>OZ038501.1:74114710-74169710 GCA_964036315.1 Acanthosepion esculentum
AAAATGGTCGACTTAATGCTTCCAATATTTTTCAACACTTAAGAGAAGAGCACCCAGTTTAAGAAATGAAAAAGAAAAGAAAAACCAGTGTTTGACAATGCTAAACAATATTTCAATAGTATATCTGCCTTCTTCAAGTTATATTTAAAAAAAAAATTTTCAAGTATGAAAATATATAAATCGACAAAAAATTACGAGTCTTTGTACAAACATTGACTGTCTTGTAATGAAAAAATGACTGTACTGGTAATCAACATGTCAAAACAAATGGAATGCCACCAACATGAAGGTATGCAACTGAAACATGCATAATATGACGGTGATCTTCCGTTAGTTGATTAGTTACTCATAGGAATTAATCAAACAGCTTAGTATAAATCCTACGGAACTCTCCTGTCATTCTGTTCATTCCTCCGGGCCAGGAAGTTAGTACTTTGCTTACATAACCATCTTCACGTATTTTAAGGGTTGAAATATTTTTTTCAAAATATGCACTATAAGATGCTTGTTGAAATTGCAGTTGTTTGTAATAAAATGTTCTCCATTGATATCACGTTGTGTTTGACATCATACTTGTGTCCATTGAATCTTTTATTTAATTTTTTCCATTGTGCAACACGTATAAATCAAGTTATGTTTGGTACATTGGGCAGCGTATATTAAATGGGAATCAGTACAATTGCCACCCTCTGAAGAAATCATGATGTTTCTCTTTGAATTTGTGATAGAATTGACTTGACTCATGTTGTTGTACAATGAACAACGGGGTTCCCCTTCTATGAGTGTTTTCAGGAGTACATTAATCCAAAACTGCAGTGTTGTTGAGTGTGAATACTTACATTTGTTAAAATTTGTCTGTTTTTATTTCTTTTGAAAGAAACAATAGGCAGGTTGGGAAAAATCTCTTTAAAACGTGGATATTTTTGAGCAATGTATTCATAACTGTCGTGTATTATTTTAGAAATTCCAGCAAAATTTCAGTGCCAGTTGATAGTTTTTTTTGTGTGTTTTTTGGTTTTTTGACCTGGTGTAAAATTTTGGTGTTTTGACCCGGTGTAAAATTTTAGGTGTTTTGACCCGGTGTAAAATTTTAGGTGTTTTGACCCGGTGTAAAATTTTAGGTGTTTTGACCTGGTGTAAAATTTTGGTAATCTTGAATTTTAGCTACTTCATTGGCAATTTGTTTCCATCGCAAATCTTGATAGCCGCGCTTAACATAATACCGAATGGAATCATTAGCATCCTTCCAATAATCTTTTATCTCCATGCAAATTCGCCTGATGTACAAAAATTGGCACTTCAGGTTTGATTTTATCATGTGATAAGGATGATCAGAATGTCACTGTAGATAAATGTGTGATGAGGTAGGCCTGCAAAATATTTTGGTCATTAGACAACTCTTGGAGACTTTACATTATTTACATTATTTGGACTATTGTCCTCATCTTTTCCACCATATTTATTACAACATTTCGGCCATTATACGCTCCGGCCTTCTTCAGGTGGTTGGAATGTCGAACTGAACCCCTTATTTCGCTCAAGGACACATGGCACAGTGGATAAAGGCGTTAGTTAGATCCAGTGACAGGACCCAAACAGTGTGAGTTCAATACCCGGTTAAGGCAGTGGAGAACTTTCAGAGGCAAATTAACAGGAGATAGCTGATAACTGACATCCATTAAACATGACAGGTGGAACTAGAAAAGTCTACCCCAGTGAGCGAAATAAAGGGTTCAGTTCGACATTCCAACCACCTGAAGAAGGCCAGAGTGTACAACGGCCAAAATGTTGTAATAAATATGGTGACAAAGATGAGAACAATAGTCCAAATAATGTACATAATACCTAATCTCAGAAATATAGACAGAAACTTTACTCTAGTGTCTAAAAATTCAACACTAGCTTTGGAAAAACTGGATGTAAATTTTATGTATGGTTCAAAAATGGATCCTTTGTGCATGTGTCACAAAATTTTAACAAACTTCCCGGTGTACCTTCCCAGATGAAAAAAATATCATCATGAACCACAGCTAAAGTTCTGGTTCATGGCTGTGTTATGATTTGAAAGCTTCAAGTAATTTTTCCTCAAAGTTTGTCATAAAAATATTCATAAAGTTAACAGCCATAGGGGTCCCCATTGCACATCTTTTGGTTTGGTTTGGTGGAAAAGATTTTGTTTACCCATTCGTAATGTTGCTTTCCAAGACGAAACGTATAAGACTACAGAGAAAGTTTGACAATGGTTTTGCTTTTATGTTTCTCCAAAGCTTTTCTTCATGCCTAAATCCCTTCATCTCGATCAATATTAGGATAAAGAGACAAAACATCTATGGTGACAAAAAGCAATCATGAAAATAATTTTTTTCATTTTGAGAATTTATTCATTTTAGAAATAAAATCATCAAATATGTCCCAGACAGAGAGCTGTTCGATAAAAGTGACTCACCTGATTTTTTTTTTTTTACTTAAATATTTTTTCACCTATTGTTTTTGGGATCAAACTAATTTTTAATCTTACTAATATAAAGACCCCTTCCCAACCACCTAGTAAAAATGTTTACTCACTCTATTGATAATTATAATTTTGGATATAAATGAGATTTAGGGAAAAACTGTGCAAAAAAAGTGACTCATTTATTTCCTGCAACTAGTAATCAATAGAAACATAACCGAACAGCTTTAAATAAAGAATAATAGAGGTATAATTTATTTATAATATGTAATATAGTTCGAAATATTTAATAATCTATGGGTCCTCCTTTATTTTGAATAACATTTTCAGCCCTTTTTGGCATTGACTTGATTAGGTTCTGGCAAATCTCATCTCCAAGCATTGAATTCCATTCGGATATGAAATTCACAATCAAATCCTCTTTGTTGCTCAACTGATTTCTCGAGAGCCTGTACTTTATAATGCTCCATAAGTTTTTTATGGGGTTCAGGTCAGGTGATTGGGGCGGCCATGTCATAACACTCACCTGCTTCTCATCAAAGTATTCCTTCATCAATTTTGATTTGTGACAGGGAGCATTATCCTGCATAGAAATGAGCTTGGTGGGGTCGATTTGCAGCCTTTCAGCAGAAGGGAGCAGACAAGACTCTAAACTTCTCTTGTACTGCTCGCTCCTAAGGGTCTTTTCAATAGGTTTTAAGAAACCAGTTCTATGAAAAGAAAAGCATCCCCCAGAACATTATACTGAACAGATGCTTGACAGTACTTACTGCTAAATTCAAAGAGCTTTCAAAGCTTCTTCTTCGGATTTTAGATCGCTTATCCTTTGAACTTAGCTCAACTTTTGTCTCATTGGAGAAGAGAACATTTAGTAAAAAAAATCAGATGAAACACTTTTATCGAACAGCACTGTAAGATGAAGACCGTTTTCCTATAGGAAATAAAAACAGTCTAGCCACTTAGAGATTTTTGCTGTGCAGCATTCATATCCACTATAAACTGGGTGTAGTGGAGGAAATTTATTAAATTTCTTGCGTATTTTTGTGAGGCTGTAACACACTGGTATTCTTTGCTCTGTATGTAATATGTTACATTCTGTTTCATTGATAAAACTGTTTCCTTTCATGTCGGAGATTGTCTTGTCTAACTTTTTTCTATAATAAGGGTTCAGGTCTATTTTTACTTCATAAAAACTTTTGTCCCTTAAAACTTCTTCACAAGCCAAAATATAATTTTCCTTATTCATAATCAGTCAGTTATGTGCCATGTGTGATACATGCTTAGGCGATCATGTATCTTTCGATACATGACTGACGAGGCAGATTTTTTTCTCGCAGAAGGTTGCCATTTCTTTCTGCGGTAGACTAGTTGCCATCCAAAGCTATAGAACCTGATCTGTCCTGCTATTTACCCATAGCTAGGGGGAGAAGAAAAGGATTCATACCTTTCCCAAGGGTATTAGCCTGTAAGTGAATGTAATAGATTCAAATGGAATTCGAACCTGGCTCTCCGATTCCTCAATCTGAGCCGCTATCCATTACTCCACCCTAATATGTATTATTGTTGTTTTATTATTACAATTTATTATTATTATTATTATTATTATTATTATTATTATTATTATTATTCAAACTAAAATAAATAAGTAAAAAAAAGGAGAAAAAAAGTACTGATTGATTTAATATTTATGACTTATCAACATTTTGTGGGTTATTTAAAGTAAAAGCATATTTGGGACTGTAGGAAATTGGCTTACAGTACCCAGTATTTCTAAGTAGCAGTCCCCCATCTCAGTGAGAAAAAAAGTAAAAAAAAAAAGAGAGACTTGTTTAAAACATCTACTTTAATAATTAAATGTAAAGTTCTATCCTTTTAAATATGATCGACAAAGATCAATAAATAAAATCATTTTTTCTCACTGTAAACTAAAGAGTTAATGTATATTTATCTTATCTGGCAATTTAAAAGATCAATAAATAAATCATTTTTTCTCACTGTAAACTAAAGAGTTAATGTATATTTATCTTATCTGGCAATTTAAAAGATCAATAAATAAATCATTTTTTCTCACTGTAAACTAAAGAGTTAATGTATATTTATCTTATCTGGCAATTTACATTCATATTTTCCATGATTTAATAAACATACCTTAGATGTGGCACAAGGTCATAATTATGGAGAAACCAATGAGGATTGAACTCACCACTCAGATATACTGATCTAACGAGAGAATTTTTTAACCTTTGGCACTCTGCATTATTAATTTCAAAGCCTCTCAATTGCAATATCCTTATTGTTAATTTCACTCAAAGTTTTTTTCTGTAGCCATAGCAGGATATGACAACACAACTATGAATCTCAAACAGACTATTATTCAGAGATCAGAGTCACCTTCAGTGTAGGATAAACTTTTCATACTGCAAATGAAGCCACATAGAGAGTGATAAAGGTTAAGTAATACATCATGTCAAAATGCCCATATATTCATATTTACATGCAGAAATTTCATGATGAGATTGCTATAAGAAATTTTATGAATCAAAAAAATTAACCTTCAACCTCTTTACTACATGTAAAGAAAAAAATATATTCATTATTGCCCTTTGACATTTTTCTGTGATAATCAAAGTCCATTTAAATATACCCGAATATTCTGCATTTAACTAAATCCAGGAAGTTGTGCTAAGTAGTAGAGTTAAGTAATATTTCTGAAAGTCAGATAATAGAATTAGATAAATTTACCTATCTTCCGGTTCACACTCCTCCTCTGTCTTTCGAGCAGGGCCAGGAGTTTAATCTCTTGTTTCCTGTTTAGGATTGCATTTCAGTTCCATCTGAAGTCTACTTCAACCCTATACTTCTTATGTCTCCAACTAAACTCTGAAATTTTATTTACTATTTATTTTTTATTCTTTTCTACAGTATGAGTAGACAGGTTCACCTATTGCCCAGTTCACACTCCTTCCCTGTCTTTTGAATAGGAACAGAGGTTTTTCCCTTGGTTCCTGTTTAGGATTGGGTTTCCAGTTCCTTTTAAACTCTTCTCATTCTCTTTCACACCCAGTAGCCCTTTGCATCTTAGTGGCATTATTGCCTTACTTGGGTGTGAATTGATTGAAAAATATATATTATTTGTATAAACATATAGTATACGATAAAGATATTATCACATTGTGTTAGTATTTGATTTTTATTATCATTATTATTACATATTATAAACTGTTGAATTTTTCTAAAGATGGGAAGTTGAAGAACTAATTCAATTTGTCACACAAGAATAACGGAAACTTGCACTTTTTGATCCACCCCAAAATTTCACCACTATCAGTAATAGGATTATTATACCAGCATAAAAGATTTTTCCACTTTGTCATAGATCTTCCTAAAATTGTTTTTGATATACAAAAATTAATATAGTTATTTTTTTCTTTATACACTAACAGTTAGTAACTTATGTGATACTGTATGTTTATACAAACAATATTTTTTTAATCAATTCATACCCACCCACCCCCAAGCAAGGTGATAATGCCACTAAGACGCAAGGGTGGGCTACCGGAACATTTGAGAACTTTTTTTGTAATCAATTCACCCCAAACAAGGCGATAGTGCCACTAAGACGAAAGGGGCTACTCACTGGGAGTAAATGAGAATGATGATTTACAAAATATGTTTGATTTTTACAAGCTGAAATTCGTGATGCCAATAAAAATTTTCAAAGCTTCTCGTCGAGTAATATCATGTTTAGTTTATCAAAGAATCATAAAAGCAATATAGGTAATTTAACTTAATTTCGAAAGTTATATGACTTTCTTTGCAGAATGTTGAAAAATGTCAATAATATTGAATATTGACAAAACGAACGATATTTGCTTGTTTAAGCAAAGTAAAAGATGACAAACAAGTTTGGTAACATGAATTATATTTTTTTTTTATAAACAGACAAGGAAAATTTATTTTTATTATTAAATTATTATTAATAATAATAATATAATGAGTTAAAGAATTATTATGAAGATGAAGTTGAATTTAAAGAAAACAATGGAAACACACAGGTTAGTACACAACTGGATACGAGAAAGAATATAAGAAAAATATTGTAAATGTAATGTAAGTGCATAAAAGAGTTTTTTCTTTGGTTTTTCTTTTGCACTCTAACGAAATGCTTATTATAATAATAATAAGAAGAATAAGAAGAAGATGAAGAAAAAGAAGATGAAGAAAAAGAAGAAGAAAAAAAAAACAACCAACCTGCACAAAAATCAGGAAGAAAGTTCCTTTAAAGGTAAATTCAAATTGTAAAGATGGATTAAAAGTGGGAAAATCAAACACTGATGAAAGAAATGCGTTTTCTCCGGTACAAACGCCAAAAATCGCATGGAATTATGCCATGAAGACTTATTTCTGATTTGCCAAAGCTCCAGGTATTTGTTGGAATCGGACAGAGCTGTGCGACAGCCGTTGAAGAAATAAGTACGGATAACAAAACAGTTGTAGTAGGAATAGTTAAGCGTAGTGGTTTCAGTCGGCCCAGATTCGCTGAATTGTCACAAACACACCAGGAAAGAGAGAGAGAGAGAGAAATGGTTTGGTCGAGGAACAAAACGGCTACAAGTGGGAGTGAAATTAAAGCTACAACAATTATTATCACGTGGGTGAGAAAAAGAAAAGGGAAGCAAAGCGAATTGGTAAACAATTAGGGATTTTTAGTAAGAGGATAGACAGGACCCTATAATACTGAGTGGATATCCATGGGTGTTTTTTAGAGTTTGGCACACAGATTCTAAAAAGTTCTAAAAGTCTGGCGTGTGTGTTTAGGTTGGGAATGGGTAAAGAAAAAGATATTTTAAAGTTTTTACTCTCTTGTGGGTGAAAGATGAGAGACGAGACATAAGACGGGTAAAAAAAAAAAAAAGAAGAAGGAAAAACCGATGCTTGTGTCAGCTGGAGAGAAGCAATGTTTGAAAAATGTGATAGAAAATGATGATGATGATGACCGTGTGTGTGTGTGTTTAAAGAGGACATCTGTCATAAATAAAATTTTTTAAATAAATATAAAAAAAAATGACGGCGGTTCAAACAAACAAAATATTGGACCCTTTTTTTTTTCTCTGTGTCTATTCACGGTTGTCAAATTAACTTCCCCGCGCCACTTGATAATTTTTAGACTTTTTTGTTTTTTTTTGACCCACCTCCCCGGATTTTAATAGGACCCCCGAAAACTTGTTTATTAATTGTATGAGTTGTTAACAGGACAAAGAAAATGAACATTATAGAAATATTTTCAATTTTATTACCGCCAAAAACAAAAAAAAAAAAAATCATACGCACTTTTTCGACACGTGAAAAAATAAAATTTTGAAAAATTTACCAAAAATCGGAGAATAATTAGACTTCATTGAAATTTTCAGCAGTTATTCATAATGAATAAAAAAATAAATTCTATTGAATCTGATTTTTGTTTAAAGTTTTGTTGAATTTTTTTTCTATGTCAGTTTAAAACCGATATTTTTTTTTTGTTTTGTTTACTTCTGTAGTGTACAAATTTCTTAAATTTAAAAAATGGCCGCTTTTAAGAAAATTTTCTTAAATCGGCCAAGAAGTTGAGATTCCGATCTATATAATTTTTATTTAAAATACACCAGACTAACTGCAAATAGTAAATTTAATCCTTTAGCTTTCAATTAAAGCTAAAAAAAAAAAAAAAATCTTCAAGAATGCTTTTTCATTTTTAAAATTTCTTTTTAGGTATCGAAAATTTATACCGAATTCACTAATTCGGTATAAATTTTCGATACCGAAAAAGAAGTACCTAGTTTTTTACTCAACTAGACTAATTCGCACTTGGGAATTTTGGATGTTCCTAATTTTTACATTTTCATTGTTTCAAAGATAAATCCTTGAAGATGTTACTGTCATTAACAAAAACAATATCGTGTGTGAACAGAAAATAACATCGTCCAAAATCTCAACAAAAGAATATGAGGAAAAAACTCAAAAAATTATTGGGTTGGTGCATAATTATTAAGCGATTTTTTACACAATATATTATGAAAAAAAAAGAAAAGAAAGATAATTCAACAATAACATTTTTAAATGATTATTCCGAGGTGTATTATTATCGATACGCATTTTATAACCTAAAAATAAAATAATATTTTTATTTAAAAAAAAAGTAAACAAAACAGTAATTCTTATTTAACAGTTTTCTTTTAAGTAACTCGTCTATAAAAACGCTTGATAATTATGCACCAACCCAATACTTTCTGCAGAGTTGTTAATCAGGGCCGGTGTGTATTATATACTCGAACGCCCAGACGGGGTGGAGAGCCTGATTGGGGGCCCCGAGCAGTTTTGTGACCCTCGCTATATTATCAACATTTGTTTTTTTTTCTACCTACATTTATATACGTTGCAAATTAAACTAAGCACAGCTGATGATTAAAGGATGAAGAATTTTCGCTGATTTTGACTTAATTCTGGTTTCCTTCTTTTTTCTTTTTTGTCCAAATCTGTGAATTTGTTTTGTTCATAGTCTCGAAAAAAAAAAACACTATATAAAAATTCACTATTTTTTTTAATCGTAATATTTATGTTGAAATTATTAAACTTTTTAACAAGAAAAATTTCAAGTTGACGTTAAGAAATTGACGTTGTTGCGCTACGATACCGTAAAAGAGAAAAAAACAAACTTGATTTATTTAAAGATGGAATGATGACATATTTTCAGTTTTTCTAGTTGAAATATTCCACCTGTATTGCATATGATCCATTGTATTGTACATAATTAGGTTACAAATTTGTATTTTTATGAATACTACCTTATGAAAATAGTAGAAGGGGGACTGTATCAAAGAATCGGTGGAGGCCCACGAACGAAATCCTTCTACAGCCCTGACTCAATTTAAAAGTACACTATATTTTATTTTCACCAAGAAAAAATTCCCTGATGTATATTTGCATGTGAAAAAAAAATAGACGTGTATTTTTACAGTACGATTTTAAAACACTTTGAGATCTTGATCGTTGCTGATAAACGGCAAATTCCGAGTGTCTTAAAAAAAATAAAAACTTCACTAACTCGGGCCACACTTGCTCTACAGACAATACATTTTTGGAATCAGGATGATCTCGGGATTGAAAAGCTACCCTTCATCTGGTGCTTGAATATCCAGCATTGGGATTTGTGTCCGGAAGAGGAGGGAATAGTTAAAAATTCAAATTTTTAATTACCTGAAAAAATTAGAGATTTTAAAAGTTTTTATTGAGTTTCTGTTTCAAAGTAACAAAAACTTTGTGAATTTAATTTTTTTTTGTTTTAAATTCAGTTTAAAATGTCTCCAAAACTTTTTGAATTGAGGAAATCAATTTTATTTCTTCAAAATGCCAAGGAATCCGAGTTAAAGTGAGATGTTTCATGACATGAAGTTTTGAAGTGTTTGTGATTTGAAGAACTCAATTCTTGGACTGAATTGGAATTTGGGCCCAAATTAGTCTTTTGATCAGAATTGGACTTAAAGCCCAAATTAGTGTTAAAGTGAGCTTTTGAAGTTCCATAGAGTGAATTGAGAAATTCAAAGTTATCATTGCTGTTTTCTAAGATGGGCCAGAGGTACTTTTAGTTTTGGACCAGTGGCCCAATTAGCCCACCGCAATAGCGAACTCAAAAGCCTGCACGAAGTGAGGCTTTTAAGTTGGTATAAAATAAAGAGGTTTGAAGAAGCAAAAAATGTAAAGTTTAATGGCCTCTCTGAATGTTAATATTTTTTTAAATAGTTTTTTGTTTTTAATATTTTGCAGCTGTTTGATTTTTATTATATGGAAGCTCAAAATGAAAACCTAAAATGAAATACTGAGTTATGTACCATGACTAAGAACATCTACTGCGAATGTAAGCTTCTTGATTGTGCTAATTATGGTCTTCTATATTTGTGGGAATTTTACACTACAGGAGGCTGAGTATAAGGTAGCAATTGTTTGACCCATCTACTTAAGTAGTGCTAAAATTGCTATAACTTTAGTGATTCTAGATTCTAAATGCAATTGATTATTTTTTACAGATTATCAACCCTTTGTTAAAGCCAAAACTTTTTTTGAATTATAAGAAAAATTCTTTTTTTTTTCATGACTGAATACTACATTAACAATTTTTTTTTAGAATAACAATGATTTTTTCAGATACAAATCCTACTATTTAACTCATAGCTAGGGGAAGGAGATAAATTCATACCTTTCCAAAAAGTATTTGCACGTAAGTGAACACAACAAACCCATCTTCAGATGATTTTGAACCGAATCCTTTATTTCATCCACTGGGGTAGATTGTTCTAGTTCCACGTGCCATGTCTCTTCCGGATGTATCAGTTATTACACTTTAACTCAAATCTCCAAGTTTTTGGTTAACCACTGCTGTGGCCTTGTATTGAACTCACAACTCTTTGGGTCTAGTCACTGGATCTAACCAACATCTTTATCCACTGGGTCATGTGTCCTCAAGAAAACATGAATATGACAATGAAGATGAGGATAACAGTCTGAATAATGTAAATAATGCAAGTAACCATCTACTTAAGTAGTGCTAAAATTGCTATAACTTTAGTGATTCTAGATTCTAGATGCAACTGATTCTTTTTTATGGATTATCAACCTTTTGTTAATGCTGAAACTTTTTTCGAATTATAAGAAAAATTATTTTTGTTTAATGACTGAATCGTACATTAACAATTTTTTTTTAGAATAACAATGATTTTTCCAGATACAAGCCCTACTATTTAACCCATAGCTAGGGGAAGGAGATAAATTCATAACTTTCCAAAAGGTATTTGCACGTAAGTGAACACAACAAATCCAACTGGAATTCAGACTCGGCTTTCTGATTTCTCATCCAGAGTCACTAACTTCTTTTTTTTAATCAATTCACCCCAAGCAAGACATTAATGCCACGAAGATGCAAGGGACTACTGAGAATGAAAGAAAATGAAAAATCTTTAGAAGGAACCATAAACCCAATCTTAAACAAGAAACAAGGGATAAACCGCTAGTCCTGTTCAAAAGACCAAGGAGGGTTTTTGGCAACTGAATATTGCATTAACAATTTTTTTGAGAATAACAATGACTTTTCTAGATACAAGTGCTACTATTTAACCCATAATTGGGGGAGGAAATGAATTCATACGTTTCTCAATGATATTTGCGTGCAAGTAAATGTAATGAACCTGACTGGAATTCGAACTTGGTTCTCTGATTTCTCATTCCAAGCTGCTACTTGTCATTACACCACCTGCACGTCCACATCTAAATGCAAAAGATTATGAATAAATAGAAGCCCTTTTTATGAAATTCTTCCTGTTATTGCCTTTTTCCTTTCTGGGAAAATGCCAGATCTATAAAAGTACCCAGCACCTTGAATCTATTAATACATGAACACAACATATGTATGCATAAAGTAACCATAGATACAGTCCATAATAAAGGCCGCTTCATCAATGCAAACAAGAAAGACTGGTTTGAATGCTTGCAACTGATTATCCTCTCAACCGGCATCACCAGAATGAGACTTAGACTCATGTACACTTTAGTCAATTTATTTAACAGACTTTCTTGAAATCAAGCATGCACGATTCTAATTTATTCTTGACAACTTAACGCCAATCTCTGAAATCAGATATTCAAGTAATAGAATCTTTTATTCTAAAGCTTATGGCCACATCACACTGAAACACCAATTTCTGTACAATCACCAAAGTTAAGCAACATCAAACCAGGTCAGTACTTAGATGGGTTACCACTTGGGAATACCAGATACTGTAAGCTTGAATGTGTGGGTGGTGTAATGGATAATGGCTTGGAATTGTTAATTGGAGAGCCGAGTTCTAATTCCCACTGGACTCATTATATTCACTTACAAGCAAATACCTTTGGGGGAAAAGTATGAATCCATCTCTTCTTCCCCCAGCTATGGGTTAATTAGCATTACTAAACCATTATATTGTAACCTAGGGAAGGTTACTGAATAGAATAATCACACAAAGGTTGGTAATGAACGATAATACTTAGGACACGGACAAGACATATAAGATTCGTCAGCAGCACATAGAAGAATTAGTCAACTGCTAGAAGTGAGTCAAGTAAATTCCACAATGAATCTCAAAGTGTAGACCAATATAAAGTATTTACTAATGTATTTATGTGAATGGGGACATACCCATTATCATCTGTAGGTATGCTACAACACATTATCTCAACAAAAACAAAAATTTCCATTCAAAAGATATTTTTATGGCTTTAAATAACCTGCAAAGCCATAATGATATGTATTTATAAAAATATACCATATTTCCTGTCATATAAGAGAACTGTTTTTCAAAGGTAGTTTTCTACCTGAGGAGGACTGTTAGGGAATATCCAATGTACTTAAAAGGGAAAATGGGAACTTGCTAAACTGCCATGCTCTTTGTAGCTGAATAGTAAAGCATGCTGGATCAAATGGTGATTTCTCCTACAAAGAAGGACATGTTTGATCCTTGCTGGAGAGTTCATTTTCTTTATTAAGATTTCTCAAACATGCAGGTCAATAGTCATAAGGCACACTGTTTAAAATAGAAATAGAAGTGGGTTGTCTATTTCAAGTATGAGTATCCGCTATAATAAGGTTTGAAGTTATAAAAAATGTCAGATTACAAATAAATCCATTAATTAGAAATAATGTGATAAAAATATAGTTTTAAGGTATGTTTCTGGACAACCCTATACATATATATATGTGTGTGTGTGTGTGTGTGTGTATGTGTGTGTGTGTGTGTCAGAAACTATATATATATATATATATATAAGTGAACAGTGATGTCAACACGAAACAGTGACAGTCTGTTTCATGCTTGAACGCAATCTACAGGCCAATCTTCAGATATACCCTGAAGATTGCATTGAAGCATGAAACAGACTGTCACTGCTAGATATTGACCTCAGTCTCTCCCTCTCACAAACACACTCTCTCTCTCTCTCTCTCTCTCTCTATATATATATATATATATATATATATATATACAGGGTGTCCCAAAATAATGTATACACTCTCTAAATATTACTAGTTAATAATATATTACCGTGATGTGAGAACTTATATGGATGAAAATATGCAAAATAGATGGATTGGAAGAAGAGAGACAGTTGAATCCCCACCTAGATCACCAGATTTGACACCCTTGGATTTCTTTTTGTGGGGGTTTCTAAAAGACAAAGTTTACAGCAGAAAACCTGAAACAATTGCTGAAATGACAGTAACAATTGAAGAAGAATGTGCTCAAATACCAGAGGAAATGATACTGGACATTTGTAGGTCTATTTCTTCAAGATATAAAAAGTGTATCGAACAGAACGGCAACCAGTTTGAGCACTTGATGTGAACTCATCATTATATGAACATTCTGCCATTGCTCCAAGTAGCTTTTATCTGATTAAAGTTAATTTTCTGGGGGTTTTTTTTTGTATATTTTATTCCCAAATTCTTTAAATGTGTAATCTTTCTCTTATATTAATCTTATTTACAAGTCAAAATACATAAATTGAATAAGTTATAACGATCCAAAGAGTGTATACATTATTTTAGGACACCCTATATATATATATATAAACAACACTTAAAAAGAGTCTGCCGTGAATGCACACTGGATAGAAAAGGTGCTTAACTCCACATAAAATGGCAGACCTTTTCTAAATTAGTCTTGCCTGGAGGAATAAAGGTTCCCATTTTTCCACTATTGCTGGCCATGTAAGGATAGTATAGAAGCATGAAACTTACTGTAGTAGTCAGACAATGTATGCCTGAAAAGTGATTCTTAATATATATATATATATAGGTATAGAGGTGGGTAAATCAAATAACTAGATATTAGCAATTGTATATGCATAGGTAACAAATAAATATTTACTAAATTTACTTCAAGGTGCAAACATAACAGTGCTCGATGTAGTTAGACAGAGCTAAGAAATATATATTAATAAATATTTATATACCTATGTTTGGGGTGCAACTTAAGTTTTGTCGTTTTACCAACACATCAGGCACAAAATATTACCAACTCATCAGGCATAGAATATTACTTACAATGTTTTTTTTTAAACAAAGTATATTATTTTTTTTTTTAAATCATTAGTAATAATTCGTGCCTGATGAGCTGATAAAACAATGGAACTTAAGTCACACCCCAAACATAGGTATATATATATATATATATATATATATATATATATATATATATATATATATATATATATATCTCAGACTAACAGTGGGAAAAAATTCTTAGTGACACATTTTGTTCTGAGAAGAAACTTTTGACAACAGTTTTATTGACTGAATCAGTCCTATATATAAAAGTGGGGAAATATAGTTGGGGGAGAGAGAGATACAGCAAATGCTAGTTAAAGTTTACATCCAAAAAAGATTAAAGAGACACTCAGCTTTAGATTTAAATGTTGACATCTGATATATCTAGATGCTTGAGTCATTCAACTTTTTATTTGCTTTTGTTTCCATTTTTGTTTTTATTCAATTAAATAGTTAAAAACAATTGTGGTAAAAATGAAAAGAGAAGCAGAACAAAATGTGTCACTAAAAAGTTTTTGTTTTTTTTTCATTTTGCCAATAAATTACCCATGTGTGTGCCTGTGTGGATATAGATTGGGTTTGTGAATATATATCGTGCGTGGACAGGATTCCGAAAGCACTTTTGCCGAAGGACAAGAAGCCATAGCCAAATGGACACGATGCCAAATGGACATACAGCCAAATGGACAGAAGGACAAAAACATTTCTATTTACATAGTTTAATGACCAATTCACTAATTTCATTACAATTTTTTTTTAATTATTTTATTTATTACATATCATGACCTAACAAAAAATATGATACCATTACCGATAGGATAAAAATCATTTCTAGTTTTTATAATAAAAAAGAAGGATTGACATTTCTACGATCTTTGGCTTACAAGTTTGGAATTCTCTTATTGTCTGATCACATTATATGTTTGTTTACATTGTAAAGAGACCTTTTTAAAAAGTGAATTTTATGTATCTATTTTTTTAAATTTTTTAGTCTGTCAAATGGTCATATTGTAGGAATAAAATAATTATCATATATTCTAATTTCCATAAGTCTTTTTGGCCTTCTTGTCCATTCAGTTTCTTGGCTTTGGCTTCTTGTCCTTTCTCAAAAGTGTATTCAACATCCCGTCCTTGTACCAGAATATATTGATGATTTTATGTATTTCTTTCATTTTCCTCTTCTAATCAGTGACAAACTATCAAAATAAGCATTAACCTTGAGGATACATGTCACAGTGAATAAAGGCGTTGGTTAGATCCAATGACAGGACCCAAAGAGTGTGAACAATACCCAGTTAAGGCAGTGGAGAACATTCAGAGGCAAATTAACAGGAGATAACTGATAACCGACATCCATTAAACATGGCACGTGGAACTAGAACAGTCTACCCCAGTGAGTGAAATAAAGGGTTCAGTTCGACATTCCAACCACCTGAAGAAGGCCGGAGTGTACAACGGCCGAAACGTTGTGATAAATATGGCGACAAAGATGAGGACTGTTTTGTTTCTTTTTATTTCATAATATTAAAATTTTAAGCAGTTTTATTTTAGATAAATGAAGAAAAAAGATTTTAAAATGTACTTAAGAGCAACTATTGTTAAATAAATTGACAAAGAAAAGAAAGAGCTGATATTTTTTTTAAATATTATCAAGTTTGAAGATGGTGACAACGATGAAGACAATAGTCCGAATAATATAAATAATGTTCTCCAAAGATGAAAGAAAAAAACTAGAAGCAGAAGATATATGGTTCTACAAAAGCATACAAAAAATTCCATGAATGGAGCAAGTAAGTAACAAGGAAGTCCTAAAGAAAATGGCAATAGAAAAAAGACACTTAAAATCATGAAAAACAGCAGAAATTCCTTAGACACATAAGGAAGAAGGGCTTGGAAAACATAACACTCACAAGGCATATTACGGCAAAAGATACAGAGGAAGGCAGTGAGCTACATAACTGACAAGCTTGTATGAACAGATGGAGGAACAAAGGGTGGGGGCAAAAATCTGCTGAGAAAAGCATGAGGTAGAAAGTAGTGGAGAGCCATTATTACGTATGTCCTGAATAGATGCAACAGATAGCAGAAGAATATTAATTAGAAATAAATCTCTGAAAAGACTCAAACACACATCCTCACCCTTGGGAGCTTGACTTTACAATTAAATTATGAAGGTTAGTCTAATTAGTAAGGCAGCTGTCATGGAAATGTAGGAGATTTATTCTTTTGTTCTGTTTGATCGTAAAATGATGATCTGCAATAAAAGATTTTAAAAAAGCAACAGAAACTGAGATATTACTACTATTAATGAGAAAGATTTCTCAGAGTTAACCAGCAGAAAAAGACAATATTTATAAATGTAAAAGACAATAGGAAAACTGTAATATTAGCTGATGCGTTTCGTACAATGTGGACTTTTTCAAGGCAACAACGAAATGAATTTATTAAAACAAAATACCTATTAAAAACAAAACAAAATTCTTCCAGTTGCTAAGAAAATTTTGTTCTGTTATTAATAATTACTTTAGTTTTCCTATTGTCTTTTACATTTATAAATACTATTTATATATATATATATATATATATATAATATTAGTGGTGTGTATATATATATATATATATATATATATATATATATATATATAATATTAGTGGTGTGTATATATATATATATATATATATATATATATATATATATAATATTAGTGGTGTGTATATATATATATATATATATATATATATATATATATATAATATTAGTGGTGTATATATATATATATATATATATATAATATTAGTGGTGTATATATATATATATATATATATATATATATATATATATATATATATAATATTAGTGGTGTATATATATATATATATATATATATATATATATATATAATATTAGTGGTGTATATATATATATATATATATATAATATTAGTGGTATATATATATATATATATATATATATATAATATTAGTGGTATATATATATATATATATAATATTAGTGGTATATATATATATATATAATATTAGTGGTATATATATATATATATATATATATATATATATATATATATATATATAATATTAGTGGTATATATATATATATATATATATATATATATATATATATATATAATATTAGTGGTATATATATATATATATATATATATATATATATATATATATAATATTAGTGGTATATATATATATAAATATATAAATTCCCAAGAGGATAGCATACAGGTAGAACTCAATGTCCAAGACAAAGCAAGAATATAATATAAAAGGATCAAACACTAATATTCCATGTTTATAATTTATTACATTGGAATCGGAATCATGATCCAATTCCTCAGACCTACAAATTCAAATGTATTGCTGGTAATATTTCTTTTTCAAAAAATGTATTGCCAGTAATAATTTTTCAAATAATGTATTGCTGGTAATATTTCTTTTTCAAATAATGTATTGCTGGTAATAATTTTTTCTTCAAAAATTTATTGCTATAATAATTTTTTACAAAAATGTATTGCTGATATTCAAATTAAAAAAAAAAATTGTTCCCTCTTGCTACACGTTTTGACCCCATTTTGGGGGTTAACTATTTGCCCATAGCTTGGACCCTAACAGGTGCTACCACCCCGGGTCAGGGTGGACCTGGAAACACCAGCAATTAAGTGGTGGTTCCACACTCCTCAAAACCTCCTGATCAGAAGCCTTGCCGTTGGATGTCAGTTTATTGTCATACCCAGGATGCTTATAGAAACGGTACAGGGAAGCAACTTTATGGTGGTGGGAAAGTGACTGAAGCCGAGATACCAAGTCAGGACTAATAACATTGCTGGATTTTATCATGAATCTTTAAATATATAATAGGAGCTGCAGACCATATGTGGCAGCAGTATTTGAAGCATGGATGAATGGTAGACTTATAGATATGCAAGATAGATTTTGGAGAGAAAAAATTGTCTTGCATGATACAGTGAACCAACTTTCTTAGCAGCTGATCTCGCAATGGATTTAATGTAATCTTTCTACTTCATGTCAGGTGATTGATGTTGCTTTTAAATCTTTGAAGATTGTAGGTGGCAAGGAAGCAAGAAATCGGAAAGGAGTTCCACAGGCGAGAAGTGTGAGAAAAGAAACTATTAGAACCGAAATAACAGTTGCATCTGGTTAGTTCAACAGTAAAATGGTGAGACCTAGTTGGCAATCTAGTAGCACACTTCAATTCGTGTTGTTGAGGTATTGAGGGGAAAAATCTCATCAGAACAGTTGCCAGACCTTTCTTTGAATTTTTCTATATACATAGTGTTGTCATTTCTTCATGGTATGAGTAAACTAGTTCAGTAAGAAGTTCTGTTTGGAAAGGTTTAAAATTAGTGTGGGTGTAATAATCTGAGCAAAAAAGTGTATTCAATTAAACAAAAAAAAAAAAAGCTGCTTTAGTCTCTTGGGTTATAAATTGGCTTCTGTTTCATTTCCTGGTTATGAAATTCTACTTCTGACATCTGGAATTAGCACCTTCACAACAAAATAAAAGACATGTGTTTCCTTCATGCAGAGAAACTTGTCAGATAGTTTGCTTGGGTAGTAACTTTAGATGATAACAGTTCGAAACATTAAAGAAAGCTTAAAAAAAAAAAAGCACAAAATAAAATATAGAGTTTTATGAAACAAAATGAAAAGCTTGTTAAGTTTTGCATAATGTCAGGACTCCCAAAGTGCTGATATTAAAACAGAATTTTCAGGGCATCTCACATGGTATGATAGTTAGCAAGCATGTCAGGCACGTTTGCTAGTACATTCGGTCCTCATTATTCTCATTAGACAGGTTGCTCTGCAGATGGTAAGATCTACAGATAATAGCAAACTATTAGGTTGGTGCAAAAATAATGTCGTTTTTTGACATGATCTTGAACGTCAAAAAACGACATTATTTTTGCACCAACCTAATATATTATTAATGTAGTGAGTCCACTACTGGATAAAGGCCTTTCCTGTTAGGTTGAGTTATAAATAATTTCTGTTTGCCATGTGGTTGTGAGTTCAATCCCTGGGTCAGGCATATAAAATCCACATACAGAAATGAACAGAAGTGGCATCACAAGAATGTATTAAGAAAGAACTAATATGGGAAGTGGAATGAAGGCAGTCGAACCCTGTGGATTGAATACAAGGTTCAGTTTAAAATTCTGAGAAATGTACAAGTGACACCTGAAGAAGGCCAGAGGGTACAATTGCTGAAACATTATGTTCATAACAAATGATATGAGGGCAACTGTTTGAATACATCAATATATAATAATTATCACTATTTTTGTTGTATTGAAAAAAATGTTTATTTTCATTTTTTATACTCAATGTATTTGATGGTCGTCCTTTGGAGTGATGACTTCTTAAAAATGGACACACCAAAATATGACAGAAAGAAAAAATGAAAATGGCAAGAAAAATTGTCTATCTTGAAACAATGAACAAATTTTCATAGCATAAAACTTAGCAATTAATTGAATATGGTAAATATCTTAGTTCTCTTGTGTACCAAGTAATTTTCTCCAGCACTATGCTTATTTTTCACCGAAGCACATCTAGTTTGTTTTATGTTTTTTTTATTTTTTTTTAACCCTCAACTGCTTCAATAGTTGGGGGGGGGGTTAAGGTATCTGAAGGCAGAAGAAATAGATTTCTTCTTCCTCATGATCCCTTCAGTGGGCTTTCACATAGCTTGGCAGCACCTATCCAAGCTCTTCACTGACATCCCAAAACCATGGAATACACTAAACCCTCAGTTTTTGAATTCAGAGTTGTTGTTCTCCTACACCAGTTGCTATCCAAGGTTATATGTTCAATATCAGTTGCGGAAAGACTGTTTGCTTTATTTCTGCTGCATCAGTGTGTGACCAGAAATCGTGTGAGTGGAAGTGATAGCATAAACAGGAAATGCATCCAGTGGCTAAAATAAACAGGACATACAGGTTTACTGAGACTTGAATAAACAGGGTGCACGGGTGTCCTGAGTGGAAGAAAATGCATGGGTGCATGCAAAAAGTGGCATGGCCACACAAAGTTGCATAGGTGAAATATCCGAAGAAGGCATAACCACATGAATTTGTATAGATGTCCAAATGTTATATAACTGGTTTGATTCGTGATCTAGACAGGAAGGCTGGCTAGAGGTTCACCGAAGATGTGTCCATCAATTCCTGTATGCACAATCCTAACCTACTTGATTCTTCCTCACTCTACCCATTCATCGCCACAAACAATGAAGATATTTATATATTTTTATATACAAGTGTTGTAACCTAGGGAAGTTTACTGAATAGAAGGTTGGTAATGAACGATAATACTTAGGACAAGAACAACACATATAAGATTTGCCAGTAATGGATAGTGGCTCAGGTTGACGAAATGGAGAACCAAATTTGAATTCCAATCAAGTTCATTACATTCACTCATATGCTAATATCCTTGGGGAAGGTGTGGATCCAACTCTTCTACCCCAGCTAAGGGTAAAATAGCAGAAAGTGCTGGATTTTATGTTTATTAAACTTGTATGAAAAATTCCCGACAGAATGTTTATTTAAACTGGCATGCTTATTTTATAACTTGACTATTCCAGACTGCACTTGTATTTGGTACTAAAAGAGTAGGTCAGATCATCACTAGATACTCTGCAAATATGACCTCATGCCAAGCTTGATTAGAAATGATTAATGATCACAGGCAAGAGAATCTACATTAATAAGACACCAAATGTCAAAGAATAAAAAATAAACCTAAAAAAAATGACAAGGAAATATGATTCCAAGAACTTCCTCTGGCAATTATTGCTAATTATGGTGATGTCTTTTTAAAGATCTCCTCCTTCATTGTCACAACACCTGGCAAATTGTAAGAGCATGAGACAGTAAACAGAAAGGATATGTTTGTGTTTCATGCTGCTTGATTTTCAGGTTTTATTTAAATATACAAATATAAAGAAAATTACACAATTTGGTTTGTTTTGTTTTACGGCATATCAACCTCAATGGGTTATTTAATACCGACAAAATTTTTATTGCTGGTAATATGTTTTTCTTCAAAAAACTATTTCTTGAAATATTCCTCCTTGAAGAAATCTGTAGCTGGTCATATTTTTTTTCAAAGAATGTATAACTGTATTGCTGGTATTTTTTTAAAAGTATTGCTGATAATAATTTTTCCTTCAAAATTATTACTGGTAATAATTTTTTTTATTACAAAGTATTTCTGGTATTAAAACCTATTTTTACACAAGTTTGGGTGTTAACTATTTGCCCATAGCTGGGACTCTAACAGGTGCTACCACCCCAGTCAGGGTGGACCTGGGAACACCAGCAATTAAGAGGTGGTTCCATGCTCCTCAAAACCTCCTGATCAGAGGCCTTGCTGCTGGATGTAGTTTATCGTCTTACCCAGGATGCAGATGTAGTTTATCACCATACCCAGGATGAGAAAATTATATAAGATAGAACAGATGAAAACCAGTTGGGTGTTTATATATTTTATTACCTTGCTCCTCTCACACAAGCATTATCAAAACAACAGAAAAAAATCTTAAGGAAATGTTATTACCATGGCAACTCTGCTAGTTAAAAAGATGTTTAATTGATTTCTTTAAAGATACATATTTTTAAACTTTATTAACTGTTAGAATTTTTTTAAACTAATGACAGCATTTTTAATCAGCAGGTCTTCCACGGGTAACAACTTTTTCCTTAGTTCTTTGTCAGTCATTTTTATATTCCTTGTTAAAAGGAGCGAAATATCAATAAGGAAAAAAACTGTTTAAACATCTAACCGGTTTTCATGTATTTCATCTTACTTTTTTTTTTAATCATTTCACCCCAAGCAAGGCAATAAAACTGCTAAGACCTAAGGGGAGGATATTTCATATCAATTACTTAAATAAAGTATGAATGAGGATCGATCGGATGAAATGGTAAATTAAGACAATTTGAAAATCACATTTTGATATGTTTTGCTAATCAAACACTGTCATCAGAAAATGGATATTATTTCAACCAAATTTTCATTGTTAAGATGGAATATGATTCATATGAATGCTGGACTTACTTCAGCCTATCGCTAATTCTTTGGAAACTGATGGTAAAACAATGTAGAAGGCAAAAAATGGTTAAAACAAATGACTATTTAAATAAAAAGGGAGTTGAAATTAGGTAAAATCTAATTCCAGATAAAATTAAATTAAATCCAGTTTCAAATAGAATTGAATTAAATCTAATTTCAAATAGAATTAAATTAAATTTTATATAGAATTAAATCTAATTTCAAATAGAATTAAATTAATTAAATTTCTAATGGAATTAAATTAAATTTCTAATGGAATTAAATTAAATTTCTAATGGAATTAAATTAAATTTCTAATGGAATTAAATTAAATTTCTAATGGAATTAAATTAAATTTCTAATGGATTTAAATTAAATCCAATTTCAAATAGATTTAAATTAAATCCAATTTCAAATAGATTTAAATTAAATCCAATTTCAAATAGAATTAAATCCAATTTCAAATAGAATTAAATCCAATTTCAAATAGAATTAAATCCAATTTCAAATAGAATTAAATCCAATTTCAAATAGAATTAAATCCAATTTCAAATAGAATTAAATTAATTCTAATTTCAAATGGAATTAAATTAATTCTAATTTCAAATGGAATTAAATTAATTCTAATTTCAAATGGAATTAAATTAATTCTAATTTCAAATGGAATTAAATTAATTCTAATTTCAAATGGAATTAAATTAATTCTAATTTCAAATGGAATTAAATTAATTCTAATTTCAAATGGAATTAAATTAATTCTAATTACAAATGGAATTAAATTAATTCTAATTTCAAATGGAATTAAATTAATTCTAATTTCAAATGGAATTAAATTAATTCTAATTTCAAATGGAATTAAATTAATTCTAATTTCAAATGGAATTAAATTAATTCTAATTTCAAATGGAATTAAATTAATTCTAATTTCAAATGGAATTAAATTAATTCTAATTTCAAATGGAATTAAATTAATTCTAATTTCAAATGGAATTAAATTAATTCTAATTTCAAATGGAATTAAATTAATTCTAATTTCAAATGGAATTAAATTAATTCTAATTTCAAATGGAATTAAATTAATTCTAATTTCAAATGGATTTAAATTAAATCCAATTTCAAATGGATTTAAATTAAATCCAATTTCAAATAGATTTAAATTAAATCCAATTTCAAATAGATTTAAATTAAATCCAATTTCAAATAGATTTAAATTAAATCCAATTTCAAATAGAATTAATTCTAATTTCAAATAGAATTGAAATAATTCTTATTTCAAATGGAATTAAATTAAATCCAATTTCAAATTGGATTTAATTTAAATCCTATTTCAAAAAAATCTTGTGACTGTCATCAGGCAAAGGGTGGAGATTTCCACATATTAAAAATAATTAATTTTTTCTCCTTTATGTTTTTCAATGTTAAATATTCTTGATATGAGACATCATCTTTTGCTTGTGTTAGTGATCAAAAAAAAAAATAGAAGGAATAATACTATTTTGCTGAGTATAAAAAAATCAGTTTTATATTTTGCAATAACTTATCAAATTAGAAAAATGAAAGATAATTCATAATTCTCAATCAGCTCAGAAAATACTTACTATGACTTCCAATAATCTCTGTTGTCTAATTTTGTCATATACGCGTTTAAAACTGCGGTTATTCAAACATTAATTTAAAGCAACAAAAAGTGAATAGATCTATCAAAAATTCAGCCTGACATTCCTTACACTTTGCCTTTTACTCAACTAAATCTGATCAAAGTGTAATATTTTTTCCATCAATTAAAATCATAAGGACAATGAATTGCAAACATGACATTAAATGCAATTTTTCAAAACTTCGAACTTCAAAAAAAAAATGAACAAAAAGGAAATCATTGTAAATATTTCTTGAGAAATTACAGGATGGTTTAGCTATTGGAAGGCATAAACAGTAAAACTTCTTTAGAAACAAAAAAAGAGTGCTGAATTGCTATTTAATATCAATCCTCTTATACAGCAGTGAATGCTGGACAATTTCCTAACAAATAAAGAGGAGATTTGACACAGCAAAGATATGATTCTACAGAAGGATGCTGACAATACCACAGATGAATCATGGGAGTAACAAGGAAAACAGAAACAAAAAGGACACTTATACTTAGAATCAGAAAGAGAAAATTGAAATTTTGCAAACACATAATGATGAAGGAGAACTCGGAAAGATTGACACACTCAGGATATATTGAGGGGCAGAGGGAAATAGCAAGTTACCAACTGAACTAGCTTGTGTAAATGGATAGAAGAAAAGGGAGTGAGAAGGATAATAATAATAATAAAAAAAAAAAAAGCAGACATTGCTAAGAGCTCCAAAGAACAGAAAGTTGTGGAGGGCCATGATCACCTACATCCTGAAAGATTAAAATACACAGGAAAAGCAACTTTATATCAAATATTTGCAATTTGATAAAGAGTTGTATTTCTTTTATGAATTCCACAATCCCAGAAATTACGAGGTTTGGTTTGGTTTATGGCATATCAACCTCAATGGGTTATTGAATGCCGACAAAGTTTTTAGGTTAGGTTTTCTGGAGCTCTTAGCAATGCCTGCTTTTTTTTTTTTTTTTTTTTTTATCCTTCTCACTTCCTTTTCTTCCATCCATTTACACAAGATCTTCAAAAATTTAAATGCATTATCAATCGTTATCTACTGCCTTCCGGATTACTCTTATATTGTTCTCACTCATTAAAAATGTTTCTATTTTCTAATTCTTTCACACTCAGTAACCCCTTGTGTCTTTACTACCTTGTTTGGGGCAAATTCGATTAAAAAAATGGCCATAGGACAACTAATCAACAGTCAAGACAATAGTGTCTCGGTGTGATAAAAATCGTGGATGATGCAATATTTTTTACAGCCAAACAAATTTCATCATACATCCCGAAAATAGATTCATATTACTGCACACCACTGCAAATGACCTAATCTGAGGATAAATAGAAATTGAGTACACCCTGTCACTCTAGTGGGTTTAAAACTGACCGTATAGTGAAAGAAAGGAAACTAAATCAGTTGTTTCAATTAATTTGCACAATGGTGTATAAGTACCCTTTTAGCTTCCAATTTCCCTAAAATAACTATATAACTTATATTTTTCTAGTTTGTATATACTATATTCTTATAGAATTTGTATATACATTCACTGGATTAATTTTATTACAAATAAAATATTTTCACTCCAACAAAAACTTTGCTTTATTTCATTTTTTTTTTTTTAAATCTTCAATAAAAGTTAGCTTTTTCTTGATTTTGAGAAAAAATAATGCAATGAATACATGCCACAAAATAGAAGTTGTCTAGAATTTCTAAATAAATGTTTTAAGTAAAATTATGCTTTGTACCACATGCTAAAAGGGTCTGGAATTCTTTAGGGCATGTAGAATTTGGTAATTTTAATTATTTTTACTGCATGAATAAATTCTGAATTTACAGACAGAAATTCTCAAACTTTTTCCTTTGTTTTTTGTTAAATTAAACCAACACCAGAAAAAAAAGCAATATATACTACAGCTGATTTTATAAATTTAAATTAGATAAAGATTTAATACAAGGGGGAGCTGAAAAGTTGTCAGCCCAGCCTAAAAAGGATTCAAATTTAAATAAAATTAAAAAGTATCTGACGCTTCGTTAGATTTCGGAAAGTAGGTCAGGCTAAGAAAATTTGTAATTATCTAAACAATATTAGATGGGGATTTGTTTGCAATTAAAAATAAAATTAATTCAAATATTAAATCACAAAAATAAAAAAGAAGAAACAAAAAACATGAAAAAAAGTTAATTTTATAAAACCATTTTCTCAGCAGAAATAATTCTTATTTATCCTCTCTCTCTCTCTCTGACGTACAGGAATTAACAGCAGATATAACTTGAATTATTAACTTGGTTATAAATTCAATAAAGATTATTCTATAAAATTACTAGTCAAAAAGGAAGTTTTAAAACCTTAGATTTCTACTTACCCTCCATCATTTGCCCTGATTTGTACAAGTGAAAATTCACTGGGTAAAAGCACATTCTAGAGATGTTCTCTGTCTGTCTGTCTGTCTGTATGCTTGCGTGTTCTTTAAAGAGGAAAATTTAATTTTGGCAACACTCCAAAGTTTGATGAAAAATAAGGGATTTAACAGTGAGAAAAAAAGCATTCTTTGCATATTTTTTTTTATTGTAAATATAAAGTTTATATATATAAACAAATATGAGTGTATGTATATTAGAAAGGAGAAAGGGAGAGAGACTGAAGACAGAGAAGGCAACCCCAAAAGAAACAGACTTATTTTATTTCTATTTAAAAATTCAGCACTAAAAAAAAAAGCGGAAAATTGAATGTTTAACATATAGAAAAGAGCATATCTTGTGAATGATTAATCAAAAAACCCTCTCAGAGATAAATACATTTGTGTACAATTGTATAAAGACATTACTGTCTTACAATAAATTAATGTGTAGCTAGTGTAATAGTATAGTGAAGTAATGGAGAACAGCATGAATTGAGGAACAGTGAGCTGAGTTTGAATTCCAGTTGAGTTCATTACATTTACTGACATGTTATTAGGTTGGTGCAAAAATAATGTTGTTTTCTCACATGAAGTTGAACGTCAAAAAACGACATTATTTTTGCACCAACCTAATAATATACTTGGGAAAGGTATGAATCTATCTCTTCTCCTTCAAGTTATAGATAACAGACTGGGTCCTATAGCCTTAGGTTACAACCAGTCTAGGAGAAAGAATGAATTCAAAACCAAAACCTGCCTGGAAAAGGTTGGGCTCTGTCAGGCTATTTTGCCCTAGAGACACTACTGCTACTTCTTAGGCAGTATATGTGGTGCCCCTACAGGATTACAGGCTTAAAAAAAAAAGTGTAATGGTTACTGGTATAGAAAATGGAATTGACATGCCAGATTCTCATTCTTCCTGGGACTCCTATGTTCAGTTTTCACTAATGCCCTTGGAAATTGCATGAATACATCTTCCTCTAGCCATGGGTTAAATAACAAGGCAGACTGTGCTCTCTTGCCTTGGGTGGCAGTCAGTCTAGGAGAAGTAAAATTTGAATTCAAACCCCTGTAAGTAATAGTGCAGGCTAGGTTCTTTAGCTTTGCTAAGACAATGAATTTAAGAGAAGGGCAACTGTGAATTCAAAACCTGCTTGAAGAGGGATGGGTTCCATCAGGTTATTTTTGCACTATATACATCTACTCTGCTATGGTTGCAATACATGTGATTCCCTTATGACCTTAATGGTTAGTTAGTTGGTTGATTTTGTTTAGCCGTATATCAATCTCTTATTTAATATCAAAATTTAAATATACTGAATAAAATTTTATGCCTTCGACAGATTTTTTTGTACAAACTTTTATACTTTCAAGGTAAATGTATGTTTTTTTAGATATACTAGAAATTTTTGCAACATGCTGGCACGTATTGTAATCCTCATAGTATATAATATTGTTGGAGTTATCACTTCCTCGGCCCATTTGAAACTCTCCCTACAGTGTTGATATTTACAATGCTATTACTGTACACTATACTTTACCAGAATTAAATATATACAGGGTGCGATGGGTAAATTGTCATCATTTTATATTTTTAATTTCATGCATTGTTTTAGTCAACTGTACAGTATAGTAGGGTCAGTTGGGCACCATCTGTGAGAAAAAGAGCACCATGCCACAATTCACTCTGCCAGAAATTTGGAAATAGCATACTGTACTGCTTGGTATTTGTACTGGCAGCTCTAATACAAACATTTCAGAGTGTTTGGATGCCAATCTGAGGACAGTGCAGAGGATTTAGAAAGAGTTGGATGAGTCTAATGGTGATTATGAAGGAGTTTGAAATGATCACTAGTGATGGTGATATTATGTCTCCATTCATCTTCCTACGGGGCCTCAGACTCAACAGGGAGGCCTACATCAAGTGCCTTGAGGAGGTAATGCTGCCCTGGGTCAAGAGGGTGGCTGCTGGAAGACCCTATGTCTAGCAACAGGACTCTGCACCATGTTGAACAAGCAGGAGAATCCAGTCATGGCTGTCAGACAATTTTTGCGACCACATCGCCCCCTACATCTGGCCACATAACTCCCTAGACTTTAACCCCCCTTGATTATTATGTGTGCAGTGCTGTTGAGTGAGAGACCAACAAAACTCCTTGTAGCACCAAAGATGAACTGAAGGCAAGGATTTTGGCAGCATTCACGAATTTAAACAAGGAGACCATCCAGAGGAGATGCAGGAGATTTCGAAGTTGTCTGGAGGCTGTGGTTAAAGCCAATGGCTATTTTATTGAATAAATTTACTCTTCAGTATCTCAAGATACGTTTGTGTAATTTTGGTAAATATATCTGTTAAAATGAGTTGTTAGTGTTATTTTCATTTTTGCATAATTTAGATGCTAATTTATCCATCGCACACTGTATATATAAACTTAAAAGAAAGATATGCACAAAAGAATATTGCATTTTTATTAAATAAGTATTTGTTATTTTAATCATTAAATTGTTTTTAAAATAGTGGGAGTATTTTGTATGTTAAATAATAAAACTTTTAATTTTTCAAAAAAAATTAATGAAAATTTATTGTACTGAGATATGCAGCCTTTTTTGTACTTTTCCCCAAAATTTGGTTTTGAGCGGTCAATGTATAGCTATTTTAGAGGGTGTGATGAACAGATTAACAGAAGTCACAGAATTTTATATATAGATAGTTTGTAGATGATAAAATGTTGCTAATTTTAAAAATAAAAATGTATTGTTGATCATTTCACTACTATAATGTATTGTTGGTAATTTTTATATAGAAATATATTGCTGGTATTTTTATACTTTTTGTAGCGTTATATTGTCATTTTACTATAAAAATTTATTTTTATACTTTTGTAGCGTTATATTGTCATTTTACTATAAAAATTTATTTTTATACTTTTTGTAGCGTTATATTGTCATTTTACTATAAAAATTTATTTTTATACTTTTTGTAGCGTTATATTGTCATTTTACTATAAAAATTTATTTTTATACTTTTTGTAGCGTTATATTGTCATTTTACTATAAAAATTTATTTTTATACTTTTTGTAGCGTTATATTGTCATTTTACTATAAAAATGTATTGGTGGCAATTTGATGATAAAAATGTAGTGTTGATTTTTGTTTGGTGGTTCCTTATTTATCCATACACAGGGCCCTAACAGGTGCTACCACCACAGGTCGAGGGGAACCTGGGAACAACAGCATTTAAAAAGTGGTGACCTTAATGGGTTACAGGACTTGTGATCCTGACTTGAACAATAAAAAATGCTGTTTATGCTTGTAAAATCATACATAGACATCTACCAGATACCTTTTATCATTCATCACCTTTTTTTACTATTCTTCTCTACCTTTTATAGCTACTCACATACATAGTTCCATCAATAAGACTATAGCCTAAGGATTAAAAAGCATTTATTTTACACAACAAATATTTTTCAACATAATCTCCTTCCTTGACAATGACCTTTATTCAACAGTGAATATTTATCATGGTGATCTAATATTATTGTTGAAAGGAAACCTTCTGAGAGGAACTGGTTTTCAAGCTCATACCACAATTTATTCACCAGTGTAGTGAATTAAATCCACATTGGGTACTGTACTGTTCTGTACTCATACCTGATTTGGTAAGGCTTAGTAAATGGGTGGAGCTATATGTACTTTTATCAAAAGTACTATATCAAAGTTCATGAAAATTGAGCAGCTCCATTATTCTTGTTCTATCTATAGCTATACCTCATGCTTCTATGTGTCTTGCTGGATATATCACACACACAATTCTATTGCCATTTCACATTCCTCACCTAAACTCTGAAATTTTATTTACTATTGATTTACTTTTTTTCAAAATGAGTATCACCTATCGTCCGGTTCACACTCCTTCCCAATCTTTTGAACAGGAGTAGAGATGTATACCTAGTTTCTTGTTTAGGATTGGGTTTTCAGTTCCTTTTAAAGTCTACTTCAACTCTATACTTCTAACCTCTCTGCTTGAACTCTGAAATTTTATTTACTATATTTTTATTTATTTTTCTGTAAAGGACCACCTATCATCCAGTTCACACTACTCCCCAGTCTTTTGAACAGATCTATACCTTATTTCCTGTTTAGGAATGGGTTGCTAGTTCCTTCTAAAGTCTTTTCATTCTCTTTCACTTTCAGTAGACACTTGCATCTTAGTGGCATTATTGCCTTGTTTGTGGTGAATTGATTAAAGAAAAAAATTCAATTCTTGATAAAATCCAAAGAAGAATCTGCAATGTTACTGGTCCTGACATGGCATCTCGCCTTCAGTCACTTTCCTATTGCCGCAATGTAGCTTCCCCCTTCCTTTTCTATAAATACTTTCATGGTAAGTGTTCTGATGAACTTTTCTCCATGGTACCTAGACTTTATGTATTTAAGCACAGTACTAGATATGCAATAAAGTCTCATCATTTGACAGTTGAAATGGCTAGATGTAACTGTAAGTTCTATGCTAAGAGTTTCTTCTATCGCATTTTTCACTTGTGGAACTCTGACAGCTTCTTATCTCCCAGTCAACTTCGATCTTCAAAAATTTAAATGGAATGTCAACCAGCATCTTCTGTCTTCTTAATTATTGTTCTTTTATTATACTCTACTTAATAATTTTTTCATACTAACACTCCCTAGTCCCTTGCATCTTAGTGCCTTTAGTGCCTTACTTATTTTTTAGCCATTTTTTGATTTGTGAAAAATTCTAGTGGTCCTTCTAGTAAATATAAATACACTTAAATTATTTGATCCAAGTCCTTTATTTCATCTATTTTATTTCAGAACAAGTAATCACAGTTCAAATTGTAATTACAGCTTACTATTGAAGTTTACAGTCAGCAGTCTTTGGCTCATTAATTAATGTCCAGTCCAAGGAGGTCTGTCTATTCAGATAGGACCTCTTCTATAATAGGGAGGGCAAGGTTTAATCCCTGCTACCTGAGATACCTCTGGAAATGTTGAGACAATTTTTAGCCTCTGGTCTGATGTGAACTCCCACTTTAATCTCAGCCTTGTACCACATTCCATTTGATTTTGGAGTTTGGATAACTCCCTGGGGAGTTCCAATCAAGGAAGCTCATTTATTATTCAAGAGTTCTTCCCATTGAAACATATTTGATTGTTGTTAAGAAAGGAGACAGGATTTATAATGATCTTGAATAAATATCTTAGGATAAGAATTGTTTATTTTTGGTGCTTGTTCTTCAAAATATTCATGGTAATGGAGGTAAATAATAATACATCATGTTCAACAGTTAATAGATGATAATTAAATCACATGTCGAGTAAATAATATCACATCATGGTCACGACTATAACAGGAAAGAGCTATGATCTATTTGTCCTTCCCCATTATGGCATTATTATATCTGGGATATAATAACACCATACTTCACGGACAGAATGGAATGGCTAAAAGGAATGAAAAACATGCTTTGTTCTCAAAGAGACTTTTATACCACTAAGACATACACAAAACTATATATACATATATACAAGTGTCCCACACAGAGAATAATATATCACATATATCTACACAGTGAGCGGATGTAAGGAGGAACAAAAAAAGAAGAGTCTTACATATAATATGGAGATTCTTCTGTGTTTCTGGAGAAGCAATGTTTAGGACTCCAGATTCAAATGGTCTGGATTCATCTACTATGTCCCAGGCAAGGACATATTCCATGAACACGAAACAGCAAATCTTGGGTTTTCCCAACTTGAGGACTGCAAACTGGAGTTCCTTTCTATATCTGGGAAAGATACATTCCTAAAGGGAAACAACACCATGTGCTTGTAAGCTGTAGCATTTGCTGGAAGAGGCAGATTTAGCCTTAACCCAGGCCATTTGGTTCAAGTTAAATAAGCAACAGCTCAGTTTGGCTCTTGTAAACAAAACTGAATGACTGACCACTTTCATCACTGTATGAAGCAGACGTCATGTGACTCATGTGACTTACCTCCACCAAAGGAAGATAATCACCTTTTGTATCTCTACGATTGAATCTCTTAATGTAAAAATGAACAAAAGACTAAAATTCAGGATTTACATTTGAAATAATATCCTCATTTTTGTTGTGGTTATCACAACTATTTGGTCATTGCACCATCCAGACTCTTCAGGAACCTGCTGATCCAGTAATTTTAATTTCTTTATATAATCTATGGGTCTAGATTTTTCTCATTCTACTATCTTTTCATTCTTATTTATTTGTTGTTTTCATCAAGCCTGTACTACTCAGCCCAGGGATTGAACTCACAATTACTGTCACCAATGCTTTAATCTACTAGGCCAGGGGTTGGTAACATTTTGCTATGTGCCAACAGCATACATATTTTTATACAAGGTCAATATACCTGTTCTACAATATATTTTCTATAGCAATATATAGTATATATGCTTTAGTATATATTAAAATTGAAACTGGCTAAATATCTTCTTTGCATTGTAATAGTTATTGGTTCAAATTTTGTGATGTCATTTGCATCTACATGACATTGGAAATTGCTTGGCATGCCACATGTGGCCATGTAGATTGACAATCCCTGCACTAGAACATGAAATAATCCTGAACCTAGTATGCTAAAGGTTTAAACTTAATTTTCTTCTTTCATGAATTTGTCTTAAACCAAACCATAGATAAGTTACGACTCTAAATATCTCTATTTGTAAAAAATTGGGTGCATTTTTTAAAATCATTGTAACCCAAGCAAGGCAATAAAACCACTATGACACAAGAAGTGACTGAGTATTAGAGAATATGAGAGAAAAAAAAAACATTATTAAGGAGAGAGGACAATAATAGAACAGGAATTAAGAAGACAGAAGATAATGATTAACAGTGAATTTAAATTTTTGAAGATCAAAGTGAGTGGACATGGTTGAATGTAAATGTGGCAGAACTGTCCGACAAACAGAATTGATAAAGTTTGCAATAAATGCACAAAAAAAAAGAACAGAGCAAAAATAATATAAAGCAAGCAAACACTATATGCAATGCAAATTAAGAGTAACAAGGTAAAGCAACAGTAATATAGGCAAATGTTCACAAACTAAGAATTGGGGCTGACCCACAAGAGCAAATTCAGATGAACAAAGCGGCATACGGACTTCAAGGCACGATAGACCGTGACTGAGTCAAATGACACTGCCAAGTGGCCCATCTTATTGGTTAAGAAGAAATCCCAGCATGCATTTGTGTGCTTCTGCCTGTAAATTGGGGAGGGAAAAGTATTTTACAATCTTTCCCAATGAGATTGAAACCAATAAAAGTTGACTGGGAAGCAAGACACTGAACGAGAGTTCCACAAGCTAGAAGTGTGAGAGAAGAAACTATTAGCATAGAACTTAGTTACGTCTGGCCATTTCAACTGCTTATACAGCAGACCAAAAAGTGTCACCTGAGGACACCCCCCCCCCACACACACACACACCCTGTGGCAGCACAAGCCTGTATAGGCTGTGATGAAATAAAAATGGTTTTAATGTCGGGACTCACTTTTCTATTTTGAATAACTTAAACTAGAGCATATGCATTTAAGTGATTGTTATCTTGGGCAAAAAATAAACATTATCCAGTGATGTATTCAGGCCTGTTTTATCATAGTTGACAATGCGAAACCAGCGAACAGATCCAGGGTGCATTCTTTTAATACTTCAGCACCCCTGTGTGATAGAAACACATCTTAGTTATTATCATATAAAGTTCATTTGAAGATATATGTCACTCTATTTTTTGTCTTTTGGGCCTATATATTTTTTTGTCATCCACAGACAGACTGTTTCACAGCTCATCAGTGTGGCTAGACATCCGATTACCTCAAGCTGTGATTGAAACCAAACTAATTTGGTATCAATCAAAGATTCTACCCCTTAGCCATTGGCACACGGCAGGGATGAATTTAGGCGTATTTATTTTTAGATAAACACACCAGTGACTGAAGAACTCGATTTGTCTTAACAAAGAGTCTTGCATCAGCAGTAGTAATAGTCACTGTTTACAAATTCACTTTTCTCCCCGAGAGCTCAACTGAAATAATTTGTTTTCAGGAGCATGTATATATTTTGTATATATATATATGTGTGTGTGTGTGTATATCTCCAGGTAATTAATCGTTCACTTGCCAGTAGTTTACCATCACCTGAGGAGACACATTTGTAGTGTTGAAACATAATTGCCATTGTGTAGCGATTTTTAACATGTTTTTGTTTTAATATCCTAAAATAAATAACACTATATATATATATATATATATATTGATAATATTAGTGGTCAATATATATATATATATATATATATATATATATATATATATATACACACAAACACACACATAAATTCCCAAGAGGATAGAATCCAGGTAGAACTCAATGTCCAGGACAGAGTAAGAATATAATAAAAAAGGCTCAAACACTAATATTCCATGGTTATAATTTATTACATTGGAATCAGAATCACGATCCAATTCATCAGACCTACAAATTCAAAAAAAAAATCAGAATTACGATTTCAATATAATAAATTATAACCATGGAATATTAGTGTTTGAGCCTTTTATATTATATTATATTATATTATATATATATATATATATATATATATATATATGGCATTAAGACACATAGAGCTACTGGGAGTCAAAGACAATGAGAAAACTTTAGAAGGGACTGGAAACCCAATCCTAAACAGGAAACAAGAGATAAATAATAATAATAATGAAGGGGTAAAAAGACCAAGCATGTGTGTGAACCAGATGACGGACAAATCTATCTACTCCTATTAAAATGATTGGTGATTATGGTTTATGAACAGGATGGAGGAAATTGATTAAATGATTTAAATTGGTTTATTTAAAACTGAAACATTTTAGACACTATTTACATTATTCGGACTATCCAGAAATACAGACAGATACTGAAACATTTTAGACACTATTTACATTATTCAGACTATCCAGAAATACAGACTGAAACATTTTAGATTGTAAAAATATTTTTTCTTTTTGTGAGTGAACATTGCATTAACAATTTTTTGCAAATAACAATGATCTTTTTTTTCTAGATAGAAGTCCTACTATTTAACCTGTAGCTGGGGAGAGGAGATGGATTCAGACCTTTCTCAAGAGTATTTTTGCATAAGTGAATGTAACAAAGCCAACTGAAATACAAACACAATTCAACAGTTCCTCAAACCAAACCACTATCCATTTCACCACCCACACATCCACAGGAGAGAGGAAAAGTTTCCATTTTATTTTATCCCCAAGAACAGAGTTACATTTCTGTGTTGCCAAACTCTAGAGATCTTTATTTTAAAAATTCCTTTCTTATCTATTCTTAGTGGGCTCATCATGAGTGAGTTCCACGTGGTAGCAGAATACAGATATAGGTAAAATTTGTTTTCTTTTCCTATTTAATAAAAAAGTTATTTGGGAATGATTACTAATAGGGAGTGCAATATGCTGAATTTTTATGGGTATGGGCAAGGGGTAGGGATGGCAAACTCAAGGGCTGCCCCAGGCATCACACACTCTGCCCTGGCCAGCACACACTCTAGCTACACCACTGCCCAACCCACCACATAAATGTTTGAAAATAAGACTATTATATTGTCTATGATTATTGTGTAAGAATAACTGTGTCATTAAACCTCAATTACTCATTCACTGACATTTTTCTATGAGGAATAGATGCAAATTTTTGCAAAGTTTTTAAATGTAAAAATCAAAGAAAATACCAAACTGTTCTTGTTAGTTTGGGGGTATAATTTAATTTATTTTAGCATTTCAGTTTTTTTTTTCTTCTTCTTCTTCTTCTTCTAAAAGACAAAGATTAGATAGAAAGAAGATAAAGAAATGTAAATATTATCTGAAACACAAAAATGAATAGATTTCTTCTTTTTTTTTTTCATTTTTAACTTTAGAAGAATTAGTCATTATTTTACAATTACAAGAAACTTCTTATATCACTTTCTTTGCTTTCTACATCTTGCTTTTTTTTTTTTTTTTTTTTAAATAAAAGTATGTTTTAAGCATAAAGATGTCAAGGCAGAACAATTTCTGTTAAGAAATGGTTTCAGCAAGATACAGTGTAACCCGGATATAAGAGACCCGGATATAAGAGAAATCCGGATATACGAGAAATCCGGATATAAGAGAAACCAGGATATAAGAGAAACCAGGATATAAGAGAAACCAGGATATAAGAGAAACCAGGATATAAGATAGACCTTCTCTGGTCCCAAATTAGAGCCTGTGTTAATGTATACAGTGTAACCCGGATATAAGAGAGTTGTCGGGACGGAGAAGTAGTCTCTTATATCCGTGGTTCTCTTATATCCGGGTTTGGTCTATTTTGTTTTATTAACACATGCTCTAATTTGGGACCAGAGAAAATCTCTCTTATATCCGGGTTACACTGTATATAATATACCAAACCCGGATATAAGAGACTTCGTCTCCGGTCCCAACAACTCTCTTATATCCGGGTTACACTGTACTGCATTGATTCCGCTATGGTTGCTACAATCTTGTGTCAAAATAAACTTAGAAAATTTCTATAAGAGCAAAGTTTAGCAAAGTTCTCTCACAAACTATTAATCAAAACTTCTTATTAAGCACTCCATTACTGTGGCCCTGTGCCAGATTCAGCTGATCTTAAGAAATAACTAAAGCTGTAAACATTTTTTTAAATTACATCTTCTGGTGATTTGATGCAAAGATAAATTTTATCAATTTGATTTAAACTTGGAAGAGCCAAACATTCAGATTCAATTTATCATTTTTTTGATCACAAGTTCAAAGGCACCATTCAATTCTTTATATATATATATATATATATATATATATATATAAAGAAATATAGTCTTAAAGTGTGCTATATTTATGGGATAAAGTGCTCAATATCAGAGATAGAGCGTGTGTAAATATAAAAGTGGACATGGAAGTCAGCACTTAGAGGCGACAGTCTGTTTCATGCTAGTGCAATAGTTGCCTGACGATTGCACTAGCATGAAACAGACTGTCGCCTCTAAGTGTTGACTTCTATGTTCATTTTTATATATATATATATTGTGTGCATATGTGTGTATGGTAATAGTGAAATTAGTCATTTCCATACAGGAATATTTGGCATTCATTGAGTGAAAGAGGGTTTATAAAATTTTATAAAACTATTCTCTTAAAAGAGTTTTTCAGGAAAATATGCTTCACTGTTATTTAGCTTTCTAGTACTTTATATATATATATATATATATTTCTTACAATAATCTTGATAGTTTTGCCAACAGGCATATTAGTGAATTCCCACTCCTGTGTATCAATTAAAAATCATCAACCAAATTATCACATCATATCTTCCTAGCAAATACAGCATAAAATCAACTCTTGAAGCAATTTAAATTCTAAAAAATGAAAAACAAAAAAATATATATATATATATATATATATATATATATATATATATATATATATATATATATATATTTCTTTATTACTATAAACATTATTTTTAGTGGCTACATGTATTTGAATTGGTATCTAAAAAGAACAAATAATAACTTTTATAGTTATAAAAAATAATGTTGGATAAAAAAAATGAATTAAAAAACGTATACATATGTATATACATTTATATACATATAATTTATTGACTCAAAAGGAAAATAAGATAACCTCATTTATCTTAGACTTTTTAGTCTGTTTATGATTCCATCAAAAATTTAATTATGCAGCAAAGAATTCTTGAAATCTTTATCAGTCAGTCATGATCCTGTTTTGGTTCAAATCAATTCCAAACTTGAAAATATGTATTCTCAACTTTAACTTCTTCCAAAACCGCAGATGCGATGCTGAACAAAATTACTTAATGTTTGAAAAATGTTCACAAATGTTCAGAAATTTTTATCACAAACTTTTGGGATATTTCATAGCTGATCATATCTCATTTTCAATAATGAATCAGTTCTCAAGTCAACGAGTCCCGTCTATATGTCATGAGGCATTTTCGTGATTGTTAGGGGAAGCTGATTTACTCCTATAAAGGGTAAATAATTCAAAATACAATTGAGTTATTTCCCTTGTCTACCAGTCACAAGCTGAGACATAAATTTAAACTAATCCTTGCTGTTCTCATGCAGTAAATGAAAAAAAGTTGTTTTATTATGTATTATGTATACACTTGTCTTTTATTTTCATTCATTTTTGCTCATCCAACAACTTAGGATATAACAGTGACATTTGCATCCCAAATTGAAAATAGGTTTAGAAATGCAAGTCTGGAGTTGTCTTCTATTTTTCTATTGTTTATTATATTTATTTTTACTATAATTTCCTTTTTCTTTTATGATGGTGGGTAAGCAGCCAAGGTCAGAAATAATTTAAAAAAAAAAAAAAAAAAAAAAAAAATATTTTGAAAGTTTTCGGATCATATCCATTTTTACTGAGAATGCCTATTTTAACCTGACACGTGTTTCACTGATTCAGCTATGAAAGCTATCAGATGCATATATCTAACCATGTTAGATGTAGATGTCTCTTCTACTCCAATAGCTTCATGTCTCGCACATCTCGCCTATGGAACTCCCTTCCCTATTACTGTTTCCTTGACAAATACAATCTCCAACGGTTTAAGTGTAGCGTCAATCGACATCTCCAGTTGTCTTGATCTATCCACTTCCCTTCTCCACATCCTTTCATTTTTCATTCCTATCTGCTCTCGCTCCGGATCTTTTGTGGCCCCCTTGCCTTGATCGACCCACTGTCTTTCTCTTTCTCCACATCCCCTCCCTTGCCACTCCTATCTGCTCTTCCTCCAACCCTTCTTTAACCCCTTGCGTGATAGTGGCCTCCGGCCTTGCTTGGGGTGATATGATTAAAAAAAAAAAAAAAAAAAAAAAAAAAAAAAATACACCATTTTTCTTTAAGTCAAATGTTTGACGCTACCATCTTTGATGTTTGATTTCAATATTAATGACAACATTTTGCCGGTTGACATTAATTTCAGTGTTAAACTAAGAACAAAGTGGGATGTCTTTCAGTCTGAATTTATTGAATGAGGAGTCATCATTATTTACATGTAGACAATTGTCCTTATCTTTGTTGTTATTATCCCAACATTTCAGGCCAGCATGCACTCCGGCCTTCCTCAGGTGTTTATCAATCTGAGTAACCTTCAGGGAATTTCAAACTGAACCCTTTGATTTAGTATTGCTAAATAAGAACTAGATAAGATATCCGTAGACATAGACTGTGGAACGAGGGTAATCTACCCTGTAGATCAATTAAAGAATTCGGTTCAAAACTCCTTGAGCATTACTCAGGTTGACAAACACCTGGTGAGAGCCAGAGAGTATTGAAAGTGCATGTGATCAGGATAGGTTGTGCTTGCATGGTGTACCGTATTCAATAGCATACAAGACAGAGATTTAAATTCTTTTAAAAACTATGAAAATATTACATTGTATCTAATGTGCTTGTATTATGATGATGAGTTTGGTTACCAAAGCAAAAAATAGACATCTGTGTGGCTTGGATAAGTTTCAGTGAGTCACAGTTTTCCAGATCCCCTTATAATCCATCTGCTGTCAAATACAGTAAATCCTTCATTATCTGGATTATTTCTCTTTCTATTCTTGCATATGCCATATTTTGATCAAATTCTGACACATTAGTTCCAATATGTGCCTATATTGAAAACTGGCTCAGCAGCTGATGTGATATTCGAATACCGAACACATTATTCTACATGTCTTGAAAGCATAAGCTACAATCCTGCAGAGTGAAGCTAGATTAAGCACTAAGGATAATCATTTCTTAAGACATCACTTCCAACAGATGTTAAATTGCTCTGTATCTTGGCTGTGAGCAAGAAGGAATCCAGCCTCGGCTTTGGGAGATTTCTCAATTCAGCTGACAGAATAGAAGCAAGTCAATTGGAAAATTTTCCATTATGTCTTTATTTCCAAAGTATAGATAAAAGAGTGTTAAGAACACTGGTTCAGGATCAGAAATTTTTTTTTTTTTTTTAATCCAGAATTGGAAAAAAGTTAAGAAAGAAACACGAAAAGACCGACATTTTAATGTGACATCTCCATGTAACAGGAGAGAGCTATGGAAGAAGGATTTATTTTCCCATTTTTATTTCCCATGTGAGATAATAATGCCATAGTTCATAAACAGAAAAAGAATGACTAACATGCTTTATTCTCAGAGAGACTTTTATACTAAAAAGACATACACAAAATCATATATATATATATATATATATATATATATATATATATATAAGTGGGCATCGAAGTCAACACTCAGAGGCTACAGACTATTTCATGCTAAACACAATCATCAGGCCACATATTGTGCTTTTTTTCTCAACTATTTATATATATAGGTAAGTGATGCATTGTGGGTAGTCTATTGCATTGTGGCAGGAGTGGTTTGTTAATTTGTTTATTATTTACTTTATTTATTTATTTGGATTAATTTATTTTTTTATTTATTCTTTTCAGTTTTTGATTTTTAATTAACATAGTAAATATTTGTTTTCATGTCTGCATTTTGAGATGAGTTCTGTTCATTTATTTATTAGTTTATTTTGGTCTGGGAAGATAATTATAGCTATTTTTTCCCTCCAAGCAGAGTTTGCAGTTTTTGGATTGACTCTTGTAGGCTGATGTCCTTTTCTTTATTTTTCATATTTTTGGCGTGATTTGCATTTTGTTTTTAATTTCCCAGAACAGCAGAATGCTTTCCAAGTATATCTGGAAAATTAAAAATAAAAACAAAAAGTAAATGTTGGTCAGCTTTACACTTGAGTCTATAGGTAAACGTTAGTCAGCATTACACTCGAGTCTATAGATAAACGTTGGTCAGCTTTACACTTGGGTCTATAGGTAAACGTTGGTCAGCATTACACTCGAGTCTATAGGTAAACGTTGGCCAGGTTTACACTTGGGTCTAATAGGTAAACATTAGTTTGGTTTATAAGGTCTGCAAGCATCCACTCAAAGGGTGGACCTTTTTTCAAGGATCTTACTTCCTTGCAAGGAATGTAGTTGATATATTCTGTTTTACATGAGGTGTCTATGTTTCAATATAATCTCCTCGAGTAATTCGCTTAACCCAACTCTTCCTCAGTGGCCTCATGAATCAAACATTACAAATCTTAGATTAAAATTCAAGTAATAATTTTGTTAAGCTACAGATTTGTTGGTCAAAACTTAGATGTGCAGGTGCTGTTATGGATAATAGCTCAGAACGAGGAATTGGAGAGCCAATTTCAATTGAGCTCATTACATCCACTTATGTGCAAATAACCTTGGGAAAGATATGAATCCACCTCTTCTCTCCCCCAAGATATGGGTTAAATAGTAGGACTTATACCTGGAAAAATCAAGTTATCTCCAGAACATTGTGAAGGCAATATTCGATCACAAAAAATAATTTTTCTTACAATCTACGCAAAATATGTGTCAGCTTTAAATAACCCAAAACAGGTTGATAAGCTATAAAAAACAAATCAGTCAATATTGTTCAAACTCCTAAGTGCTATATAAGAACAAAAAATATATTTTTTAATGCTTAAGATTTTTACTGGCAATGTTAAAAAATTTCATGATGCATAAAAAAAGGGTGCTGAAATTTTTTTTGGTTCATCCCACTTATACTTTTTCAATCATTTCACCTTAAGGAAAGCCATAAAGCCAATGAGATGCAAGGGGTTACTTAGTGTGTATGAATATGAGAAAAACAAACATATTATTAAGGAGAGAGAACAATAAAACAAAAGGAATTAATAAGACAGAAGATAACAACTGATATTGCATTTAAATTTAATCTTAAAATAAGAAGATCAAACTTGACGGGGAAGCAAGAAGCCAGAAGAGAGTTCCACAAGCGAGAAGTGCGAGAGAAAAAACTGCATAGAACTTATGGTTACATTTACCATTTGCAACAGTGAAAATAATGAGACCTTGCTGCCAATCTAGTGCTGCACTTAAATTCGTAGTCAAGGTACCAAAGATGAAAACTCATCAGAACGATTACCATGAAAATATTTATAGAAAAGGCAGAGGGAAGCTACATTACAGCAGTGGGAAAGTGACTAAAGCCGAGATGCCGTGCCAGGCCAGGCCCAATAACATAGCAGATTCTTCTTTGGATTTTATCAAGAATCTCTAAATATATAGCAGGAGCATCATACGAGATGTGACAGCAATATTCAAAGCAAAGACAAATGGTAGACTTATAAATAAGATATTATGTATATTGCTTTATATATATATATTAAATAGCTTTGTTACTTTACATTGAGCACTGTGTTTTCTTACACTATAGAATATTTATGTTTTTGTCTACGATCACTCACTTGTATACCTACGTATATTTAGCCATTCGGTTATATATATAATTGTCTAACACAACACAGTGAACCAACTTTCTTAACAGCAGATCTAGCAATTGATTCAGTATAATCTTTCGACTTCCTGTTTGTGGAAAACGTTCGTCTAAGAAGTTGCAATGAATTACTATCCTGGAGGTTAGCATCAGCCATGCTGATGGAAGGCAAAAAAGGTTCTCTAAGACGATGAAAAGAGATCAGTTTCATTTTGAAGTCATTAAAATTAACAAGCCATTTCTTGCCCTAGTTAATAACAGAATGTAGGTCATTTTTTAGATCATCTACCAATTTGACCCTATTGAACTGATCAAACTTACCATTAAGACAGGTGTACCCCTAAAAAAAAAAAACAATCTTATTAACTGACTAAATATCAAAATTTTAAAAATCCATTCTTAGACTGTGAACTTTGCAACATCCCCTTTTATTAGATACTAGCAGCATGGCCTGGTGTTGCCCGTGCTGGATTAAAAAATCATACGACTCATACAGCAATCGCTATCACTTGACTTAAAATATTTTTGCCCTTCCTTGCCTTTAAAGGAGTGCCCTTTGCCGTGCTGATGTTGCTACATGCCTTACTTCTTGCCTATCTCACACCGCAAATTTTTTCTAAGCTCTATACTAAACATTAAATCTGTTACGAAAAAAGAACTAAACAAAATGAACACAAAACGATCAGCTTTAAAAAAGGACTTGTAACTGGAAAAACCGAATGAAAAAAGAATGTTAACAACAAATATTTTTTCACACCCAACCCAGTTCTGCAGAATCAGAATCAATGTTGAGTTTAAGCAAGCAAATGAGCCAATTGGAGTAAAGTGTCATGCAGATTTAAATTTTTCCCCACTTGTGACGAATGCAGCTATCAATTTTTTTGAATGCTAGCATGCTAGTTGACATTCATGTCAGTCAGCTGTTGGCTCTCACGCTGGCCAATAGAATCTTCCTGCCTATTCGTGGCAGCCAGCTATAGGCTCTTACTCTGGCCAGTAGAAAATGGCCACAAACTACATGAAAACTACTGTAGAAGCATGAAAAAATCGATTATTTCCACTATCGATGGGAGTTGGGAAATGCAAAGTCGGTCTTGGCCTTCCCACTAACATGGAGTATGTGCATATAAATTTTGGTGCAAATGCATCAAAAATTGTGGCCGTGCATTCGTTACACACACACACACACACACATCTTGCCTTTTATATATAGAGATATTATAAAAAGTAAATAAAAAAAAATCATTTTTACATTTCCTCTTATCAACATTACTTATAATTTTTACAATAAGCTTTTAGATTATTTTAATCATGTATTTCTCAATGATTATACATAAAAGATTTTCAATGTGGAAATTTTATTTTCATTGCTTCTGATTTCATTGTAAAATGTAGACAAATTTTATTTATATTGGTTTTCAATGTTGATGAAAAAATTCTATTTTCTTTATAAATAAAAACAGTTTATGAATTCTGAGACCAAGCAAAAAAATCACATCTATGAATAAACAGATGTGACGCGTGCATGTGCATCTGTTTTTCAGGCACCTCAATGTGGGGTAATGCTTAGCAAGCTTGTCTTGCTAGAACACCTAATTGTGACTGAGTAGTCAGCTTGATTCTCATTGGGTGCCCCATACCTTCGGCCTTGTGCTACATCTAAGCTAAGCTTAGAAAACCACTATGGGCACTGTGACATGGTGTATTGGTTAGCAAGCCTGTCTTGCTAGATCAATTACGACTGAATAGTGAGTTCAGTTCTCACAGGGTGCTCCCATACTTTCGGCCTTGTGCCATATCTAATGATCTGTTTATTTCAGATATCTACTTTTAATATTAACAAAAGAATTCCTGACATAATTATTATTGATTTGGTAGACAGATAATAAAATTAATTTAAATTTATAATCAATATAAAATAAAATTTGATATATATTAAATCACATAGATTTTTTTTTTTTTTAAATCAGTGTCAAGGCAGTAAAGCCACTAAGGCACAAGAGGTTACAGAGTGTAGAAGAATTAGGAACAGAAACATTAATAATGAGTGGGAAGAGGAAAGAGTAATCAGGAGGACAGTAGATGACAATTGACATTGCATTTAAATTTTTGCAGATTAAAGTAGGCTGGAAAGCATGGAGCCAGAAAGGAGTTCCACAAGCAAGAAGTGCAAGAAAAGAAACTGTTAGCATAAAATATACAGTTACATCTAGCCAGTTCAACTGTAAATTGATGAGATCTCGACACCAGTCTAGTACTGCCCTTAAATTTAAAAAGTCTAAAAATTCAAAATAGATAGATAGATAGATAGATAGATAGATAGATAGATAGATAGATATTTTTTTATTAGACTGGCCGCAGTTGAAACCAATCATTGTGAACTTCACGGTCCTTTCATAAGCTGCATATAGTAGTGCTTTGTCAGGGCTACATAGAGTTTTTGAATTCCCAATTCTTCTACTAAACTAGTTGCCGACCAAGGCTGAAGAGCCCAGTATGCACTACTATTTAACCCGTAGCTGGGGAGAGAGATATGGATTTATACTATTTCTAAAGGCAATTCCATGTGCAAATGTAACAAGCTCAAATGGAATTCAAACTTGGCCATCTGATTTCTTATTCTGATTCACTATTCATTACACGACCTGAACATCCAAATAATTGAAAGTAGACATATAATAGATATATACCATATATAGTAGACATATAATAGATATATACCATATATAGTAGACATATAATAGATATACACCATATATAGTAGACATATAATACCATATACCATATATAGTAGACATATAATACCATATACCATATATAGTAGACATATAATACCATATATCATATATAGTAGATATATAATAGATATACACCATATATAGTAGACATATAATACCATATACCATATATAGTAGACATATAATAGATATACACCATATATACTCAAGTATAGTGCAAGTTTTTATGATTATGTCTTTAAAAAAAAAAATAGGTGGTTGCACTGTACACAGATCTTTTTTTGTTTCTGGAGGGGTTAAAATTCATGTGTTTTCAGTGGCCATAACATACCCGGCAAGGTTTACATTCTCACAATAACTTTGGCTAACCTTAATTCCTTTTAACCGGGATTTCATTCTTTCTGTTGTTACATGAACAGCAGGACGTCATTCACTATCTACAAATACCTTTTATATAAATGAAGACTTAATATTTTTTTTTCTTTTCTCCAATTTGCATTCATCTCCATTCACAACGTGTTTACATCAGAGGTATTGTTTTTTCAAAATGGCTGATATGTATCTATACCATATACGTTTCAGATGTGTTCCTAAATCTAAATTTTCATATCAGATATTTTATGGTAAATAGTTGCACAGTGGACAAAGGCATTAGTTAGGTCCAGACAGGACCCAAAGAGTGTGAGTTCCAAACCCGGTTATGGCAATGGAGAACTCGGAGAGTCGAATTAACAGGAGATAACTGACAACTGACATCCATTAAACATGGCACGTGGAACTAGAACAATCTACCCCAGTGAGTGAAATAAAGGGTTCAGTTCGACATTCCAACCACCTGAAGAAGGCCAGAGCATACAACGGCCGAAACATTGTTATAAATATGGCGACAAAGATGAGGACAATAGTCCAAATAATGTAAATAGTGTAAATGGTTATTCTCACCATTTTGGAGTAGCTTTATACAAAAATGAATGAAGACTATAAAATATGTTCTGGATGATGCTTAGTACTACAATATTTCACTACGGTAGGCCTACAAGTATTGCTCAGAAGTTGGGGTTACATTGTACATAATCAATATAAAAAATAAGGTTTTTCACAAAAAAAAAAAAAAAAAATCAGAGGATACAATATACATGAAATAGGCTTATATATGAAGATATTTTTGAAGGTACAAAATTTTATCACAGCAATAAACGTATGAAGCTTGATATTACTCGACATATTAAAAACGGGGCGAAACAACCAGTTTTGCTCCCGCTCATCAGGCTTTCAACAGGAGATTTAATTTAAATTAAAAAACAGAAAATGTACAATAAAAGAAAATGTGGAGGAGGAGGGGAAAGAGAAAAAAAATGAGCAAAAGGAGCTAGAGGCAAATGACAGCGAGCCCCAACAAACACTCACGTTGTTTACACAAGGAAAGCTTGCGGCACCCAATATAAAGTGCCTCCAGCACCTTAAGGTAAAATAACAAGTGTGACCGAGACAACACGGTGAACCGGTCAACACTAAAATTAGCTGCACAAAATCTGCTCTTTAATAAGTGCTCACATATGGCGGACCCGTAGGTGTTTGGGACGAGTCCATTCAACGGCAAAGTGTGGTTCCTGATTTTGGTCGGAACGTGCTGTTTAATGCTCATGTCCAAGCATTGTGTCGTCCTTCCTATGTAGTCAGCCCCGCAACTACAACCATATTTATAAATTATAGAATTAATTTGACTTTTTTTCCCCTCCTCCTCCACATTTTCTTTTATTGTACATTTTCTGTGTTTTTAATTTAAATTAAATCTCCCTTTGAAAGCCTGATGAGCGGGAGTGAAACCGGTTGCTTCGCCCATTTTTAATATGTCTAGTAATATCAAGCTTCATACGTTTATTGCTTATATATGAGTATATATACAGTAATACAATTATATAAAAATATATAGTCGAGTATTGGAGCAGCAATCTCTCCTTAATATAGATTTTGTTAAACAAGACAAATAAGGTTAATTTTTTTTATTATATGATTTGGTCCTTTAATAATCAGCAAGAATTTTTGGTCCTTTAATCATCACCCTTCCATCAACATCGCACCTTCTTGGTCTTACGTTTTCAACTGCCATGAAGTGGATTGATTATATTGAATCAATTGCTAAGCCTGCTGCTAAGAACGTTGATTCCTTGTGTTGTGTCAGACAATTTTTCTAGTCAGAATCCATCTTGCACATTTATAAATCTACCTTTCGTCCATGTATTGAATATTTCTGTAGTATTTGGTCTGGTTCTTTGGCTGTATATCTGAAGATTTTTGATAAAATCCAAAGAAAAACACATGGTCCAGTGGATAAAAGCATTGGTTCGATTCAGTGACTTGACCCAAAGAGTTGTGAGTTCAATACCTGCAGTGGTGAACAAAAGCTTGAAGAGTTGAGTTAAAGTGAGATAACTGAGAAAAAAACTGGAAAAGCCATGACACGTGGAAATAGAACAGTCTACTTCTGTGGATGAAATAAAGAATTCAGTTTGAAATTCCAATGACCTGAAGAAGGCCAGAATGAAGACTATAAAATATGTCTAGGGTGCTTGCCGTTAGTACTGCAAATGGCTGAAACATTGTGAATATGACAATAACGATGAGGATTAACAGTTCGAACACTGTAAATAATCCAAAGAAGGGTCTGTAATGTTAACAGACCTGACATCTTGCCTTCAGTCACTTTCCAACTGTCTTTTCTATAAATATTTCCTCTGTCTTTTTTATAAATATTTTCATGGCAGTTCTAATGAGCTCTTCTGTTTGGTAGCTCAACTGCATGAATTTAATCATGATACTAGATTGGCTATTAGGTCTCATCTTTTTATTGTTGAATTGCCTACTAGGTCTCATCATTTTATTGTCGAAATAGCTAAATGTAAATTCTATTCTAATATTTTCTTTTCTTGACTCTGGAACTCTCTTCTGGTTTCTTACTTCCTTGCCATCTAGAATCTTCAAAAATTTAAATGCAACATCAATTGCCATTTTCTGTTTCCTTAACCCTGTTCTTTTATTGTCCTTTCTCTTCACTAACGTCTTCTCATTCTCTTCCACTACCAGTGGCCTCATGTTTCAGTGGCATCATTAACTTGCCTGAGAGTGAAAGGATTAATAAAAAATGTTTGCGGATTCTAAAACACTTTTGGTTAATCTATTGTCAAAGATTTCAGTTATGTTGGTTTCAAGCCAATAGGAATGACTGCAAAACACTTTCCCCTCCCCTTTTATAGGCAGAAGCACACAAATGCATGCAGGGATTTTTTCCTAGCCAATAAAATAAGCAGGTTCATGGTTTCATCTGACGCAGTCTTGGTCTGTCTTGTCTTGAAGTCAGAACACTACATTAACTTTTTCGAAGTTACTTTTGTGTGTCAACACCAATTCTTAGTTTGTGAACTTTTTACCATATTACTGTTGCTTTGCCTTGTTGTTGTAACCTAGGGAACGGTTACTGAATAGAATAATTAAATAAAGGTTGGTAATGAATGATAATACTTAGGACAAGAGCATATAAGATTTGCCAGCAGTGCATAGAAGAAGTAGTCAAATGCTAGAAGTGAATCAAGTGAATTCCACAATAACATACAGTATTTACTGTTGTATTTATGTGCATGGGGACATATCTATTATTGTCTGTAGGTATGCTATAACACTTGTATATATTGTTTGCTTGCTTTATATTATTTTTTGCCTGGTTCTATTCCTTTCTTTCTCTTGTTATTGCTTATTGCAAAGTTTGTTCTGTTTGTTGGACAGTTCTATTACTTATTTTTGCATTTGACCATGGTTACCCACCTCCACAAGTTGTAGTAATGTAATAAATGGTGTTTACATACTATTGTAGACATTCTAAAAGTTACTGAAAAGTAGACACATTCTTAATTTCCAAATACAATCAATACATTCTTTACACACAAGGTGCTAGTGGCCCGATGGCAATGCCAGCAGTCCTCTGATGGCAGCCCACCAGTGATGCCAAGGTGGTCCACTAGCAATCTGCAAGTGATAACATGGCCAAGACAAACATGACAGTGGATCACAAGTGGTAGATGCTAGTGACATGCCGCCCAGTGGCAGTTTGGTGGTTTGCATGTATTGTAGACATTTTAAAAGTTACTGAAAAGTAGACACATTCTTAATTTCCAAATACAATCAATACATGTCTTACACGCAATGTGCCTGTGGCCCGATGGCAATGCCAGCAGTCCTCCGATGGCAGCCACCGGCAGGCCACCAGTGAGCCAAAGGTGGTCCACTAGCAGTCTGCAAGTGATAACATTGCCAAGACAAACACGCCAGTGGGTCACCAGCGGTAGATACTGGTGACATGCCACCCAGTGGCAGTTTGGTGGTTTGCATGTAGGGGTTCCCATTGAAATTAGGTTTTATTTTTTAAGTGCTTATAAATAAAATCTCTTAATATATATATATATATATATATATATATATATATATATATTAGTGATAGGATTAAATGGGATTGCAAAAGTTTAAGTGAATATTAATTAACGAGGAAAAGAAATTGTATATAGAATAGGCCGCACCTGAGTTAACCATCCAACACTGCAAATTGCTATGAAACCAAAACACCAACCTATAAATTTCAGTTATTTTCTTAAATAGCTCCGTCAGATCGAGACTTTCCTATGAATGCCATGCATGGCACCAAATCCATTCAGAAATATTTAAACTATTAGCTGTATACAACTGCTACCTAAGATCAATGAGGGGAAAAAGGCTTTGAGCAAGTAAAGCCTGAGGGTCTTGGCAAAGTCATCAGGCTTTGTACATTGCAGACTGGCACTACAGAATCACAAAGTACTGTACCAAATAACAGAAACCACATCACTTGAGGACTACCAACAGCAGCAATAACTAAAATGGATAGCACATGTAATCTGAAGAGAAAATAATGATATAATTAGGATGTTGACATTCCGCTCCATTTCAAATAGAAGGTTCAGAATGAAACCACCATCAGTACTGGAAAGAGTGATAACAGCTACTGGACTTGAAAAAACCTATTTTCCTGAAAAATCGTTTTAAGAGAAAGATTTTGTAAATTTCAACCGAACACAGTACTGGTCGGTCAATGAATTCCAAATGTTTTCTTGTAGGGAAATGGTTAATATGACCATGATCATTTTACTAAAATTATATAAGTTTGCAGAACCAGTTCTAAAACTCCGCATGGGATGAAAAAAATAAAAATTAGGGATTTACAAATAGAGAGAACTTCTTAAAATTCTGAATCCTACCATTGGGATATGGGAAAACTATATATAATTTTATTTATATATCAAGAACAATTTTTGGGAAAAAACTATGACATGGCGTAAAAAGTTTTTGTGAGACATGTTTCGTCCTTTAGGACTTATTCAGACTAAAGCAATGTTTATCTTGATGCAACTACATATACACACAAGCAAAAGGTGGCACTGAGAATCTTAAATCGTTTTATTTATTATTATGTTTTGGGTATATAGTTGAGCCAATTTCATTTAGTTTCTTTTTGTTCATGTTTCCATCACTTTTGTTATTAAATATCAAACACTGTCATAATAGAATATCTGTCAAGAAAGGTGAAATGTTGTAAGAATTGTTGTAAAAACCTGGAGGCAAATTTACTGTCTTAGTAAATTGCTTTCCCATTTAATTAGTGCAGCATTTTTTTAAATCAAAATTATGGTCAGACTCACTATAGAGAGCAACTAAGGCATTTAACATGTTGTTTTGTAAAAGATCCCTTTTGTGTTCATATAATCTTTTATTTAAATTCCTTGAGGATTCTCTTATGCATTCATTTTATATATATATATATATATATATATATAGTAAGGTAATGAAGGGTTTGGTAATCCGTGTGGATAATTCCAAAAAGGGTGTAATCCAGAGAGCTCAATGTAACACCAGAGCAAATGTCAATTAAATAATAGAGACAACCTTAAAGTTCGATGATTATAATTTATTTCCCCAGAAAATAAATTTTTTCTGGTTCATTAGGTCTCAAGCATGGAACCTTATGGTTGTCTCTTTCTTAATTATTTAATTAATATATATATATAAGTGAACATTGAAGTCAACACTCAGGTGACAGACTATTTCATGCTAAACGCAATCATCAGGCCTGATAATTGCGTTTAGCATGAAACAGTCTGTCACCTCTGAATGTTAACTTCAATGTTCACTTTTATATTTACATACACTATCTCTGATATTGAGCACTTTACCCCATAAATATAGTATACCTTAAAACTATATTTCTTCCTATTATATATATATATATATATATATATATAATTATTAAGTTTCAAGGGGTTTATAATGCTGCACACAAAACCAATTTGCAGAACTAGTTCTGGAATTTCCTAGAGAATCATTGACAAAAAAATTTAGGTAGGGATGTAAAAGAAGAGAGAATCTTTTCTCTCTCTCTCTCTCTCTCTATATATATATATATATAAAATATCAAATGACACACATGCACACACACACATATATATATATATATATATTTTCTCCTGATCATGGCCATGCTGGCCTAAACTAGTCGAGGAACCTAATTGAAATTGTAAAACAAAAAAATATTAATATACAAGCCAGTGTGGCTGAAAATTTTAATTTTTTAATATTTTTTATTGTTCAAAACAAATTATATATATATATATATATATATATATATATTAGTAGTTGTAATATAAATATAAGTAACTACACTTGTTTCGTTAACTATATATATATATATATGTGTGTGTGTGTGTGTGTCTGATTGTGTGTTTATATATATATAGATATATACATATATAAATAAACACACACACACATATATATATATATATATATATATATATATATATATATATATATATATATATATATATAATGGATAATTGATTGATTTTTTTTTTTTTTTTTTTTATGGCTTATCAACAAACCAATTCACCCCAAGAAAGCCATAAATGTCACTAAGATACAAGGGACTACTGGGAGTGAAAGAGAATGAAAAGACTTTAGAGAATGAGCCTGAAACTCAATAATCCTAAACAAACAAACAAAAAAAAAAGGGATAAAACCTCTAGTCGTGTTTACAAGACCGAGGAGGAGTTTTTGCAACTGAATATTGCATTATTAAAAGTTTTTAGAGAATAACAATGATTTTTCCAGATACAAGTCTTACTATTTTTATTTAACCCATAGCTGGCCGAGATAGATTCGTACCTTTCTCAAGAAGGGTATTTGTGCATAAGTGAATGTATCTGACTGAAATTCAAACTCAACACTCCCGATTTCTCATTCTGAGCCACTACATTTTACAGTTACACAACCTGCACATTAAAAATGAAATAATATATGAAGAAGGATATGAAATTAGACCCCTCCCCCCAAAAAACAATATAATGAGATAAAAAAGATATAACAACATGAGATATAAAAATAATGAATGAGAAATAAAGTAGATCGTTAATTAAAGTAGAGATAGATATTTTAAATTTGTTAGGTTCAAATCTCAGAGGAAGACATTTTTGCCATCGGAACTGGGCAAGAACTGCTCCACATGGTTGCCTGTCTTCTTGTAGTAGGGTCCATTCCTAAATGCAAATCTACAACTTTAAGTCCGACACGAATGGAAAAATCAAAACAAAATTGATGTAATTTTTGATGAGAGCGTAACACCCACCAACACGAATTTATTAATCTCGTGTAAAAACATTGATTTTATTAATTAAATTTATATTTTATAATTTTATTTTTTTTGCACGCAAAGTGAAATTGCTACGAAAAATGAAAAATGCAGAGAAGATTTGGAAGAAAAATTATGAGGCTTATGAAAATTTTAACTTTAAGTGATGTTATTCAGGATAATTATAACTCTGACACATGAAAAATCATATGGGTCAAAAATAAGATGATTATTATTGTTACTTCAATTATGTGCAATGAGATTTTTAGTTTCCGTACACAAACTAACGAAAATATGAATAGTAATTTTTTTTGGCAGTCATTCATTCATTTTCTCAGCTTGATTCGAAAAGGTTTGAAATTCGAACCTGAAAAAAACTAATACAAATTATTAAGAAAATGGTATTTTTTATTTTTAGACTGCCCATTCACCTCCCTGTATGTACTTTAATGAATAAGTCCTTCTTCGTTATTAAGAACCATTTGTTCATAATATCAAGATTGTTAGTAGTACGATAAACGACATCATGTTGCAATGTAGCGTGAATGAAAAGGTGGCAGCAGCAATTCGTTAATGGGTCGTTTTTTGTGGTGTAAAAATGTAAGATTCTCTTAAACAGCTGGAAATAAAAGGAAAGGTGAATTCGGATGTTTTTAAATTAACTGATATCATCAATAAAACTTGAAATAGCCAAAGCTGGTGTATAATAAAAAATAATAATTAAGTAACTGTGTGTAAAAAGTAAAAAAAAAAAAAAGCATTCAGATATGTAGTTTTTATGAATGAAGAGAAAAGAAGAGTATGAGAGTAAAGAAGACCAAAATGGTAAGTGAAACGAAAGCATTGTTCATAATTATTGTAACGTGGAGAGAAGCACCCGGTGCTACGTCTTGTTTTAAAAGAGAATTTTTAAATTCTTACTGAGAAATTCGTCTATAAAACAATTCGATCGCCAAGAAGCTTTCTAGCCTGCTCCCTACACCCAGCAAAATTTAATGCCCTTCCTTGCCCATTTTATTCATATTTATTTATAGAGTAGATTTCGTTTTTGTTTTGTTTTTAAAAAAAAAACAAAAAAAAAAAACTGTTACTTGGGTCAGACCGCCAACAAACATTTCCAGACATCGTGACGGATTCATTTAGTGATCTTTTTTGAACACTGAATAAAGCATGGAATTGGCCAGTTACAAAAGAAAGAAAAAAAAGATACGTAAAAAAGGTTGAGACAAATGGAGAGTTTTGGAAAAAGAGAGACAAAAAAGGTCTTCTTTTTTTTTTAGTTGTGTGTCGGTTAAGAAGGCACAACTAAAAAAAAAAAGCATGTAAAAAATCTGTAATAAACGGTAAACCCGTTGCTTGATGGATGTATGAAATGAAACATTGTTTTGATCGGATGAAAATGAAGGATT
>OZ038501.1:74174710-74194710 GCA_964036315.1 Acanthosepion esculentum
CGGTCTCTATAACACACATTGCATTGTATACTATATTTGCTTAATGCATTTTGGTATTAGTCAAGTGAGTAAAGAAAATTCTAGTAGAGTACTCATCAAATAATGCACACCCAAGAGATGCATGTGCTAACATATAGCATAGCATAAGGTCTGCTCTATATTATAGTGACTGGACAAATAGATAGCAACATACGGAAGACATGTGTAATCAAGCACTCAAGTTCATTCTTATTCACACTCAGGAGGAAGTAAATGTGTTGTATGAAAGACCTTACCCCACATACACATTCTGGTGAGGGCAGAGCTCCAGCTTTTTTGTTTTGTGGTGGTATTTTTGTAAAAAAAATTTTTGGTATTAACTCTCTGCCTTTCAATTAGGTTTTCCCCCGATTTTTTTTTTTTTTTTTGAAAGTTTGTTTCTGGAAGATCTTTACCTTTTATTTCATATTTTTTTCCAAAAAATACGAACCCAGTGGTGACTGGTACATAGGTTTGCCTTTCTCTTTCCTTTTTTCTCTTTTTTGGTAAATATATGTGTATATCTTTAATATATCCAGGAGCTCAGAAAGAGTAAATGAATAATTCCTGTTTCTTGTATTTTGTTTGTTTTTTTTTTTTTTTTCCTTTTTTTCCTCTCCGACATTTAGTTCTAAGCCAGAGGTGACAGAGGATCTACAGGAGTACATAAAACTAAGAGTGAGACACCCATACCATCATGTCCAATCTCTCCAACAATGGCAGTGCTTCTGATCCTGGTTTTGCTGCTGCTGCTGCTGCTATCTCTGTTGCAGCCAGGAATGATACTTCCCCTGTCACTGATTTTCTACACACTCCAACATACATACATGAAGTATGCATGCACGGAGAGACACAGCATGCATGTGTACACAGAGACACGCATATCACCTCTTGTCAGAAGGAAAGAGTAGAGAAAGGAAAAGACGAGAAAAATCCTGGGAGTCAATGATGTGACTAAGCACACAAGCTTCTAATTCTTTCAAGCACCTTACTCTCCTTCTCTCTGTTTTCACTGTCATTGTCTTGCCTTGACATACACGCACAGCACTTACTCAACACACAACTGTACACCGGGGAACATACTAGCTTGTGTTTGTGTGTATGTATGTGTGTGTGTGTGGGGGGTTCTAACTTTTTCTACTTTTCTCCTCTTGCTCTCCTATTTTGCCTCTCCTTAACTCTGTACATTAATTATTTCACCTCCGGCTTATTTCTTGACCCTATCTTTATTCCTTTATATTATTTCCTTTGCTCTCCCCTTTTCCCACAGTTTCATTCCTTACTCTCCTTTTCCCACAGTTTCATTCCTTACTCTCCTTTCCCCACAGTTTCATTCCTTACTCTCCTTTCTCACCATAATTTCATTTCGTGCTCTGTTTTGCTGATTTCCTCTATTCATGTCTTTTCTTTGATTTCATCCCTGACTCTTCTTTTCTCTTCTGATTTCATTCCTTACTCTCCTTTTCTCCATTTTAATTACTTGCTCTCTTTCCTCCTCACGATTTATTCCTTACTCTCTTTTTTCTCTAATTCCTTTCATTGCTCTCCTTTCCCACAATTTAATTACTCTCCTTCTTTCTTGTGATTTCATTTTTTACTCTCCTTTATTCCCACAATTTCTTACTCTTTTTCTATAATTTCGTCTATTGCCCTCCCTTTTCTTTGATTTCATCCCTTGCTCTCCTTCTCTATCTTGATTCCATTCCTTACTCTTCTTATTTCATCCCTTACTCTCCTTTTCTCCAATTACTGACTCTCTTCATGATTTTATTCCTTACTCTTTTTCTCTGTTTTTATCCTTTGCTGTTCTTTTTTCCTTGATTTCTAGTATTGCTCTCCCTTTCTCCTGATTCCATCCCTTATTCTCCTTTTCCCCAATTCCTTCCCCTCCACGGTTCCCTTGATCTCTCTTTTTCTCCCAACTTTATTCATTGTTCATCCTAATTCAGTCCTACTTTTTTGCATTTTGTTTTCAATTTCACTCTTCCAAACTTTTCCTTTCTAAATTTTACCAGCTTTCACTTATCTTCCACACTCTCTTGTTTGTATATTTACCCTCATTGTCATGAGTGCTATCCATCTCACTTTAGCTCTTTCTCCCTCTAGTAAATGCCTTACCTGCTCTAATTTACTCTTAACAAATTATTTTTGCTAATTTCTATTGTTTTCCTTCACATTTCTGTTGTTACTTCCCATTTAATTCAACCCGTTATCTCTTTGCTCTCCTCCTTTACCTTTTCAATTCTTTTCACATGTTTTCCTTCTATCAATTTCTCTCTATTTATATTTCCTCTCCTTTCTTTCTCTTTATTCTCACTTTGATTCTTTATTTTGCCTCCTTTTTTAATCCTTGCTCATACTTTACTGTGTGCAACCCTTACTCTCCTTTTCGAGTTTTTGCCACCTCTTACCCACTCTTTATTTATCAGTTTCCAGCTAAAATTAGAAACAAATATGCAAGACTGTGCCAATACTACTGCTTCCCTCTTCTGGGCTCCCTTCATCTTTCAGGGCATCCCAAGATTTCTACCTGAACCATCACTTTCATCACAAGTCACAATACCGACAGCAGTCATCAACAAGAACACCTAAGTACAATGAAAACTGAATAAAACCATCATCAATATTTACAGCTGCAGTAGCAGTAGTAGTAATAAGACCAGTCATTGTAGTATCCCTACTGGACACAGCAGGCTTTTCTCTTTCTCTTTCTCCTTCTTTTAGACACACTTCAACATCATTTTTTTTTCCAATTTATTATGTTGCTTTTTCTCTCTTTTGAAAGCAATCCCAGCATGCAGAGGGATCAACCTGAGTATGTTTTTGTGTAAAAATTGAGTGTTATTAAGAAAATCATTCAAAGAAAGAACTGACAGTGATGTGTTTTTTACCCTAACAAATGTGAGTGACACTAAGAATGAAGGAAATGTGAATGAGAGAAGAAGAAACTGAAATAAAAGTGGAAGGGAAGAAGAGAAGATTGCAAAGAGTAGAGAAAGAAAATATGTTCTCACGTAAGGAGAGCAAGATAACTGCAGAGAAAGAAAAAGAGAGATTGGAACAGGAATGAAAAGGAAAAGAAAGTGGGGAGAAAAACAGGAAAGAAAGAGAAGAAAATACAGAGAGGGAGGGGGAAAAAGAGAAGAACCTGTTTAAACTGTCCAAAAAAAAATTTTACTATTATCCATACCATTCTTACGAACTACTGCTTTTGTTTTCATTTTCCCAATAGTTCACGGAAAACTGTTTAGATAAGTTTTTTTTCTTTTAATCAAAAGGGAATGAAAAAAAGTTGTCAACAAAGAAAGTGAAGTGAGACAAAGTAAAAACGATTGAAAAAAAAAAAAAAATTCCCCAAAACATATTCAAATGCAGTATCACTTGCTATCTACTGTATTCTTAATTGCTATTAATTTATTATTCCCTTTCATCAATAATGTATTTTTTTCCCTCATATTCTCTAACAATCAGTAACCTCTTGCATCCTAGTGGCTTTATTGTCTTGCTTGGGGTGAAATGATTAAAAAAAAAATCATCTAGGGTTAAATTATTTAGTGAAATAAAAAAAAAAATACTGCCCTTTACATTGTAATATTTTATAGGAGGCACGGTGGAGTAATGGATAACGGCTTGGATTGAGGAATCGGAGAGCCGAATTCGAATTCCAGTCGATTCCATTACATTCACTTACGTGCTAATACCATTGGGAAAGGTGTGAATCCTCTTCTCCCTCCAACTATGGGTAAATAGCAGGACAGACTGGGTTCTATAGCCTTGGATGGCAACTGGTCTAGGAGAAGGACAACTCTGAATTCAAAACATGCGGAGGGTTGTTTGGGGACCTTGTGTCATCCGTTGCACCAGGTCCCTGTATTCGTCCCTCCAAAAAGTGTGGATGGCCCTGCACAAAGCCTTCACCACTATAATCAAATCCTGTGTGGCTGTCGGGCTTTCAGTTTCTGGGAACTGATCTGTCTGACCCTCATATGTCGAGTTCGACGGGAGAGCTATAAAATTTTATAATTTCAATTTTAAAATTTTCTTTGCAAAAACAACCAATCTCTATTTCATTATTAACTATCAGTAATAATAATATGCATTATAATAAAAATAATGTTAAAAAAGAACAAAAATTTAATAAAGTGATATTTCATGAAATACATCAGTGATATCTGTCTATATTTCTGAGATGAGCTATTTTAACTATTTACATTGTTCAGACTGTTGTCCTCATCTTTACGGTCATGTTCATGATGTCTTGGGCGTTGTACACTCCGACCTGCTTCAGGGGATATATGTTGGAATTTTGAACCAAACTCTTTATTTTGTCCACCAGGGTATATTGTTCTATTTCCACATGCCATGCCTTTTCTGGATATCTCAGTTTCAGTTATTTCCCTTTAGTAACTCAGCTCTCCAAGCTTTTGTTCATCTCTGCTGTGACCAGGTATTGAACTCACAATTCTTTGGGTCAAGTAACTGGATTATTTCAATAAATGCTTTTATCCACTGGGCCATGTGTCCTTGGGGACGTACATCACCTGAAGAAGGCCGGAGCATACAACAGCTGATACAGTGTGAATATGACAATAAAGATGAAGACAACGGTCTGAACAATGTAAATAATCATCAATAATGTTTTTAGTTGAGCATCATATCGATAATTAATAAAGGATTTATAATCTATTCTGAATTATAAAACAATGTTACTTTATAATGTGATCACATGAAATAAAAAAAAATCTAATTCTCATGAATCCATAGAAAAAGGAAATTGTCCTACTTGGGGAAAATTTAAAGACTTCCTCTTTTTCAGCCAACCCCTTACAAGAAGAGCATGTGGAATTGAGCAGCTCCAGATATGAAGACCATGGATTAGTCAAATTACCCAAATATCACTTTCTCATGTTTAATATTGCCTTTACTGATAGACTTATCACTTACAAAATTCTATTCATTCACAAAACTAAACACAAAACAGAAATATTCTACTAACAACCACATTACAAGAACTTTCATGCATCCACCAAACTTGTACAACAGAATCCTTCTGATAATAAATCCTTCTGATTTTATATATATATAAAATATATATAATATATATATATTAAGTCACATACAGTTTCCCTTATGCAATCTGATATACGTAAAATACTTGTAGAAAATACTAAAATTATAGATAAACATACAGACATTAGACGCCTTAAAATCTTAGAGGCATTACATATTAAAAGCAAAAGACCTCTTATTAATCGTATAGATTACAATATTTCTGGTAACATCTTACAATGTTTATAATATATTTAAATTTTGTAGCGTATTCTTCGATCTTTTGGCTTGTGTATTGGAAATATTTTTCACGCTGTCACATGATAAAAATCTACGCCATGCATGTGATATAACATCATCGCGTCTTTTGAATTTAAAAGGATTTTAACGTTTTTAGTTTGTAAAAAAATAGCAACATGATTACGCTACAAGATAATTGGCAAATGTTTGTTTAAAAAATTTTGACTAAAAATATTGACCCTGAAGATGAACAATGATGTTCGAAAGCGCTAGGTCATCATGTGGACAATACATATTTCGAAATTATTTTCAAATAAAAAGTCTCATTAGAGAATATGAGAAAATTCAAAAGAAAATATGCAAGACTATGTTGTCTTTAACATTTAATACTACATGTTTAAAAGAAAAGTTGCTGCCAATTGTTGTGATGTATATATGTTTTTTCTAAAGCAGTATCATCCCAATCCCAACTAAAGCAGTAAAGCCACTAAAACACAAAGGGTTACAAGGTGTGGAAGAATTAGGAACAGAAACATTAATAATGAGTGGGAAGTGGAAAGAGTAATCAGGAGGACAGTAGATAGCGATTGAAATTGCATTTAAATATTTGAAGCTTAAAGTTGGCTGGAAAACATGGAAACGGAAGGGAGTTCCACAAGAAAGGCAGTAAAGCTACTAAAACACAAGGGGTTACAGGGTGTGGAAGAATTAGGAACAGAAACATTAATAATGAGTGGGAAGAGGGAAGAGTAATCAGGAGGGCAGTAGATAGCAATTGAAATTGCATTTAAATATTTGAAGCTTAAAGTTGGCTGGAAAACATGGAGACGAAAGGGAGTTCCACAAGCAAGGCAGTAAAGCCACTAAGACACAAGGGGTTACAGGGTGTGGAAGAATTAGGATCAGAAACATTAATAATGAGCGGGAAGAGGAAAGAGTAAACAGGAGGACAGTAGATAGCGATTGAAATTGCAAATAAATATTTGAAGCTTAAAGTTGGCTGGAAAGCAATGAGACGGAAGGGAGTTCCACAAACAAGGCAGTAAAGCCACTAAAACACAAGGGGTTACAGGGTGTGGAAGAATTAGGAACAGAAACATTAATAATGAGTGGGAAGAGGGAAGAGTAATCAGGAGGGCAGTAGATAGCGATTGAAATTGCATTTAAATATTTGAAGCTTAAAGTTGGCTGGAAAACATGGAGACGAAAGGGAGTTCCACAAGCAAGGCAGTAAAGCCACTAAAACACAAGGGGTTACAGGGTGTGGAAGAATTAGGATCAGAAACATTAATAATGAGCGGGAAGAGGAAAGAGTAAACAGGAGGACAGTAGATAGCGATTGAAATTGCATTTAAATATTTGTAGCTTAAAGTTGGCTGGAAAGCAATGAGACGGAAGGGAGTTCCACAAGCAAGGCAGTAAAGCCACTAAAACACAAGGGGTTACAGGGTGTGGAAGAATTAGGAACAGAAACATTAATAATGAGTGGGAAGAGGGAAGAGTAATCAGGAGGGCAGTAGATAGCGATTGAAATTGCATTTAAATATTTGAAGCTTAAAGTTGGCTGGAAAACATGGAGACGAAAGGGAGTTCCACCAGAAAGGCAGTAAAGCCACTAAAACACAAGGGGTTACAGTGTGTGGAAGAATTAGGAACAGAAACATTAATAATGAGTGGGAAGTGGAAAGAGTAATCAGGAGGACAGTAGATAGTGATTGAAATTGCATTTAAATATTTGAAGCTTAAAGTTGGCTGGAAAACATGGAGACAAAAGGGAGTTCCACAAGCAAGGCAGTAAAGCCACTAAAACACAAGGGGTTACAGTGTGTGGAAGAATTAGGAACAGAAACATTAATAATGAGTGGGAAGTGGAAAGAGTAATCAGGAGGACAGTAGATACCGATTGAAATTGCATTTAAATAGTTGAAGCTTAAAGTTGGCTGGAAAACATGGAGACGAAAGGGAGTTCTACAAGCAAGGCAGTAAAGCCACTAAAACACAAGGGGTTACAGGGTGTGGAAGAATTAGGAACAAAAACATTAATAATGAGCAGGAAGAGGAAAGAGTAAACAGGAGGACAGTAGATAGTGATTAACATTGCATTTTCATTTTTGCAGATTAAAGTTAGCTGGAAAGCATGGTGCTGGAAGGGAGTTTCACAAGCGAGAAATGCGAGAAAAGTAACTGTTAGCATAGAACTTACAGCTACATCTAGCTAGCTCACCTGTAAATTGATGAGATCTTTACAACAGTCTAGTACTGCTCTCAACTTCATAGAGTCTAGGTACCATAGTGAAGAGCTCATCTAAACAATTACCATAAAAGTATTTATAAAAAAGTAACAGAGAGGCAACCTTACAGCTGTATTATTACTAACTAAAACAGTAGTCAAGCAAGACCCATCATGACAATATATTTATAGGTCATACAACATAATGAGATACTCTGTTGCAATAAAAAGAAATATGATTTGACTCCGATATATTCATAGTATATCTTATTTGGAAGTTGTTGAAACAACTTGCTAATACATTTTGTTTATCTAATTTCTTTTGGTTGGAGTTATTAGGCTGTTCAGAAAATAAAGCCCAATTTTAGAATAAACTCTTTCATTGGGTTCTAATATATTATTATAATAGTTGCACAAGAACATATTACTCATTCCTAATGATTAAAGAGTCCTCCATGTTAATGTTATATTAATCTCTTTCAAAATTAAACTTAAAACATAATATGCACCTCATCTTGAACAGAAAAAGACAAGAGGTGCGTTTACTTTTTTAGCGTGAGTTCAAACTTGGTTATATTGTTTCTCAAATTGCTGCCAACATTTATTTTTGTACTCAGCCATTTCTTGTCACCCATAGATTGAGACTCTGAATAGTTGCAATGATCTCAGTCTTAAAATCGAATAGTTAGAATTATTTTGTTAACTATGTTGTCAAATGTAAAAAGACTGTTTTAAATCGTTATATATTAGGTTGTTTAGAAAATAATCGATTTTAGAATAAACCTTTTAATTGTGTTCTTATATATTATTATAAAATTGCACATAAATATATGATGCATTCCTAATGATTAAAGAGTCCTCTTTGTTAATTTTAGATCTCTTTTAGAATTTAACTTAAAGCATTATACTCCCCTGATCTTAAACATGAAAAAAAAAGAAGAGGTGTATATACTTTTTTTTGTACTCAGACATTTTTTCTCACCCATAGATTGAGGGTCTGAATAGTTGCAATGATCTCAGTTCTAAAGTGAAACTGTCAAAATTAGTTTGTTTGTTAACTATGTTGTCAAATTTATAAAGAACTGTTGTTTTTAAATTGCTATATATTACGTTGTTTGGAAAATATCCGATTTTAGAAGAAACTTTCTAATATATTATTATAAAATTGCACAGAAATATATTACGCATTCCTAATGATTAAAGTGTCCTCCATGTTAATGTTATATTAATCTCTTTCCTAATTTAACTTAAAACATAATATACACCTCATCTTGAATCGGAAAAGACCAGAGGTGCGTTCACTTGTTCTTGCGTGAGTTCAAGCTTCGTCATAAGGCTTCTCAAACTGCTGCCAACATTAACAATTTATTTTGTCCTCAGCCATTTCTGGCAAGCGTCTGAATAGTTGCAATAAAAACCAATTATAATATGAACTGAATACTAAACAAAAATTAATAATAATATGAACTCAACTACAAGTAACATTGATTTATTTTTATTTCAGATTTAATAATAATATTAGATTGCTCAGAAAATAATGTCCGATTTTAGAATAAAACTTTTAATTGGGTTTTGATCCATATTCATTTTGGTTTGGTTCATTTTGTTTAGTGGCATATCAACACCTCTATGGGTTATTTAATGTCAGAATCGAAATATTTTGAATGCAATTTTATGGCTTCAACTAAATATATTTTGAATGCAATTGTATGCCTTCAACTACAGATAAAATGTATTGTTGGTCATTTTGCTATAAAATGTATTGTTGGTCATTTTGTGATAAAATGTATTGTTGGTCATTTTGTGATAAAAAGTATTGTTGGTCATTTTGTGATAAAAAGTATTGTTTGTAATTCTACTATAAAATGTATTGTTGGTTATTTTGCTATAAAATGTATTGTTGGTCATTTTGTGATAAAATGTATTGTTGGTCATTTTGTGATAAAATGTATTGTTAGTTATTTTACTATAAAATGTATTGTCATTGATTTTACTATAAATATGGATCATTGGTAATTTTTTTATATAAATATGTATTGCCGGTATTTTTATACTTTCATAGTGTCTTGTTTTTGTTTGAGATTTCACTATTTATCCATAGCTAGGACTCTAACATGTACTACTACTCCGGGTCAGGATGAATCTGGGAACCACAGCAATTAAGATGTGGTTCCACGCTCCTCAAAACCTTCAATACCTCAATCAGTGGATGTAGTTCATCGTCATACCCAGGACCCAGGTTCTAATATATTATTATAATAGGTGCACAAAAATATATTACTCATTCCTAATGATTAAAGTGTCCTCTTTGTTAATTTTATATCAATCTCTTTCAGAATTGAACTTGAAACATATACCACTCATCTTGAACATGAAGAAAGAAGATATGTGTTTACTTTTTTTGCATAGGTTGCAAGCTTGGTCATAATGCTTCACAAACTGCTGTCGATGTTATCAGAGCATGGCGTGAAAGATCCACATCTGATCAGACAGTACTGGTTTCTAGTGTTCCATAGTTGGAATACGAGTCTTGAATATCGAGGTGGTATGGGATGTCCATCTGCAAGTGATAATCAACATTTGAAAACACTAGTCAAACAAAACCCAGATCAAAGTGTCAGAGCAATGTCTCAGGTAATGGATGTCAGCATTTCAGCAATATTGGACCATCTCAAGTGTGTTCAAATGACCCATTTCTTGATGGAATTGGGCACTTCGACATGATGTAAAGTTTAGCCAACTTGTCTCGCTAGATCAATTACAACCAAGTATTGACTTTGATCCCCACTGGGTGCCCCACACTTTCGGGCTTGTGCCACCACTAAGCTATACTTAGAAAGTCATTTGGGCACTTCAACATGTGTAATGGCTTCCAAGTGTGCCAATTATAACCGAGTTGTGAGTTTGATTCCCACTGGGTGCTCAACATTTTCGGCCTTGTGCCACACCTAAGCTATACTTAGAAAGTCATTTGGGCACTTCAACATGTGTAATGGCTTCCAAGTGTGCCAATTATAACCGAGTTGTGAGTTTGATTCCCACTGGGTGCTCAACATTTTCGGCCTTGTGCCACACCTAAGCTATACTTATAAAGTCATTTGGGAACTTCAACATGTGTAATGGCTTCCAAGTGTGCCAATTATAACCGAGTTGTGAGTTTGATTCCCACTGGGTGCTCAACACTTTCGGCCTTGTGCCACACCTAAGCTATGCTTAGAATATTATTTGGGCACTTTGACATGTGTAATGGCTTGCAACCTTGTCTTGCTAGATCAATTATGACTGAGTAGTGAGATTGATCCTCAATGGGCGCAAAACACTTTCAGTGACCAACATACAGTATTTACTACTGTATTCATGTGAATGGGGACATACCCATTATCATCCGTAGGTATGCTACAACAGTCTGTTATGCTCAAATAGCCCCGGGAAAGGCATGAATCCATCTCTTCCCCCCCCCCAGCAGGACATACTGGGTTCTATAGCCTTGGATGGCAACCAGTCTACTGCAGAAAGAAACGGCAACCTGCTTTAGGAAATAAAAACAAATTCTGCCGAGTCAGTCATGAATTGAAAGAGACATGATCACACAAGCATATAACCTGTGTGGCACCTAACTCGCTGAAAGATTTTGGATCACAGCTGTTTTGGGTATAGCTTGATGCTTAATGGGAACAAACTGCTTGCATCCTCCTCTTCTATGTGCTATGTCTCTTCAGAACCTGGGTCACATAATGCAGAAAGTGTCCTCGGACAATTTGACACTCATAAGACAGACTGAAGGCAAGAGAGACAGAGAGAACATTTGAGTAATATACTTTACAATCTTGTAGAAATAAATAGCAGAACAGGGAATGGGAAGAATAATAAGGGACAAACAGTGTTTAAAGCTACAAAGAATAGGAAGTTGTGGAGAGCCATGATCGTGTCCATGTCTTGAAGGAGAGAAATGTACTGGAAGCTGTGCAAAAGGGAAACATTAAATGACCTTGTTTAAAGCTACAAAGAATAGGAAGAATACATTTATTTAAGTAAGAGCTCTGTTTTTTAATAAAACTATTAATTAGATTTACTGGCCTGTATGTTCAAGAAATTTGGAGAAAAGATACGTTCTCTGACAGGAATCAAACCTGTATCCAACACAAAACGGTCATTAAGCCTGACATGCTATGACTGTTTAGCTACAGAGAATGCATAATAAATGTAATTAATACTGTTTAATTAAAAAAAGCAGAGCATTTACCCAAATAGATGTATCCATAAAAAGACATATAACCAGAAAATATATTAAAATATTTGTTGGATTTAATCTATTTCATATAATATGTTGTTATTGTTCATATTAGGCTACAATTTCAGAGCAGATATGATAGATCAAAAACAATCAGTGAAGGTGTGTGTTTAAAAGCAGTAATTTGAGCTTTGCTTAGCCGGAAGTTCATTGTAGCTGAATGGTCATAGCACGTCAGGCTTAATGACAGTTCCATATAGGATACAGGGTTGATTCCTGTCAGAGAATGTATATTTTCTATATTTCTCTAACATCCAAGCAAGTAAACGTAATTAATAATGCTTAATTAAAAAAAGAGAGGATTTACTCAAATAAGTGTATCAATAAAAAACGTATAAACAGAAAATATATTAAAATATTTGTCAGATTTAATCCATCATTTCATATATATATATATGTGTGTGTGTATATATATACATATATATATATATATATATATATATATATTAAACATGTTGTGTTGAATGTTAAAGACAACATCGTCCTACATATTTATATATATATATATATATATATATATATATACACACACACACACACACATACATACATACATACATACATACATACATACATACATACAGACTTTTGTTTGTTTGATTTTTCGGTTTCATTTTTTCAATTTAAGTTCCAATAAACAAAAAGATAATGACAAGGAAGAAGGAAATGAAAGAGAAGAAGAAAGAAGGAAAAAGGGAGCAAAAGGTGAGAATTAACAGTTATATAGAAGAAGGATAAGAAAGAGTGAATAAGAGGAAGAAAGAGTGAACAAAAAAGAAGAAAGAGAGAAGAAAAAAGAAGAAAGCGTGAAGAAAAAATAAGAAAACGTGAAGCAAAAGAAAACGAAGAAAGGGCGAAGCCAAAGAAAACGAAGAAAGAGCGAAGCAAAAGAAAACGAAGAAAGGGCGAAGCAAAAGAAAACGAAGAAAGGGCGAAGCAAAAGAAAACGAAGAAAGAGTGAAGCAAAAGAAAACGAAGAAAGGGCGAAGCAAAAGAAAACGAAGAAAGAGCGAAGCCAAAGAAAACGAAGAAAGAGCGAAGCCAAAGAAAACGAAGAAAGGGCGAAGCCAAAGAAAACGAAGAAAGAGTGAAGCAAAAGAAAACGAAGAAAGAGCGAAGCAAAAGAAAACGAAGAAAGAGCGAAGCAAAAGAAAACGAAGAAAGAGCGAAGCAAAAGAAAACGAAGAAAGAGCGAAGCAAAAGAAAACGAAGAAAGAGCGAAGCCAAAGAAAACGAAGAAAGGGCGAAGCCAAAGAAAACGAAGAAAGAGCGAAGCAAAAGAAAACGAAGAAAGGGCGAAGCCAAAGAAAACGAAGAAAGGGCGAAGCCAAAGAAAACGAAGAAAGAGTGAAGCAAAAGAAAACGAAGAAAGGGCGAAGCCAAAGAAAACGAAGAAAGAGTGAAGCAAAAGAAAACGAAGAAAGAGCGAAGCAAAAGAAAACGAAGAAAGAGCGAAGCCAAAGAAAACGAAGAAAGGGCGAAGCCAAAGAAAACGAAGAAAGGGCGAAGCCAAAGAAAACGAAGAAAGAGCGAAGCAAAAGAAAACGAAGAAAGAGCGAAGCAAAAGAAAACGAAGAAAGAGCGAAGCAAAAGAAAACGAAGAAAGAGCGAAGCAAAAGAAAACGAAGAAAGGGCGAAGCCAAAGAAAACGAAGAAAGAGCGAAGCCAAAGAAAACGAAGAAAGGGCGAAGCCAAAGAAAACGAAGAAAGAGCGAAGCAAAAGAAAACGAAGAAAGGGCGAAGCCAAAGAAAACGAAGAAAGGGCGAAGCCAAAGAAAACGAAGAAAGAGCGAAGCAAAAGAAAACGAAGAAAGAGCGAAGCAAAAGAAAACGAAGAAAGAGTGAAGCAAAAGAAAACGAAGAAAGAGCGAAGCCAAAGAAAACGAAGAAAGGGCGAAGCCAAAGAAAACGAAGAAAGGGCGAAGCAAAAGAAAACGAAGAAAGAGCGAAGCGAAAGAAAACGAAGAAAGAGCGAAGCAAAAGAAAACGAAGAAAGAGCGAAGCAAAAGAAAACGAAGAAAGAGCGAAGCAAAAGAAAACGAAGAAAGGGCGAAGCCAAAGAAAACGAAGAAAGAGCGAAGCAAAAGAAAACGAAGAAAGGGCGAAGCCAAAGAAAACGAAGAAAGGGCGAAGCCAAAGAAAACGAAGAAAGAGCGAAGCCAAAGAAAACGAAGAAAGGGCGAAGCCAAAGAAAACGAAGAAAGGGCGAAGCCAAAGAAAACGAAGAAAGGGCGAAGCAAAAGAAAACGAAGAAAGAGCGAAGCAAAAGAAAACGAAGAAAGAGCGAAGCAAAAGAAAACGAAGAAAGAGCGAAGCAAAAGAAAACGAAGAAAGAGCGAAGCAAAAGAAAACGAAGAAAGGGCGAAGCCAAAGAAAACGAAGAAAGAGCGAAGCAAAAGAAAACGAAGAAAGGGCGAAGCCAAAGAAAACGAAGAAAGGGCGAAGCCAAAGAAAACGAAGAAAGAGCGAAGCCAAAGAAAACGAAGAAAGGGCGAAGCCAAAGAAAACGAAGAAAGGGCGAAGCCAAAGAAAACGAAGAAAGGGCGAAGCCAAAGAAAACGAAGAAAGGGCGAAGCCAAAGAAAACGAAGAAAGAGCGAAGCCAAAGAAAACGAAGAAAGGGCGAAGCCAAAGAAAACGAAGAAAGGGCGAAGCCAAAGAAAACGAAGAAAGGGCGAAGCAAAAGAAAACGAAGAAAGGGCGAAGCCAAAGAAAACGAAGAAAGAGTGAAGCAAAAGAAAACGAAGAAAGAGCGAAGCAAAAGAAAACGAAGAAAGAGCGAAGCAAAAGAAAACGAAGAAAGAGCGAAGCAAAAGAAAACGAAGAAAGAGCGAAGCAAAAGAAAACGAAGAAAGAGTGAAGCAAAAGAAAACGAAGAAAGAGTGAAGCAAAAGAAAACGAAGAAAGAGCGAAGCAAAAGAAAACGAAGAAAGAGCGAAGCAAAAGAAAACGAAGAAAGAGCGAAGCAAAAGAAAACGAAGAAAGGGCGAAGCAAAAGAAAACGAAGAAAGGGCGAAGCCAAAGAAAACGAAGAAAGAGCGAAGCAAAAGAAAACGAAGAAAGAGCGAAGCAAAAGAAAACGAAGAAAGAGCGAAGCAAAAGAAAACGAAGAAAGAGCGAAGCAAAAGAAAACGAAGAAAGGGCGAAGCCAAAGAAAACGAAGAAAGAGTGAAGCAAAAGAAAACGAAGAAAGAGCGAAGCAAAAGAAAACGAAGAAAGAGCGAAGCAAAAGAAAACGAAGAAAGAGCGAAGCAAAAGAAAACGAAGAAAGAGCGAAGCAAAAGAAAACGAAGAAAGGGCGAAGCCAAAGAAAACGAAGAAAGAGCGAAGCAAAAGAAAACGAAGAAAGAGCGAAGCAAAAGAAAACGAAGAAAGTGCGAAGCAAAAGAAAACGAAGAAAGGGCGAAGCAAAAGAAAACGAAGAAAGGGCGAAGCAAAAGAAAACGAAGAAAGAGTGAAGCAAAAGAAAACGAAGAAAGAGCGAAGCAAAAGAAAACGAAGAAAGGGCGAAGCCAAAGAAAACGAAGAGAGAGCGAAGCAAAAGAAAACGAAGAAAGGGCGAAGCCAAAGAAAACGAAGAAAGGGCGAAGCAAAAGAAAACGAAGAAAGAGCGAAGCAAAAGAAAACGAAGAAAGAGCGAAGCAAAAGAAAACGAAGAAAGGGCGAAGCAAAAGAAAACGAAGAAAGGGCGAAGCAAAAGAAAACGAAGAAAGAGCGAAGCAAAAGAAAACGAAGAAAGGGCGAAGCAAAAGAAAACGAAGAAAGGGCGAAGCCAAAGAAAACGAAGAAAGAGTGAAGCAAAAGAAAACGAAGAAAGAGCGAAGCAAAAGAAAACGAAGAAAGAGCGAAGCAAAAGAAAACGAAGAAAGGGCGAAGCAAAAGAAAACGAAGAAAGAGCGAAGCAAAAGAAAACGAAGAAAGAGCGAAGCAAAAGAAAACGAAGAAAGAGCGAAGCAAAAGAAAACGAAGAAAGAGCGAAGCAAAAGAAAACGAAGAAAGAGCGAAGCAAAAGAAAACGAAGAAAGAGCGAAGCCAAAGAAAACGAAGAAAGGGCGAAGCCAAAGAAAACGAAGAAAGGGCGAAGCCAAAGAAAACGAAGAAAGAGCGAAGCAAAAGAAAACGAAGAAAGAGCGAAGCAAAAGAAAACGAAGAAAGAGCGAAGCAAAAGAAAACGAAGAAAGAGCGAAGCAAAAGAAAACGAAGAAAGAGCGAAGCAAAAGAAAACGAAGAAAGAGCGAAGCAAAAGAAAACGAAGAAAGAGCGAAGCAAAAGAAAACGAAGAAAGGGCGAAGCCAAAGAAAACGAAGAAAGAGCGAAGCCAAAGAAAACGAAGAAAGGGCGAAGCCAAAGAAAACGAAGAAAGAGCGAAGCAAAAGAAAACGAAGAAAGGGCGAAGCCAAAGAAAACGAAGAAAGGGCGAAGCCAAAGAAAACGAAGAAAGAGCGAAGCAAAAGAAAACGAAGAAAGAGCGAAGCAAAAGAAAACGAAGAAAGAGTGAAGCAAAAGAAAACGAAGAAAGAGCGAAGCCAAAGAAAACGAAGAAAGGGCGAAGCCAAAGAAAACGAAGAAAGGGCGAAGCAAAAGAAAACGAAGAAAGAGCGAAGCGAAAGAAAACGAAGAAAGAGCGAAGCAAAAGAAAACGAAGAAAGAGCGAAGCAAAAGAAAACGAAGAAAGAGCGAAGCAAAAGAAAACGAAGAAAGGGCGAAGCCAAAGAAAACGAAGAAAGAGCGAAGCAAAAGAAAACGAAGAAAGGGCGAAGCCAAAGAAAACGAAGAAAGGGCGAAGCCAAAGAAAACGAAGAAAGAGCGAAGCCAAAGAAAACGAAGAAAGGGCGAAGCCAAAGAAAACGAAGAAAGGGCGAAGCCAAAGAAAACGAAGAAAGGGCGAAGCAAAAGAAAACGAAGAAAGAGCGAAGCAAAAGAAAACGAAGAAAGAGCGAAGCAAAAGAAAACGAAGAAAGAGCGAAGCAAAAGAAAACGAAGAAAGAGCGAAGCAAAAGAAAACGAAGAAAGGGCGAAGCCAAAGAAAACGAAGAAAGAGCGAAGCAAAAGAAAACGAAGAAAGGGCGAAGCCAAAGAAAACGAAGAAAGGGCGAAGCCAAAGAAAACGAAGAAAGAGCGAAGCCAAAGAAAACGAAGAAAGGGCGAAGCCAAAGAAAACGAAGAAAGGGCGAAGCCAAAGAAAACGAAGAAAGGGCGAAGCCAAAGAAAACGAAGAAAGGGCGAAGCCAAAGAAAACGAAGAAAGAGCGAAGCCAAAGAAAACGAAGAAAGGGCGAAGCCAAAGAAAACGAAGAAAGGGCGAAGCCAAAGAAAACGAAGAAAGGGCGAAGCAAAAGAAAACGAAGAAAGGGCGAAGCCAAAGAAAACGAAGAAAGAGTGAAGCAAAAGAAAACGAAGAAAGAGCGAAGCAAAAGAAAACGAAGAAAGAGCGAAGCAAAAGAAAACGAAGAAAGAGCGAAGCAAAAGAAAACGAAGAAAGAGCGAAGCAAAAGAAAACGAAGAAAGAGTGAAGCAAAAGAAAACGAAGAAAGAGTGAAGCAAAAGAAAACGAAGAAAGAGCGAAGCAAAAGAAAACGAAGAAAGAGCGAAGCAAAAGAAAACGAAGAAAGAGCGAAGCAAAAGAAAACGAAGAAAGGGCGAAGCAAAAGAAAACGAAGAAAGGGCGAAGCCAAAGAAAACGAAGAAAGAGCGAAGCAAAAGAAAACGAAGAAAGAGCGAAGCAAAAGAAAACGAAGAAAGAGCGAAGCAAAAGAAAACGAAGAAAGAGCGAAGCAAAAGAAAACGAAGAAAGGGCGAAGCCAAAGAAAACGAAGAAAGAGTGAAGCAAAAGAAAACGAAGAAAGAGCGAAGCAAAAGAAAACGAAGAAAGAGCGAAGCAAAAGAAAACGAAGAAAGAGCGAAGCAAAAGAAAACGAAGAAAGAGCGAAGCAAAAGAAAACGAAGAAAGGGCGAAGCCAAAGAAAACGAAGAAAGAGCGAAGCAAAAGAAAACGAAGAAAGAGCGAAGCAAAAGAAAACGAAGAAAGTGCGAAGCAAAAGAAAACGAAGAAAGGGCGAAGCAAAAGAAAACGAAGAAAGGGCGAAGCAAAAGAAAACGAAGAAAGAGTGAAGCAAAAGAAAACGAAGAAAGAGCGAAGCAAAAGAAAACGAAGAAAGGGCGAAGCCAAAGAAAACGAAGAGAGAGCGAAGCAAAAGAAAACGAAGAAAGGGCGAAGCCAAAGAAAACGAAGAAAGGGCGAAGCCAAAGAAAACGAAGAAAGGGCGAAGCCAAAGAAAACGAAGAAAGGGCGAAGCCAAAGAAAACGAAGAAAGAGCGAAGCAAAAGAAAACGAAGAAAGGGCGAAGCCAAAGAAAACGAAGAAAGAGCGAAGCAAAAGAAAACGAAGAAAGAGCGAAGCAAAAGAAAACGAAGAAAGAGCGAAGCAAAAGAAAACGAAGAAAGAGCGAAGCAAAAGAAAACGAAGAAAGGGCGAAGCCAAAGAAAACGAAGAAAGAGCGAAGCAAAAGAAAACGAAGAAAGGGCGAAGCCAAAGAAAACGAAGAAAGGGCGAAGCCAAAGAAAACGAAGAAAGAGCGAAGCCAAAGAAAACGAAGAAAGGGCGAAGCCAAAGAAAACGAAGAAAGGGCGAAGCCAAAGAAAACGAAGAAAGAGCGAAGCAAAAGAAAACGAAGAAAGAGCGAAGCAAAAGAAAACGAAGAAAGAGCGAAGCAAAAGAAAACGAAGAAAGAGTGAAGCAAAAGAAAACGAAGAAAGAGCGAAGCCAAAGAAAACGAAGAAAGGGCGAAGCCAAAGAAAACGAAGAAAGAGCGAAGCAAAAGAAAACGAAGAAAGGGCGAAGCCAAAGAAAACGAAGAAAGAGCGAAGCAAAAGAAAACGAAGAAAGGGCGAAGCCAAAGAAAACGAAGAAAGAGCGAAGCAAAAGAAAACGAAGAAAGGGCGAAGCCAAAGAAAACGAAGAAAGAGTGAAGCAAAAGAAAACGAAGAAAGAGCGAAGCAAAAGAAAACGAAGAAAGAGCGAAGCAAAAGAAAACGAAGAAAGAGCGAAGCAAAAGAAAACGAAGAAAGAGCGAAGCAAAAGAAAACGAAGAAAGAGCGAAGCAAAAGAAAACGAAGAAAGGGCGAAGCAAAAGAAAACGAAGAAAGGGCGAAGCCAAAGAAAACGAAGAAAGAGCGAAGCAAAAGAAAACGAAGAAAGGGCGAAGCCAAAGAAAACGAAGAAAGAGCGAAGCAAAAGAAAACGAAGAAAGGGCGAAGCCAAAGAAAACGAAGAAAGAGCGAAGCAAAAGAAAACGAAGAAAGGGCGAAGCCAAAGAAAACGAAGAAAGAGCGAAGCAAAAGAAAACGAAGAAAGGGCGAAGCCAAAGAAAACGAAGAAAGAGTGAAGCAAAAGAAAACGAAGAAAGAGCGAAGCAAAAGAAAACGAAGAAAGAGCGAAGCAAAAGAAAACGAAGAAAGAGCGAAGCAAAAGAAAACGAAGAAAGAGCGAAGCAAAAGAAAACGAAGAAAGAGTGAAGCAAAAGAAAACGAAGAAAGAGTGAAGCCAAAGAAAACGAAGAAAGAGTGAAGCAAAAGAAAACGAAGAAAGAGCGAAGCAAAAGAAAACGAAGAAAGAGCGAAGCAAAAGAAAACGAAGAAAGGGCGAAGCAAAAGAAAACGAAGAAAGAGCGAAGCAAAAGAAAACGAAGAAAGGGCGAAGCAAAAGAAAACGAAGAAAGAGCGAAGCAAAAGAAAACGAAGAAAGAGCGAAGCAAAAGAAAACGAAGAAAGGGCGAAGCAAAAGAAAACGAAGAAAGAGCGAAGCAAAAGAAAACGAAGAAAGAGCGAAGCAAAAGAAAACGAAGAAAGGGCGAAGCAAAAGAAAACGAAGAAAGGGCGAAGCAAAAGAAAACGAAGAAAGAGCGAAGCAAAAGAAAACGAAGAAAGGGCGAAGCAAAAGAAAACGAAGAAAGGGCGAAGCCAAAGAAAACGAAGAAAGAGTGAAGCAAAAGAAAACGAAGAAAGAGCGAAGCAAAAGAAAACGAAGAAAGAGCGAAGCAAAAGAAAACGAAGAAAGGGCGAAGCAAAAGAAAACGAAGAAAGAGCGAAGCAAAAGAAAACGAAGAAAGAGCGAAGCAAAAGAAAACGAAGAAAGAGCGAAGCAAAAGAAAACGAAGAAAGAGCGAAGCAAAAGA
>OZ038501.1:74199710-74247210 GCA_964036315.1 Acanthosepion esculentum
ATTACACAGAATAATAATACAATATGTGGAAGGTGTTAGTATGACTGTCAGTCTGGTTTGGAGTGAACTACTATCGGCTCGACTCGATTCGTCCCTCTCTCTTGAGAGGCGTAGTATAGATAGTGTTAGGAAGAGTTCATTCTGTAGTTATAGGTAAGGACCCATAACATTTATCTTCATACCCAGAACTATCATCAGATTGAGACTTTTATATAAATGCCACTAAGATGCAAGAGGTTTACAGAATACAAAAAAAATATGAAAAACAGAAAAACATTATTAAGGAGAGAGGAGAATAAAAGAACAGGAATTAAGATAACAGAATATAACGATTGATATTGCATTTAAATTTTTGAAGATCAAAGTTGACTGGAAAGCAAGAAGCCAGAAGAGAGTTCCACAAGTGAGATGTGTGAGTGAAGAAACTGTTAGCATAGAACTTACATTTATATCTATCAATGTTTTCTGTAAAATGACGAGATATAGCTACTAACCTGGAACCACACTTAAATTCATGAAGTCAGAAGAGGAAAGATCACCAGAACAATTACCATGAAAATAATATAGAAAAGGTACAGGGAAGCTGTATTATAATGGTGAGAATGAGACTGAAATTGAGACGCTATGTCAGGATCGATTACTTTACAGTTTCTTTGGATTTTATCAAGAATCTTTGGATACATAGAAGCACCAGACCAGATATGACAGCAATATTCAATGCATGAATAAATCCATGTAGAATTATAAATGTGTAAGATAGATTCTGGCAAGAAAATTGTCTAGCACAACACAGTGAACCAACTTTTCTAGCAACAGACCTAACAATTGATTCAATATAATCTTTCAACTTCGTATCAGCAGAAATTGTTAGAGAAAGCACATGAGTCAATCTCCGGGAGGTTATCATCAGTCAGTAGTTCTCTAAGACAACTAAAAGATAACAAATATTATCTTGAAAAAAAATTCTTACAGTATTTCTTTTTTTATATAAGTTTACAACTGGAATTCACAAACTTCTGACTAAGTGGCACTTGATCCCCAAAATTTATTTATTCTGTTTCCCTTTGCCCAGTGAATAATCACTTTCAAGACCTCAGTTTTAGTCTTTACTGCTGGTCATAAAACACCAGACATTTAAGATGATAAAATCATTCACAGTACATCTGACTTCATGGATATTCTAAAGCCATGGCCAAATTCCAATATCTTGTAAGAGAGTGAATGCTGGATAATCTCATCACAGATGAAGAGACTTTAGCAGTATGGTTACCAAGTTTTGACTGAGCTGATGGTTTTAACTGGAAGAAGATTTTGCCTTCTTGGTCTACATACACTAAGCCTTGTTGTATCTAACTATATTTCTGAAATGTGGTATTGTAATTATTTACATTATTCAGACTGTTGTCCTCATCTTTATTGTCATGTTCACAACATTTTATCCATTCAGGTGATTGAAATTTCAAACTGATCCGTTTATTTCATCCACCAGGGTAGATTGTTCTCGTTCCACATGTCATGCCACTTCCGGATGTCTCAGTTATCTCTCTTTAACTCAACTCTCTAAGTTTTTGTTCACCATTGCCATAGCCAGGTATTGAATTCACAACTCTTTGGGTCAAGTCACTGGATCCAACCAATTCTTTTATCCACTGGAATTGTCATGAACATAACAATAAAGATGTGGACAACAGTCCAAAGAATGTAAATAAGGCCTTGTTGTGTTAAGAATGTCAGAAATTTGTACTTGGATGGTAAGAATAGAAAAACAAGTTATCATTGAAATATCACAAATAAGAAACCTACATAGATTTGCTTTTTAGAATTTAAACAGTTCAATAAAGTGAAATGTCGTGTTAATGTGTATCTGGAATTTTTATTTTATGTAAGGTCTCTTAAACAAAACTGCCTCCATTTAATCCATTGATTTCATTGGTGGGGAGGGTCTTCACCTTCACCACTGACTTCAAGTCTTGGAAGTCCTCTGCTAAGCAATGTCATCACTGTACTGATTGCATTCTATAGAGAACAGTCTACAGCACTGTGGTAGATGCCTGTTGACTACATTTACCATGGACAGGACATGTGAACAATGAGGAAGGCTTAAGGAAAAGATGAAAAACAAGGAAACATACAGAACATAATTTACAATCGGAAAGAGACAGATGAAATTTTGGGGACATCTAATGAGGAAAGGGAGGCTAAAACACACAGGATATACAGGGTGCGATGGATAAATTGTCGCTTAACCAACACAAAAATGAAAATAACACTGACATCTCATTTTAACAGATATATTTTCTAAAATTGCACAAAAATATCTTGAAATACTAAAGAGCGAATCTGTTTAATAAAATTGCCACTGGCTTTAACCATCACCTCGAGACAACTTTGGAATCTCCTGCAACTCTTCTGGATGGTCTCCTTGTTTGCCTTCACTTCATCTTTAGTGTAACAAGGAGTTTTGCTGGTCTCTTGCTCAACTGCACCCCATACATAATAATCAAGGGGGTTACAATCTGGGGAGTTAGGTGGCCAGATGTAAGGGGTGATGTGGCTGCAGAAATTATCTGACAGCCATGACTGTGTTCTCCTACTTATGTAGCATGGTGCAGAGTCCTGTTGCCAGACATACGGTCTTCCAGCAGTCACCCTCTTGACCCAGTGCAGCACTACCTCCTCAAGGCACTTGATGTAGGCATCTGTGTTGGGTCTGAGGCCCTTACTAACAAATTTGGGAATTCTTTTCTTATCAGAATGATCATAGTGAGTTTTCAGAGCTGCTGTACTTTCGCAGTCACCATTAGATTCATCTTTCTGAATCCTCTGCACTGTTCTCAGATTGACACCCAAACACTCGGAAATGTTCACATTGGAGTATCTGGCATGAATGCCAAGCAGTACAGCATGCTGTTTCCAAATTTTGGGCAGAGTGAATTGAGTCATTGTGCTCTTTTGCTCACAGATCATGCCCAACTGGCCCTACTATACTGTGCAGTCAACAAAATAAAAAATAAACAACACACATGCATGAAATTAAAATTATAAAATGGCGATAATTTACCCACCAAACTCTGTATTAAAGGCAAGAGAAGCAGGGAGAAATAGTAAGTAACCTTCTTAATGAGTTAGCTAGTAGATTGGCAACTAGACCAAAACGTTGTGATAACAACAACAAAGTAGAGAAAAATAGTACAAATATAATTAGTGGAGTATGAATATGGTTAAAATCACAACTTAATCTCTGGAAAAAATTTTTTATACAAGACTCCCACCAAATATACAGGGTGCAGCTGGTATTTGAGGACATACAGATTTAAGATTAATACTGCTTCCCACTAACTTCTAATGCTTTTATTTTTCAGAAATCAAGAATGGCAAACCTTATGATAACAAATGAAATGAAAAGGCCTGCTGTGATTGTGGCATTAAAGGCTGATCATAGTGATTTGGATATTGCATGTCTCCTCAGAGTTGCAAGATCTTTTGTCCACAAGATACGAAAAGAGTTAGAAGACACTGACAGTTCCCCAATGTCTGTATCAAAACGTAAAAGACATTCTGCACGTTCTGATAAAGTGAGAATATCCGAATTTATTCTGGAAGTCAAGCAGACAATTGATGAAAACCGAGGTCAATTAATGAGGTCAAGTGCCAAAAAGTTGCATGTGTCTGAAAAAACAATCAGAAGGAGTGTTCATGAAGACATTTGATACAAGTCCTACATGATGAAGAGAGGTCAATTTATGTCTGAAAAAAACAAACAAAAGAAAACCGTTTAAACAGATCCAAAAGGCTTTTAAACAAACTTAAAATTCCTTCAGAAGCTGGTGTGATTTGGTTTTTCTCAGATGAGAAAAATTTTGATCAAGATCAAAAACTTAACAGAAGAAATGACAGATGGCTTTGTTCAGATCCTTCTGAGGTGCCAAGAGTGATGCGCACAAAATTTCCTTCAAGTGTCATGGTATTGGGTGTTGTTAGCAATGAAGGACGTGTTATGCTGCCACTTTTTCCCACAAGGTCTTACAGTAAATGCTGCTGCTTATATTAAGGTTCTAGAAACAGTTGTCAAGCCCTGGATTGACAACATATGCAACGGCAGGCCTTACATATTCCAGCAAGACACGGCTCCGTCCCACAAGGCTCTACGAACACAAGAATGGATGGCTGACCATTTGTACGACCACATCACACCCAACATTTGGCCTCCTAACTCTCCAGATATCAGCCCACTAGACTATTATGTGTGGAGCGTTGTTGAGAAGGAGGTTAATAAACAGCCTCATAACAGCAAAGACTCTCTTAAAGCTGTAATAGTTTGAGTAATGTCGGACTGAACTAATTAATCAGAGCTTGCGGCCAATTTCAACTTCGTGTAAAGTCAGTTATTGATGCTGGTGGTGGTTTTATTGAATAAAATTAAATAATAGCTAAATTTCATGCTTAATCATTCGTAATCAAATATAATTATATTCATTTGTTCAGCAAGTTTTTTACTAATCCATAAAATCTGTCCTCAAATACCAGCTGCACCTTGTGTATATATATATATATATATATATATATAAAATAAACAAACACAGCCTGAAAAAGAAGATATTCAAATAATTATATTCAGCAGTTTTATTACTAACTGCTAGGAAGTCAATTTTCTTTTGTTATTTTTAGTAATCTTAGGACAAGGCCCACACCTCCATCCCACAAATACGACCCACCTAGTGAAAAACCAAACTTTCCTCTTCCCAGTAATTAATTGAAGGTTATTTGTCTGAATTTGTAATTTCCATCTATTTGGAGATATTGGTAGCATGCTTGTCCCCACACAGCAACAGGAGCCATTTTATGAGTTCAGATAAAAAGCCCAAATTTCAAAAACAGACACATAATACTTTTAAGTTTCTGAGAAAGAGAAAGAGATATATTGAATAAAATAGAAGGGGCTAAATCAGTTGTTAAAAATGGAGCTGTTAAATAAGACATTAAGTTTTAAAGATTCTTGATTGTTTTAATCATTTCACCCCAAGCAATGCAACAAAGCCACTAAGACACAAGGGGTTACTGAATGTGAAAGTGTTGTATCCTGTTGGCACTCCCACATTTTTTAAAAAACAACTGAAAGAAAAAGCTTAACCAGTGTTCATGGAAGACTGGTACAGGGTAAAAAGAGGTCTGAAAAGCAATCGAAACAGGTAGGATCAAAGTGTATTTGTTCCAGCAGCAGCAACAGCAGCCAACCACCTACCCACAGCTCCCGGCCATTAGCAGCAACTCCAGCTTACCATTGGCAATTGCTCCAGCTATCCTTGCCCAAAATATGTTATACATTGTTCATTTCAGGACATACGCCTTTCTAGTGACTAACAAACTGTCCTTCTCAGGACATACATCCTCTAGTGTCCACAAAACTGTCCTTCTCAGAATATACATCCTCTAGAATCCACAAAACTGTCCTTCTCAGAATATACATCCTCTAGAATCCACAAAACTGTCCTTCTCAGAATATACATCCTTTAGAATCCACAAAACTGTCCTTCTCAGAATATACATCCTCTAGAATCCACAAAACTGTCCTTCTCAGAATATACATCCTCTAGAATCCACAAAACTGTCCTTCTCAGAATATACATCCTCTAGAATCCACAAAACTGTCCTTCTCAGAATATACATCCTCTAGAATCCACAAAACTGTCCTTCTCAGAATATACATCCTCTAGAATCCACAAAACTGTCCTTCTCAGAATATACATCCTCTAGAATCCACAAAACTGTCCTTCTCAGAATATACATCCTCTAGAATCCACAAAACTGTCCTTCTGAGGGCATCTACTCTCTAGTGACCACAAAACTGTTCTTCTCAGGACATCATCACTCTAGTGACAACAAAACTGTTCTTCTCAGGACATCATCACTCCAGTGACAACAAAACTGTTCTTCTTAGAATATATATCCTCTAGCATCCATAAAACTGTCCTTCTCAGGACATCTACTCTCTAGGGACCACAGAACTCTCCTTCTGAGGACATCTACTCTCTAGTGACCACAGAATTCTCCTTCTTAGAATATACATCCTCTAGCGTCCATAAAACTTTCGTTCTCTTGAGTGACCACAAAACTGTCCTTCTCAGGACATCCACTCTCGAGTGACCACAGAACTGTCCTTCTTAGAATATATATCCTCTAGTGAGCACAGAACTGTCCTTCTCAGGACAACACTATTTCTCACCCTCTACATGAGCTTACAAAGTTATCTTTTGCTTGGTTCGCACTAACATTATTTTTGTTTATGTATTTTTAACAAAAATAAATTTGGCAACATTTATTTTTACTCAAGTCTTTGTTTTGTTTGTCATTTGATATTAGTTTGTGGGCCAATATATCACCCATCTACTCACTAGGGACCACAGAACTGTTCTTCTGAGGACATCTACTCTCTAGGGACTGCAGAACTGTCCTTCTCAGGACATCTACCCTCTAGTGACTACAAAACTGTCCTTCTCAGAACAACACTATTCCCACCCTCTACATGAGCTTTGCTTGGTTCACACTAACATTATTTTTTGTTTATGTGTTTTCCTTTAATAAAAATAAATTTGGGAACTTGTTGTTGTCTTCTGTCATTTGATATTAGTTTGTGGGCCAATATATCACCCACAACAAAAGAATAAGAAAAAGAAAAGTATTACTAAGGAGCGGGAACAATAAAAGAAGGTGAATCAGGAAGACAGTAGATAATGATTGACATTTCATTCAAATTTTTTGAAAATCAAAATTGGCTGGAAAGTATGTAGCTAAAAGAGAGTTCCACAGGTGAGAAGTGTGAGAAAAGAAACTGTTAGCATAGAACTTACAGTAACATCTAGCCAATTCAACCTTGATTCTATATTTTATAGATGACCCTCTCATGAAATGAACATTAGAAAATGGAAACAAAGTGGAAACAAAAAGGAAACTTATATGTAACATCGGGAAGAGACAGTTGAAATTTTTGGGGCAGAGAATGAGGAAGGAGGCTTAGAAAATTTGATCCTCACAAGACAGATTGAGGGACAGAGGAAAACAATGCATAGCATACTTAATGAGCTAAAGTAATTGGATGGCGGAAAAGGGTTTAGGAGAAATAATGAAAAGAGAAAACTTATTAAGAGTAACAAAGAATAGAAACATTTTTGATTTTAGACAAAGGACACAGCTCAGCTCAATAGCATTGTCATAGATTAAGGAAAAATTTAGTCTTCTATTTTTGATGTTGGTTCCAGCCAGAAAGTGGTGACACTTCTGCCCCATACCAAGCCATGGATGCTGGTTAAACTAAATAAGTGCCTTGGTTAAATCATACATTTTAGATGCATCAAGGGTGGTCTTCAGTGATGCACTGTTCTCATTGCTGATAGATAGTTTCTTTGTTTAACCAGCACATCGACCTTCGTTGGGCCATTTAATGCTGAAAAGGTTTCTTTTTTTTTTTTTTTTCAAAAAGTATAGTTGGTAATATTGTTTTTCAAAAAAGTATAGCTGGTAATATTGTTTTTCAAAAAACGTATAGCTGGTAATATTGTTTTTCAAAAAACATATAGCTGGTAATAATATTTTTTCAAAAAACGTATAGCTGGTAATAATATTTTTTCAAAAAACGTATAGCCTGGTAATAATATTTTTTCAAAAACGTATAGCTGGTAATAATATTTTTTCAAAAACGTATAGCTGGTAATAATATTTTTCCAAAAACGTATAGCTGGTAATAATATTTTTTCAAAAAGAAATGTGCTGGAAAAAACCTGGAAGTTCACTATTTGCCCATAGCTGGGACCCCAACAGGTGCTACCACCACGGGTCAGGGTGGACCTGGGAACACCAGCAATTAAGAGGTGGTTCCACGCTTCCTCAAAACCTGATCAGAGGCCTTGCTGTTGGATGCAGTTTAACATCGTACCCAGGACGTCTCATTGCCAATTTCGGGTTTTGCATCATATTGGCTCCAACAGCAACCCCAACCAGATTCTAGATGACTCAGGTTGCCTCCTTAAAAGCGCCGTGCTACACACTGCAACATTGCAAAATCAGTAACCATAAGAACTAGCAAGGCCGGAGTTTGACCGTTCTTATTGACATATGTCAGTCAGTGTCAGCCAATGAAAACTTTACTTTTCACACTCCTCTCCTATATAGTGTTGTCTTTTTACTTCATCCGGTTTAGATTTGATCTACTACTTCTGGAATCCATAACGAGGTGAGCTGGTATCTTTATTGCATTGTTTAAGCCCATGTTTTACATATTAAATACTAGTCCCATAGCGATACTAAATCTTTAACTAAACCTACACACGCACCCAACCCAAATCTATCCTATACTAGCACTTTCTAAAAAGAAATTCATTTGTAGAGTTAAGTTCAATTGATGCTGCAAGGACAGTGCAACAACTGCACCCAATTTAGCCCCAATAATAACAAATAAGTCTTTGATTTTTAATTAGTTAAAATATCTTTAACTAATTTCTGTCTGAGTTTGCTGCATGCAGTCAAACATGACAAGCAGCAGCACTCATCAGCAGGCAGATTAAGTTTAAGGCTCAACGCTTTCCACTACGCTATTGTCCTATGGGACAATAGCGTAGTGGATTAAAGCATTGGCTTGTGAATGTGTTGACATAATAATGGGGTGTTCAATCCCCAGAATTCAGTTGGAACAGGACAGGCAGTACTAAATGAGATATCCCTAGACATTGGCACTGTAATGAAAACATTAAAACAGTCTACACCCATAGATTAAGTAAAGGGATCAGTCTGGAAATCCTTGTAGGTTACTTGGATCGATAGAAACCTGACAAAAGGCCAGAGGGCACAACAGCCAAAACATTGTGATAACAACAACAAAGGTGAGGACAGTAGTCTGAATGTAAATAGTCAAAGCTACTCAGAAATTCAGGAATCCATTAGTGTCCGCAGTTCACATTTAGTTGATAGATCCTGAGTAAGAGCTGAGATATAAGACAATTTTGGATTTTACATTGGGCAACTAGTCTTTTAAATAAATAAAGGTTGGGGGCTTTTTTTTTGTTGCTTTAAAACCCCTAAAAAAGAAAAGATTAAATATGGAATAAATATTTTTTTCATTTTTATCAATTTTTTATGTGATTTTACATTAGCCTATTAGAATTTATCACAAGCAGTAGCAGACTGACCAAGGTGTCATTTTGCCCAATGGCAAGTAGGCCCCTGATGAAGTAGGCTCCATATATCAAATAAAAATGCAATAAAGAATCAAACACAGACAACTGTTTTAGTGATAAAAAGGAATAAGAACTTTATAAAGACATCTGCATGCTATCAGTTACTCAAGTTGAATGTGCGATGACATTTTCAAAGCTTAAGATCATAAAGACAATATTAAGAAATTATCTGAGGAGAATTTAGAATCATACATGTTGCTATACATTGAAAAGGAATTGTTAGACTAACTGGATGCAGAAACAATTATTGGCAGATTCAAACAATCATCTAGTGAACACAAACGATTGCTCTTAATATAGCGGACAGCATTCAATGCTCTGTTGTGCTTTTGAACTGCTAATGTCATTATGAAATTTACATTGCCTGATGTCAACATATTTGTTTTCCAAACACCGTAAAATGTTGGTCTCTAGTGCTATTTCAAAGCCAGCGTAGAGAGTAGCAGACTGGGGAGGATGTCAACTTACCCGATGACAAGCCCCCACCCCCAATTCAAATAAAAATGCAATAAGAACTTTTTAAAGTCATCTGCATACTGTCAATTTTGAAAGCCCAATGTGAGAAAACATTTTCAAAGATAAAAATCATAAAGAAATTATCTGAGGAGAATTTGGAAACATACATGTTGCTATCCATTGAAAAGGAATTGTTAGACTAACTGGATGCAGAAACAATTACTGGTAGAGTCAAACTATCATCTAGTGAACACAAACGATTGTTCATCATATAGCAGATTGCATGCAATGCTCTATCCTGTTTTTGAACTATTTGTTAATGTGTAAATTATACAGTAAACTATTTTAAAATATCAACCAGTTGCTAAAAATAAAAAAATTAAATTACTAAGTAATATATTAGTATTTACATTTGGTATCTCCAGCTAATAATATGTACTGTACATGTACACTGTAATTACTAAGAAATACACATATTTTTCCACGAAATATTTAATTGTACCCTTTTTGCCATATGTATTTTTTAAAAGTTTATTTATTATGATAATTAAATTATAGTATTTTAGTTGTGTCTCCTGACAACCAATATTTTTAGACTAAGTCTGCCATTGATCACAACTATGTTTTGGTTACTACTAAAAGAAACCTGTGTTGCCAAGTAGAGCAAAGACAGAAATAAACAGCAAGACAGTCAAACACAAAATGAAAAAAAAAATAGTTACCGAGTCAGAGGATCATACATTCTTCTGGTTAATAAATTAATGCTTTGAAAATAAATATTTAACATTTTTCAACCAACAGGTCCCGTTCCTGCTAACAATAAAAAACATGTTTCATGATCCCTTTGAAGGGCATTTAAGCAAAGTTTCTAAGTGAACAAACCAGTAACAAGATACATACAGCAACAGTTCACAATGGCTTGGTTTAAAAGAAATTCCCTTAGTCATTCACCTGTCTTTCTCACCAAGCTACCAGACACTTACACTTTCCGCCTCACTTTCTCCCTGGCCTCTTCTTTTTCACACATACATGCAAAGAAAACCCTTTTCTATTCATTTTAACAAACAAGGACTGTAAGAATTTTAACACTCATACACGGTAAGAAAAATTTAGTTGTAAAAAAAAAAATGAAAATAAAAATAGCTTATATTTTTATATTTAAAAATCTTTTTCACCTTTTTCTTTGTTGTGGGTTGATTCAAATCTGCAACAGACCCTTTGTCTTAAGTTTCTCTGAAGTTTATGATTATTTTGTTTTATTGATATTACACATCTGCTTAAAGCATCTATTACAATAATTTCAAATATTTTCTTTATAGTAGTCCATTTTTTAAGTGATGCATATCAGCTTAAATGAGATTTTAAATCTTGCATTATTTACATTATTTGGACTGTTATCTTCATTGTACCCTTCACAATATTTTGGCAGTTTCTTTCAAAATGAACCCTTTTATTTCATCCACCAGGGTAGAATTTTCTAGTTCCATGTGCCACGGATTATTTCCCTTTAACTCAACTCTCCAAGTTTTGGTACACCACTGCTGTTGCCTGGTATTGAACTCACAATTCACTGGATCTAACCAATGTCTCTATTCACTTTGCCATGCATCCTTGAGGACATCTGCATATGAATTTTTAAGACTTATAAACCTAATGCCTCAGCAACCATTTTTACCAGTGCTCATATCACAATCTTTTCTGTTATTAGACGTCTTTTCTACTCCAATAGCTTCATGTCTCGCACATCTCGCCTATGGAACTCCCTTCCCTATTACTGTTTCCCTGACAAATACAATCTCCAACGGTTTAAGTGTAGCGTCAATCATCATCTCCAATTGCCTTGATCTATCCACTTCCTGACATCTTTCATTCCTATCTGCTCTCGCTCTATGTCTTCCGTAACCCCCCTGCCTCGATCGACCCTCCGTCCTTCTCTTTCTCCACATCCCTTCCTTTACCACTCCTATCTGCTCTTCCTCCAACCCTTCTGTAACCCCATGCGTGATAGTGGCCACCGGCCTTGCTTGGGGTGATATGCTTAAAAAAAAAAAGAAAAAAAAAAGAAAAAAAAAAAAATTATTAATGCATTTTTTACCAGAGCTTATATTGCAATTTTTGTTGTTACTCTTTGCTTTTCTCTAGCACTCCTTATTACTGGTTGCCATATTGTATTCATTTCTATTCTTAGTAGGCTCAGGAGATTTTTGTGGCCTAGCATGTGTGCTGATTCCTTCGTTAGAGATTTTCTTGAAATTGTTCTGATGCATGAAAAATTTATATATTGTTTTTCCCATTGCAGTAGTTTGAACAACAGCAAGATAGACAGATACATCCATACCCTGGAACTGTTAGCTAAATTTTTATTTGAGCTGTGATTAATGGATGAGCTTTGGATTAGCGCATTGAAAAGGAAAGAGATTATATTGACACAAATATTTTTTTATCAATAGGCTAAAGACTTATTGATTAACATAAATAACTAGAATATTAATATTTATTTCTAAGCCATGATTCTTGTTTAATAGTTATGGAGTAATAAGAAGCAGCAACATGAAAGTTGTGATAAAAAAAGCAACAAAAATAAGATGAAAGAACAACTAGTCAAAAATTAATGATGACAATAAATCAACTTAAAAATACTAACAAAATAACACTATTTTTATAATACAAAAAGAATAATAGTTGTGTACGAAATTCTTTTACAAAATTTAACTTATCGTTATTAATTTTCAATTATTTGGGTTAATCATTCTGAAACCCCCTCAACCCAGTCGTTAACAAGGCCCGGTATTGAAGGATATAACATCAGTGCTGTACACCTGTTATCTAAGATGGTTTGGTCACATCCACCAAGCTTCGTCTTGCATCAGAACTCTCTCAGAGTTCATGGTTCCTGGTCACAGAGATTGAGGTAGACCTAGGAAGATATAGAAGGTCTGCATTAGGAGGGATGTGCAGCCTTGCCCACATTAGTCCACTTGACAGGGATGCTTGGAAAGAAGGAGTGAGAGCTAGTTGACTGCTGCCTACGCCAATCATTGGGAAACCTGCAGCATTATAATCAAAGCAGACTGATTACATGATAACATTGATAATACAAGATAAAATTAGGGTATCTTCAGTGTCTTGCAAGGAGAATCACTAGCTAGGCAATTATTAATAGGCAGAATATTTACATAGAATCATGGATTTTACAAAAATAAATTAAGATTCCTGTCAAACCGTGAATTGAAAGTCGTTCTCAACGGATTCATCTCCAGCTCCTATCCCACTAATGCAGGTGTTCCCCAAGGCTCCATCCTAGGCCCTACTCTGTTCCTTATATTCATAAATAAACTTCCTGATGCCATAGATTCCCAAGTCGGCATCTATGCGGATGACACCACAATTTGCTCCTGCCTCAAAAACAAATCTAGTGATGCTGACAAAGTTAACTTGGCCGTTCGTCTCGAAAAGGACCTCCAATCGGTTGTGAACTGGGGCAAGAATTGGCTGGTTAACTTTAACACCTCAAAAACAAAACTGCTCTCTATTAGTCACCACAGGGATCCTTCCCTGCTCCCCATTAGAATGTTTGAAGCCCAACTTCTCGAGAGCTCCTCTCTGCAGCTGCTTGTTCTCACGCTGTCCTGAGATGGAACAAATACATCAAGTCAATTGCTTCATCCACTGCAAAGAAAGTTGGCTCCCTGTGCCAGGCCAGGAAATTTTTCTCCCCGGAATCAATCCTCCAAATCTATAAATCAACCATTTGCCCTTGTATGGAGTATTGCTACCATATATGGTCTGGAACCCCTGCTGTTGGCCTCAGGGTTCTTGATAAGATCCAGAGACGGATATGCAATGTAATTGGCCCTGATCTGTCATCTCGTCTGCAGTCGCTCTCTCACTGAGGCGCCGTTGCATCACTCTGTCTTTTTTACAAATACTTTCACGGTAATTGCTCCGATGAGCTGCTTTCGCTGGTTCCCAGGCCTCATGAATTTAAGCGTCCTACAAGGCTGGCATCCCATTCTCACCCCTTCACCATTGAAACTGTTAAATGTAGACGTCTCTTCTACTCCAATAGCTTCATGTCTCGCACCTCTCGCCTGTGGAACTCCCTTCCTTATTCCTGTTTCCCTGACAAATATAATCTCCAACTATTTAAGTGTAACGTCAATCGAAATCTCCAGTTGCCTTGATCTATCTACTTCCCTTCTCCACATCCTTTCCCCTTTCATTCCAATCTGCTCTCGTTCCAAATCTTCTGTAACCCCTTGCATGCTAGTGGCTTCCAGCCTTGCTTGGGGTGAAAAGCTTAAAAAAAAAAAAAATTAGAGTGTCTTCAGTGTCCTGCAAAGAGAATCACTAGCCAGGCAATTATTAATAAGCAGAATATTTACATAGGATCATGTATTTTACAAAAATAAATTAAGATATGTATTCAGTGTCCTGCAAAGAGAACCACCACCAGAAAGAAAAATGGGATGAACACAAATAATCAGATTAGCTGTTTCCATATAAGGAAACATTTGGCATTCATTGAACAAACATCTAGCATTACTGTTAATTGCAATTTATAAATTTTTCTCTTAACCCTTTCCTTGGCAATTATTTTTGGAAAAATGTTTCAATTTCAGACAATTGTTTTTAGCTGTTTTGAATAGAGTAACTAAGAAACTGAGGCACCTTGAAGTACCTGAACAGTAGCTAATACCTCTACCTGATGCATGACTTGACAGTTGAACTCATGTCAAGCTCAGAAGGGCATAAGATATCCAAATGTAAACAAATGACGTCACGCATTATGAAATGGACAAAGTCCAACAGTTATTTTTAAGACATTTTTATGTTTATACATTCTTTTTATAGATACAAATATTTAAGTAAATGCTCTGTTCATTTGGATACACCATGAGCAGATATGAATGTGCGTGAGAGAATCATGGAAGATTGAAGTTTAAAGGCAGTAAATTTGACCTTGCTAATCGAATGATTCTCTGTGGCTCGATCGGTTAAGAGCATGTCAGGCTAAATGACTGTTTCGTATAGGATACAGGTTCAAATCCTGTCAGAGAAGAAATATTTTCTATGAAAATTTCTTGGTCATTCAGGCTGATAAATATTGTTTAATACTGTTTATTATAAACAGAGCATTTACTTAAATATTTGTATCTATAAAAAGAATGTATAAACATAAAAATGTCTTAAAAATAACTGTCTGACTTTGTCCATTTCATAATATTAATATATATATATATATATATATATATATATATATATATATTTTCATTTTAGGATATTATATTGAAAAACATGTCAAAATTGCTACACAATTGCAGTCATGTTTTGATATGTATCAACGCATCTCATCAGGTGATTGTAAATTACTGGTGAGTGAATGATTTGTTCAGATTTAAAAGCAAAATACAGCCTCTTTTTACAAAAAAAAGAAAAAAGTGGGGATGGTTATAAGGTTTGTGGGCGTTACTCAGATCAACCAATCGAATATGATCTACGTTAAATTTAAACTAAGGGAGGAAGCAAAAATTAAGAAATTATTTTTTTATAAATGGGTAATGACCATAGATTTGAAATCAATGGCAGCAACAGACATTAAACAGGAGCTGATGTAACTGGATACATATTGTACATTCATACAATGTCATTTCCTAAGAAAAAATGAAGTTGCTTGACAAGTTATATGCTTTGTGAGTTTCCTACATAAAAAACAAAAAAAACAAACAAACCATTTTTATAGTTGTTAATTAAATAGCTTCTTTAAGAAACCAGTGAATAATTTAAATGTATAGACTTACTTGGTAAAATAATATGCAACTGTTGACTAAAGATTCTTTATATAAGGTGTTAATAACAATAACCAATAAATGCAAAATGTCAAAATATGAGCCAAATACCAATACATACATACAAGATGTTACTAAAACTACCAGGAGATTAATACAAAATTATATTAAATCCAAATTAGTCTTACCAACAGAAATATAAGCCATATATGGTGCAACACATTTCAACTAAAATCTAAGAAAAAGCATTGTCAAATTCCAAGTCTAACTGAATTGTAAGGTAAAAAGTAGACTGTGTTTACAATTTACCGTTAACTCGGATCTTTGGTTTAATAAAGCATTCTTTTCAAAGAACCTGATAATTTGTAATTTTTCTTGTAAACAGAAAAAATAGGATTCATATAAGGATCTACACGCCCTTGCCATTTTAAAATTTTTTCATTTCACCTAAGGAGTTTTGTCTTTCAAACGCCAAAAATATTTAGAAAGTGATGTATTATTTCTATAAGTATTGTTAGTAAAGGACAATATATGTTGATACCACCTAGTCTTGAAAGAATTCTTAGTACTATCAATTTAGAACTTTTCAACCGTCGGATTTTCTATTGTAGAGATAGCACAAAGATAAACAAGAGATTTAGTGTTATGGGACCTACCTTAAATTGACTAAATGTACTCGTTCTATTACTATATATATGGGGAGATTATGCCTCTCAGCAGAGCTGTCCACAGTTGATAGCCTTGCTGTGACTTGTTCCAGCAAGTTGGTCGAACTCTCTGGAAGGGCAGAGTCTCGTTTGGGGAGGTTGACCAACCCAATTCTGTTTTTACAGTTTCTACAGGCATTTTTTGGCTGAGACTACGGGCTCGGAATACCCACGTGAAACTCAGCCTTGTGCGACATCTTTCCCTCGTGGGGGGGGGGCGAGTAAATATCACTGTCTACAGTTGACTACTGTACTTTGCCGTCAGTCGGACGTGCAACACTTTTGTATTCGTTCTTTTATTTAATAACATGTTTTCACTAAATTGCTGAGTTCAAGTTTCCTTTCGGACCTATTCTGGGTCCGCAACATTTAGTTAAGCATTTGTTTAGCAATGTGCATTGGTCAGGATTCCTACAATTACATTGGTCTGTATCCTTGACAATATTTTCCTTGGAAATTGTATTATGATTCAGATTATTAAATTGGTTTAGAGTTTTATTGTTCTGTAACTTTATGATCTTCTCAAGATTATTGGTGCAGCTATGACTAAGTTTTAATGTGTACTCTATTCATTCTTATCTTACCTGGATATATATATATATATATATGTATGTATGTATGTAAAGGCAAGCAACATTCACGTTCAAAAGCCACTCATTCTGCTTGTCTGACATTGTTTGAATGACTGAATCCCTTTTGAAACTTACTATAGTTAAATGTTTGGACTGATCCATTCTTCAAATTTCATCAGGTGTTTTCCATGGGAAAGAAAAGGAAATGGTAATATTCTGTCATCAGTTTTGTTTTCTTCTGAGTGTGGGGGGTTAATGCAGTATTCAGACAACAAAGTTAATCCACCTGAAGTAAGTGTTAATGAAAGAGAAATAACATAACAATCTTATATGTTTTATAAGCACTGACTTAAACATAGAATAAAAAGAAGTTTGCAGACAATAGTGCTCTGCAGACTTATCCTTTAACCATCCATGTGTGTAAATTTGAGTCTAGTACACCATTCACCCTTGCATGGAGTATTGCTTCCATATATGGTCTGGAGCCCCTTCTGTTTGTCTCAAGGTTCTTGATAAAATCCAGAGATGGATATGCAATGTAATTGGCCCTGATCTGGCATCTTGTCTGCAGTCGCTCTCTCACAGACATGCCGTCACCTCCCTCTGTCTTTTTTACAAATACTCTCATGGTAACTGCTCTGATGAGCTGCTTTTGCTGGTTCCTAGACTTGATGTATTTAAGTGTTCTACTAGGCTGGCGTCTCGCTCTCACCCTTTCACTGTCGAAACTGTTAAATATAGCCATCTCTTTTACTCCAATAGCCTCATGTCTCGCACCTCCCAACTGTGGAACTCCCTGCCCTTTTCTTGTTTCCCTGATAGCTATAATGTCCAACTATTCAAATGTAATGCCAATCAACGTCTCCAGATGCCTGATCTATCCCCTATCCTTCTCTTCATCCTTTCCTCTATCACTCCTATTTGCTCTAGCTCCAACTGTCTGTAACCCCTTGTGTGCTAGTGGCTTCCCGCCTTGCTTGGGGTGAAACGGTTAAAAAAAAAAAATTAATTTGTGTTTCACAACTTGTATATGCCTATAAGAGATTAGGGGTTTCATTTTGGCCAATGAGCTGGTTTCTTTGTTTCATGGAATATCAACAACTTATGGGTCATTTAATGCTGAAGTATAATTTTCTTGGGAGCATTAGTAATTTCTTTTACAAAAATGCATTGCTGATAAATTTTTTTTTTTTTATACAAATGTTTTGCTTCACTATGAAAATTTAGTGCTGGTATTTTTATACTTTCATAGTGTTTTGACCCCAATTTAGGGTGGGTAACTATTTTCCCATAGTTGGAACCCTAACAGGTACAACAGCAATTAAAAGGTGCTTTCACATTCCTCAAAACCTACCGATCAGAGGCCTTGCTGCCAGATGTAGTTTATCATCATACCCAGGAAACCACTGAGCAGGTTTTTATTTACTGCATACTACACCATCAAAATAAGGGGCATAACTCATGTTCTTTCTAGGAATGTTTTTTTTTTTTTAAATTCTAATTCATTTTAATTCCATTAGAAGAATAGAATTTTCATTTTACTTTGATGCAGGCCGCGAAATGGACTGACAGAAACTTTGTTTTGAAATCAGCAAATAGTCGTTAGCAAAAGAAAACAACCCAACATGCAAATTAAAAATGAAAGAAGACCAAAATCAAACAAGTAAAACAATCTAAATATCTGCAAACTCCATTGACAATCCCTTTCCATACTGTTTATTTCTGTAAATTGGGATAGGCAAAAATACATTCAAAAAACTAAGCAGAGTATTAAGAAACAGGAGAATTTTTTTAGAAACAAAGAAAAGAGTACTGAACTGCAATGTAATATCAGTCCACCTATATGGCAGTGAATGCTGGACAATCTTCGCATAAATGCTGTGTATACTATAGACCAAACTTGTAAGCAATGGCAAAGTTTTAAAGAGAATGGAAACAAAAAGAACTCTTATACTTAACATCAGAAAAAGATAATTGAAATTTCTAGGGCATATAATGAGGAAAATGGGCTTGGAAAATTTGATACTCACAGGGCAGATTGAAGGCAACTGAGTTAGAGGAAAACAATGCATAACCTATCTAGTGAGCTTGCTTAAATGGATGGCAGAACAGGCTTTAGAAAAGATACAAAATTTATTAAGAGCTACAAAAAACAGAAAATTGTAGAGAGCCATGATCGCCAACAACCTGAATGGACATGGCACATAGAAGTAGTAGCATTTGAAAGAAGAGGTTCAATTGTCTGAATAATGCTGTGTTAAGAAAGTGCTAATCTTGAGTTACAAGCTCCCATATTATGGGATGCTATAACAATTTATACAATAAAAAATAAATGTAAAATTATGTAAAAATAATTAAAGAGTAAACAAAAAAAAATAATACAGTGAAAAATTAATTGAATAAAATTTGATGTGTTATGTGAGGCTGTAATTGATGTTGTAAAAATTCCACCAAAATGAAGCTTGATGGTTTATAAAAAAAAGTTTATGTATAAAATTTGCTAGCTCAAGTATTATGGTCTGAAAAACCACAAAAATAAAGTTTGCAAACATGTGTGGTTTAATGAGATACATTTTGTGACTTTTTAGCCAGTGGAGCAAGTAAGTGACAAATTCACAGAATTAAATTACTAGTTCAATTCAGAGTCAGTTTGTGGCTATTTAAGAAGTTTGGTTTTACTATTCACAAAAAGCACAAAGGTTAAACATTACTAAACTTTCTTTGAAATAAAATAATTTGTATTTTCTATTTCTTTTCATTTAGATAGGGGCTTACCAAATTTATACTAAGTTAAAACTTTATACAATTAATTATAAGAGTACTTATGTTCACCCAGTTTGTTGTTTAGCGGTATGTAGTCATGTATCATGTTCAAGGTCACTTATATATCAGTCTGTAAGCATTTACTTCATAGGTGGCCCTTATTTGGTGGGGTCATACTCCTTTGCAGGGGAAGCAGTATATTCTGATAGGGTGGTTAGTTCAGGGATAGGTAGATATCAGTTGTTTATATTCAAGTTATAACATTTTTCTTGGTTAGGGATACGTTGGGGTGTCTACATTTTTCATCTCACTTTTCTTTAATTTTTATTGATGGCTTGGTTTCTAAGCACCGGTGATCCATTTTGGACTGCACCTCACTCTTGCCCAAAATGAAGAATCAATACCATCCCTAATGTTGTGATTGTCCATGAATTAAATGAAGTTTAACAATTTTGTTAATTTCTTTTTATTCTATGGTTGACCTAATACAAGACCCAAAACCACTGATGTTCAAAGGTTAATTATGGATATAAGATTTGTAGATTATGTTTGGTTGATTTTGTTTAGCAGTATATCAACCTCTGTTGGTTATTTAAGGCCAAAACCTAAATATTTTGAACACAGTTATATACCTTCAATTACAGATAAAATGTATTGTTTGTAATTCTACTGTAAACAGATATAGTTTATAATTTTACTATATAAAAAATGTATTGCTGGTATTTTTACTATAAAAATGTATTTTATACTTTCATAGTGTTTTTTTTATGGGGTTCACTATTTGCCCATAGCTGGGGCCCAAACAGGTGCTACCACCCTGGAGCACAACAGCAATTAAGAGGTGATTCCATACTCCTCAAAACCTCCATACTATTGTGATGACATAATCTTTTCTTCTTTAAATTGAGATAGCTACACGTTTTGTTTATAACATTAGTCATTAGAAGGTGTATTAACATTTATCTTACTTAAAAAGTCTATTTAGGGGTTAATGGGGAAAAACAAAATATAATGTTTCTCGTATAAAATATTCATAATTTAGCAAAATGTATTGTAGACAGACGAATTCAAATCTGAACTTTCCGGTAGTAAGAGGAGAGCCTCTGGAAAAAAACTGAAAATAAAAACAAATACACTGCAGGTACTGAAATTTTATATTTTACTTTAAAAAAAATACAAAAATATCTCATTTTAAGGTGTTTTTTAAAGAAATGCAGGGTTATCCCAAACTTTTTACCTGTATTGTATATATATATATATATATATATATAAAAAGTGAACATAGAAGTCAACACTTACAGGTGACAGTCTGTTTCATGCTAGATGCAATCGTCAGGCCACAAGTGCTGTTATTTTTCTTGGCTATTTATATATACGGGTCAGTGGTGCATTGTGGGTAGTCTATTTTGGCAGATATTTTACCGGAAGTCGTTTATTTGTGTCAAATTATTTTGCTTGTTTTTATTTAATTTATTTTTGTTTTTTATCCTTTATATTTATTTTATTTTAATTTTTTATTTTGATCAGTGTTTTTATTAACGTAGTAAAAATTTGTTTATATAGCTTATTGTGGGTAGTCTATTATGGCGGCTATTTTACCGGAAGTCGTTTATTTGTTTATTTATTTGGGTCAAATTATTTTACTTGTTTTTATTTATTTTTATTTTTTATCTTATATATTTATTTATTTATTATTTTTATTTTGATTGGTGTTTTTATTAACGTAATAAAAATTTGTTTATATAGCTTATTTAATAGTTTTGTTTCTGTTTGGGAAGATAAAGCTATTTGTTGAAATTTGGGGTTGATTGTTGTGGTTTGTTCTATTCTTGTTTGATATATATATATATATGTATGTATAAATTTTTATGTCAAGAATAAAATTGGGGGAAAATGCACGACAAAAATTTTCCACTTTGTCATACATTTTACCCCCTATATATATATATATATATATATATATATATATATATATATATATATATATTATATATATATGAGAGAGAGAATGGTAGAAAGAAAAACAATAAAAAGAGTGAGAAAGTAGATGGAGTAAGCAGGAAAGTGAGACATAACATGTGAGACAAGAAGACATTGGCAGCATGCAAACAGGAACATGTAGACAACATGGAATAAAACATAGCATACAAAAAAGAGAGACACAGACAGCAACTGAGAAAAGGAGACACAGTGAGCAAGTAATGGAAATATAGCAGTTAAGAAGGGGAAACGTGGGCAACGTGGGAGAAAGCGAAACGTGGGCAACGTGGGAGAGAAGTCTTGTGAGAAAGAGAGACATAAACAACAAGAAAGGGAGACACAGTATGTGAGAAAAGAAGACAGAGAGTGGGCAAGAAAAGATGACAGACTGTGAGTGAGAAACGGATATACAGACAGTAAAAGAGAAAATTGATTTTAATAAAATTGATACTGGGGAAGTTTTCAAGACATATTCATTAGAGCAATATATCATGTGAGTTTCAGTTTATCATATCTATGCATATTAAAAATACTGATAGGTTCTTTTGACGTATTTATTATACAAATTATTTATGAATAAATGCAAACAATATATATATATATATATATATATATATATATATATATATATATATATATATATTTACAATAAGGTTCACCCTTTACAAGGCCTAGTGGCCACTCAAGATAGAGGGTTACATTAGGAGGCAGTTTGTATGGATAGGTGAAGATAATGGTTAAAACTAGACTTGAACAAGTTAAGATTGTAGCAATTCTGGAAACATTCCCAACAGGGTAGTGGTTCATGGGAAGAAGCTGTTTTAGTGGAACTTACTTGTCGCCAATGGAATACGGAGTGAATAAGGGTGGTTTGCTACAATGTAAGTGGCATGATGGGCCCTTCATGTCAAGGCTAGGCCTGGTGGAACAAAAGAATGTAGTTCATCCAAGTACTTTCCATGAAAGTAGTGATAGAGCAGTGAGCTCTCAATTCCTGCCAGTGAGAGAGATGTTGGAGGTAGAAAATAATTTGTCACCCACAAGGATGTGGAGATGCTTTTGAACTCACACCCAAATATGATAACAGTACTCCATTCTTGGTCTGATGTGGCTCTTGTAAAGGTAGGGGATAATACATAAAGACAAATACAGGGAGCCAACCATTTTACATACATTTTAGTGATTACTCGTATATACAATTTCCACTTGAAGTCAGGGTTAGTTCAAGGCATGGTGCCTCTCTGAGGCGACATACATTCGTTGTGACTGGTGGTAGTTCAGAGTCTTATCAATGATGGTGGAATGTAACTAGTTTGGTTTTCAAGGCAGTGAATGTAACCAACCACTACCACTAGGTCATTCGTGCTTGATTGGAAAAGAGATAAGCTACACTATCCCATATACCTGAATAAACTATCATCTCATAATTTTATATCTTAATATGAGATCTTTGACCGTTTATAACTTTTATTAGGCTTTCATCCATTCATATTGATAATTTTTCTACTCTTTCGACTTTAACAGCAGTTTTTATTGTATCTCACATATCTTTACTTCAATATTATTTTCTATTCGCATATGACTAACCACATGTTTTCATTTGGGTTAATATCTGGAGATGCTGGGAGCTATTTAATTAATTTGAGTTTTTTTTTTAACCATTCCTTGGCAAGGTGGCCAATAATCAGGCGTACAGATTGCGAAGGTGTATTAAATTGCATGAATAAACACTTTTACTCAAAGTTTATTGGCAATGCCATTTACCTCTCAGAAATTGTCTTGTCCAAGAACTTGCAAGAGATCTCTGTATTTATCTTCATATTAACATCAATTTTGAAAGGAGCTACAATTTTAATGTTCATAGTACTAACTCAAAAGCATTATTCTGCCTTGACAAAGTTTGGCTTTTAAGTCATATTGGCTGACTTTCAACAAAGGACTCGACTTCTTGCCCAGCCAATATAGCTCTACATTCATCACTAAAAATTACTTGCACTTAGCTTTGTTATCTTTACTTAAAGATGTTAGTATTTTCCTGTCATCAGTCTTTTATTCTTTCATAATGGTTATTTTTTCTACTCGTTTTACTTTAACAGTAGCTTTTATTGCATCTCAGGGTTTTTTACTTAAATACCATTTTCTATTCATATATAAATCTCTTTTAACAGTGGACCACAGGTTTTCTATTTGATTAATATCTGAAGAGCCTCAGATATTAATATCTGTCTATATTTCTGAGATGAGGCATTGTAATTATTTACACTATTTACATTGTTCGAACTGCTGTCCTCAACTTTGTTGCCATATTCATGACGTTTCAGCTGTTGCATAACCTGGCCTTCATCAGGTCATTCAAGGACACATGGATAAAAGTGTTGGTTGAATCCAGTAACTTGATCCAAAGAGTTGTGAGTTCAATACCTGGAGGTGAACAAAATCTTGGAGAGTTGAGTTAAAAGGGAGATAACTGATACTGAGACATCTGGAAGAAGCATGGCATGTGGAACTAGTACAAACTAACCTGGTGGATGAAATAAAGGGTTCAGTTTGAAATTCCAATCACCTGAAATAGACCAGAGCATACAACAGCTGAAACAGTGTGAATATGGCAACAAAGATGAGGACAACAGTCTGAACAATGTAAATAGTGTAAATATATTATTAACTCAATAAGTCATGTAGTTTAATAATATTTTTTTATACTTAATATCAATATGGGCTCCTTGACATTCTGTAAATTTCTTACTCTTTCAACTTTTATCTAACATGCATATACTTATAATATTGCTTCCAAAAAATCTCTGCTTGAATATTTTTCCATTTGCATATATACCTCATTTAATGATTGGCCAGAACTAGAACAGTCCACCCCAATGAGCGAAATAAAGGGTTCAGTTCCACATTCCAACCACTTGAAGAAGGCAGGAGCGTACAATGGCTGAAACGTAATAAATATGGCGACAAAGATGAGGACAATAGTCCGAATAATGTAAATAGTGTACATAATACCTCCTCTCAGAAATATAGACAGAATTTTTCACAAGTTGACTACTTCAGATATGAAATGCATCAATTCTATTGTATTTTAGCAGAAAAAGGTTCAGTCCAAAAGGTAAATTACAAATCCAGGATACTATAATCAAAAAAGTACAAAAATGTAAATATCTGGGAAGTATTCTAACATAGGACAGAAAGTGTGACACTGAGATCCAAATGGCCAAAGATGCACTCCAAAAGCCAAGGAGATAGAAATCTTTGTTAGAAATGAAGAAAAGAGTACTGAACTGCTATGTGATATCCATTCTTCCATATGGCAGTGAATGCTGGACAATCTCTTCAAAGATGAAGAGACTTGAAGCAACAAAAATGTGATTCTACAGAAAGATGCTGAGGATACCTAGGATCGAACATGAAACGGATACTTATACTTAAGATCAGGAAGAGGCAGTTGAAATTTTTGGAGCATCTAACAAGGATGGAGGGCTTGGAAAATCTGATACTCACAGGACAGACTGAGGGCAAGAGGGACAGAGGAAACCAGTGCATAACATCCTTTATCATATCCCATAACCAAAAGTCACAAGGTGTAATTGACCCATATTTTTTTACAACTCCAATGGTGACTGCAAATACTTACTTACAAATGCTGCAAGAATTTGCCATTGATAACATACCCCTACAAATCAGACGAGCAGGGTATTTTCAAAAGAATGGTACACTGCTTCATTTTACCTGTACTGTTCGTGCTTGTCTTAATCAAAGTTTCCCAAATTGTTGGATAGGTCATGGCAAACCACTGGCATGGCCACCACACTCCCCTGATCTGACAGCCTGTGACCTTCTGGTTATGGGGTATGATAAAGGGTTGTGCATATAGCAAAAAAGTTAGAGACATTGAAGAACTTAAGGACAGAATAAAAGGTGTAATATCAAACATTCCCTGTGAAATGTGTGTCAAGGCACTTAATTGTACTGTTGATCACTGGTTTTTGTGCATCAATTGTGCTTGTGGACAGGTGGAGACTTTTCAGTAAACTCTGAATAAATGATTCCTCTCATATTAGTGTTAACATAATTTTGACTCACCCTGTAAATATAATTTTACTGCTTATGATACGAGCCCAAAATATCTGTTATCTTCTAAGTTATATTGGTTGATTGTTTCCATGAAGGACGCAACCTTTAGTCCAGACATGAATTCTACATTTATCGCTGGAAATTACTTTTAAGAAATCAATTTTCATGTATTTCTTCATCCAATTTGCACATTTCTTTTTGTGACGTTTACTTAAAGATGTTAATTTGGTTGCTTTCACGTCTTTAGCCTATGTTTTTTATATTCTGTTTCTTTTCTCTCTCTGCTTATATTAGCAACATCAATTTCTTCCAATATTTTCTTGTTGGGCAATCCATTTTTCTTAGTTGTTACTTTTACTTTTTCTTACACTTCTTTTTGCGATATTCTATTCTTAAAGATCATGTTTTTAATGTTTTTATCCTGTAAATGTTTGCAATTTCTATTCCTTGTTTTATTGTTCTATGATCTCTGTTTAACTTTTTCTCAATTTTTAATGCCATGATCCTATAACTATTAACTTTAATAAGATAAAAGCTACTTGGGGCAATGGCAGAATGTTCATATAATGATGAGTTCACATCAAGTGTTCAAACTGGTTGCCGTTCTGTTCAATACACTTTTCATATCTTGTAGAAATAGACCTACAAATGTCCAGTATCATTTCCTCTGGCATTGAGCACATTCGTTTTCAATTGCTACTCTCATTTCAGCAATTGTTTCAGGTTTCCTGCTGTAAACTTTATCTTTTAGAAACCCCCACGAAAAGAAATCCAAGGGTGCCAAATCTGGTGATCTAGGTGGGTATTCAATTGTTCCTCTTTTTCCAATTCATCTGCTTTGCATATTTTCATCCATATAAAAAAATGTATTATTAACTATTAATATTTAAAGAGTATATACATTATTTTGGGACAGCCTGTGTATATATATATATCTATATATATATGAAGAAATATAGTCTTAAAGTGTGCTATATTTATGGGATAAAGTGCTCAATATCAGAGATAGAGCGTGTGTAAATATAAAAGTGAACATAGAATTCAACACTTAGAGGCAACAGTCTGTTTCATGCTAGATGCAATCGTCAGGCCACGAGTGCTGTTATTTTTCTTGGCTATTTATATATACGGGTCAGTGGTGCATTGTGGGTAGTCTATTTTGGCAGATATTTTGCCAGAAGTCGTTTATTTGTGTCAAATTATTTTGCTTGTTTTTATTTAATTTATTTTTTATCCTTTATATTTATTTTATTTCTATTTTTTATTTTGATCAACTTCCAGTAAAATATCTGCCAAAATAGACTACCCACAATGCACCACTGACCCGTATATATAAATAGCCGAGAAAAATAACAGCACTCATGGCCTGACAATTGCATCTAGCTGAAACAGACTGTCGCCTCTAAGTGTTGACTTCTATGTTCACTTTTATATATATATATATATATATATATATATATATATATATATATATATATATATATATATATATAAGAAACACTTTATACAAAGAATTAAATAGCAATTTTAATGTGATTAATGGTGAAATCACTTCAACAAATTCAAGTTGAAACAAAATTCTCACTTGATCAATTTGAACAAGATCTCTAGCATTGCGGCATCACACGCTCCAAAAAACATATTTAACTGTCAATAAATACCATAATTAAAAAAACATCTTTCAGTTTACATATATTTTGTCTTAGTGTTTTCTTATGTATGGAAAAAAATTGCGCCCTGAAGATGTCAATTTGAAATTGTTGAAAGTACTCAGCATTTGTCTTCCATCTGACAACAGCTTGAATATGATTTTGCTATTAATCACATTAACATTGCTATTTAATTCTTTGTATAAATTGTTTCTTTGAGTGGAGGACTACTTGCTACAATGGCATCAAGAACAATGCAGCATCAAACATCACCAAGCGTCGTCACACTAGGGAAAGGACTAAAATATCTGCTGCTGTACCGGCCATACACTCCAACAATCTACACTCTTGCACAATCTGTAGACTTCTTTGCAAATCACTGGCAGGACTGAAATGTCACTTGCGACTTACACACAGGGTTGAATAAGCACAGTTGTCGGAACCTCATACGTTGAAACCGATGGGAGAGTTCATCACATATATATATATATATATATATATATATATATATATATATATATATATATATAAAAAACAATAGATAATTTTTTATATATCAAGAACAATATTGAGGGAAAAATGTAAGACGAATGGAAAAAACTTTCTGTGTGATGCATTTAGTTCAATGAAGTCCTAAAAAACTTTGTCATATATATATATATATATATATTTCTGTTGGAATTTCTGGGAAAAGGAGTTATCATTATTTACATTTAGACTAATGTCCTCATCTTTGTTGCTATTATCACAACATTTCAGCTGTGCCTTCTGGACTCCTTCAGGTATCTGTCCACTTGATTAATCTTCCAGGAATTTCAAACTAGACATGGACAAAGAAACAAGAACAGTCTAGCCCCACAGATTAAGTCAAAGAATCAGTTCAAACTTCCCTGAAGATTACCTGGATAGACAGATACCTGAAGAAGGCCAATGAGCACACTGGCCGAAATGTTGTAATAATGGCATTAGCCTGAATTTAAGCATATGTTTAAAAATTCAGATATAAATAAATCATATCTGTAAATGACAATATTAATAAATGTTGAGTCTTGACTCATTGTTGAATCTCGCCTAATGCATGGAATAATAATGCAACACAAAATGTACTTAGAACAAGAATGTATTATAACAAGAAAGTGTACACAATATTTACATATAGTATTTCTGTATATTTCTGGGAAGACCGTTCCTGGAGAATGTGTTGACTAAGTCGCAGTCGGGCAGAGTCTCTAGCTGGATCTCTGTATTCCCTCCCTGTCTTCCGGTACCAACCATTATTTATATAGTCGGTAGTCACCTATGCAGATTAGGTGGATCCTACCACAACAATAAAGACAAAAGGAAAACTTTTCTTTACAAACACATTTTCTCCTCTGATGGATTTTATCAAGGCAAAAGTAAGGAATTTATATATATTTATAAACAGAAGTAAAAATTTAAGAATGCTCAAAAATATACTTAAGGCTAACTGCAAAAGCCAAGGTAAACTATACTAGTTTACCTTGACTTTCACAGTTAGGCTTAAGGTCCAGCAAAGGATAAAATGTATTGGTAAAGAAAAGTATCCCTTGGGTCTATATATATATATATGTGTGTGTGTGTGTGTGTGTGTGTGAAGTGAAGATGGAAATGAGCAACAGGATGGTCAAACACCAAATCCAAGTTAATAAATTCATCCTTTGAAAATAAATATTTAACATTTTTCAACCAATGGGTCATGTTCCTACTGACAATTAAAAAACATGCTTCATGATTCTTTTAAAGAGTATTTAAGCAAAGTCTCTAGATCAGGGGTGGGCAAACTTTTTAGTACAAGGGCCGCATTCTAAAAATTTATAGTTTTACTCGGCCGCATAGTATATATAAACCAAAATAATTGATATTTAAAATTGGCAAAATAAAGGGCTTTTAAAGGAAAAATATAGTTTTAATAAATAACATTCTAAAGTACCATGTAAGTAGAAAAACTTATTTATTTGAAAGATAAAATAACTGTTTGAAGAAATAAGAAAGAATTTTTATTACTATTATAAAATAGAAACTATCAAAGAAGCATAATTATTTATTTTATAACATCACAACTGACCATCAGAAGGATAAAAGAACTAATGGGAATGATGCACTATTAATTGTATTTATTTTATTTTATCTCATTCTTCAATATAAATTTACTGCGTTTTTTTGTCATTTTACTAACAATTTTAACAGTATTTACATTAGTCGGACTATTGTCCTCATCTTTGTCGCCATATTTGTCACATTTCAGCCGTTGTACGCTCCAGCCTTCTTCAGGTGGTTGGATTTTCGAACTGAACCCTTTATTTCGATCCCTGGGGTAGACTGTTCTAGTTCCACGAGCCATGTTTGATGAATGTCAGTTATCAGTTATCTCCTGCTAATTTTCCCTCTGAAAGTTCTCCACTGCCTTAACCGGGTATTGAACTCACACTCTTTTGGGTCTGTCACTGGATCTAACCAATGCCTTTATTCACTGTGCCCTGTGTCCTCAAGGACACATGGCACAGTGGATAAAGAACTAGTGGCACAGTGGAACTAGAACAGTCTAGGGCATGTTAGTATTGAATAAAAAATATGTTTGTGCTTGGCGGGCCGCACGAAATCGTTTGGTGGGCCGCATATGGCCCATGGGTCGTAGTTTGCCCACCCCTGCTCTAGATGGACAAAATCAGCAAGGAGATAGAGACGGCAACATATGACAGCAGTTCACAACAGTGTCACTTCAAAGATATTCCCTTACTCATTCCTCTGTCAGCCTCACCAAGCTATGTGGCACTTACACTCTTCCTCGCCAAGCTACGTGGCATTTACACTTTCCTCCTCACTTTCTCCCTTGCCTCTTGTTTTCACATATACATGCAATGAAACCACATTTATTTTCATCTTAGCAAACAACTACAAACACGGAACTTTAACATAAGAACTTTAATACTCATACACGCTGAGAAAAATTTAGTTGTAGAAACACAAAAATAAAAATATTTTATATTTAAAACCTTTCTTGCCTTTTTCTTTGTGGGTTGATTCAAAACTGCAACATATATATATATATTTACATGTGCATGTATGTGCCAAAAGGGTACTGACATATATATGTTTACACAAACATACAAAACTATTGACATGTTTTTGTTCATATAAAAATATATATATCCAGAATATTGACATACTTTCTGCTATTTTGTTCATAGCTATTTTTTCAATACATACAGTACATTTTATACATTGACATCTACAGACAGACTTGAGATGTGCACAAACATTTATATCGATTGAGCCAGACTTGACTCAATCTCACTAAATATTCATTTACTAATCATAGTTTAAATGTGTCACAAGTATGGAACCCCCAATGAGGATCGAACTCAATACTCAGTTGTAACTGACCTAGCTTGCTAATCATTACACCATGTCAATGTGCTTCACATGAATCTATATATGGATTTAATTGATCTCTTATATAGAGAGTGTGGATAGATTGCTATAGTGAGAATAATGAAATGGACAGAGTGTGAGAATAGTAATAAGGAAAGAGGTGGGTATAGTTAGAGTAATAATGGGAAGTGAAGAGAACAGTGGGTGCAATAACAGGAGAAGAGGGGCATAATTGGAATAGGTGGAGAGATGGCCATAATGGGTGTAGTAATAGACAAAGAGGAGAATATAATGGAATTATTAATTGGCCAAGAGGGGACATAATGGGAGTAGTAGTAGATGGAGAGAGGGACGTAATGGGAGTAGTAGTAGAGTGAGGGACATAATAGTAGTAGTAGTAGTAGTAATAGGCAGAGAGAGAGAGAGAGGAACATAATGGGAGTAGTAGTAGGCAGAGAGAGGGACATAATGTGAGTAGTAGTAGACAGAGAGAGGGATATAATGGGAGTAGTAGTAGGCAGAAAGAGAGACATAATGGGAGTAGTAGTAGGCCAAGAGAGGGACATAATGGGAAGCAAAGAGAATGATATAATGGGAGTAGTATTAGGAGGCAAAGAGAAGGATATAATGGGAGTAGTATTAGGAGGCAAAGAGAAGGATATAATGGGAGTAGTATTAGGAGGCAAAGAGAAGGATATAATGGGAGTAGTATTAGGAGGCAAAGAGAAGGATATAATGGGAGTAGTATTAGGAGGCAAAGAGAAGGATATAATGGGAGTAGTATTAGGAGGCAAAGAGAAGGATATAATGGGAGTAGTAGTAGGCAAAGAGAAGGATATTAGAAGTAGTAATAAGTGGGGAGAGGAATATAGTGGTAGTAGGAAAAGGAGAAAAATGGGAGATTCAACAGAAATAGTAACAAAAAGAGAGGGGGGTAAAATAGTCATAGGACCAGGAATAGCAAGAGTTCAAGGGATAGTCAGAGGAGTAAAATCACCAGCAGAAAAGCACTTAAAGCAAATATAAAGATTATTTTTGAACCTGATATAAACATTTTTCAGCCTATGAACTGACTCAGCTGATTATAATTTATTTTTTTCTCGCAAGATGACATGTAGGTAAAGCCGAAAAGTTTTTAATCCCAATGCCACAGGCATCAAGGTGTAACACTGACCCCGTTAGAGCAATGTGGAGGTGTTGCCTGGGAGATGAATCTCCAGACACAAGCTTGCTTCATTTGTGCTATATCTCTCAATATACAAGTGATCATAACAGCTGAGTGATGTTTAATTCTTGGCATCCTCTGAGCAATCCAGCTGCCATGTAACCCCAACTTGAACCTACCAATATTTTTAGAAGCTCCAAAAATACTCTTCAGTTTCATATTCAAGGAATAATGATAAAAATATTTTTCATACAATAATTCTTTTAAGATCAAACTTTACAGCAAATGAGGTGTTACAGGTTTGCAATGGATGTTGGTTATGAATTTGTAACAGCTGCTTTTTTTCTTATTACTCACCCCAAGTAAGACAATAAAGCCACTAGGATGCAATAGGTTACTGAATATGAAATACAACAAAGTAAACTGAGAAAATGAGGATAAACGAGAATAAAAAGAACAAGATTAAAGGAGACAGATGATGATGATTGATATTATATTTCAAAACTGTGAAATTTTATCAGACATTTCCCATTCATAGCTGTGAAATTTTATGTTATCAAACATTTAAAGTGTAAACTTCAAGGAGGCCATGCTCCACAAAATAAAGCATTTTCAGTTAATATCTATGAAATTTTATCAGATATGTTCAGGTCAAAGCTGTGAAATATGCTCATGTTATCATAAACATTCAAAGTGTGGACTTCAAGGACATGCTACACAAAATAAAGCATTTTCAGTTAATTATCAGATATGTGCAGATCAAAGCTGTGAAATTTGTTCACATTATCATAAACATTCAAAGTGTGGACTTCAAGGAGGCCATGCTACATAAAATTAACCATAGATTTTCACTATTTTAAAAGATGGAAATCTGTTGGAAATTTCTGTAAAGTTACACCAATAAATGAAAAAATTAAATTCAATAGAAGCTTTTCCAAAATTTGGAAAGAGAACATCTTGAGATTAGCCATTTTATTCATCTAGAATTTCCCCATCTAATTTTATTTTATTCATCTAGAGCTTGCCACTAAAATCACATCTGTTTATACAATTAGAAATAAAAAAATATTAAAGAGTTTACTTCTAATAGCATTAAAAATCCTTTGTTTCTTTTTTTTCTCCCCCATTGATAAATCAGAAGAAATTTTTGATTCAGGCTATTATTTAATTTCTTTTACCCTGCCATAAATTTTATCAACTTTTTTTTTCAGAGTAAGTGAGAGTGTTTGGAAGTTGATTTTTCACTTGATGAAGCATAACTTAAAGATAAAATTAAAGTCTACAAGATCAATGATTTTTGGCAAAATAACAGACAAGTCTGTCAGGGAGTGATTCCACTGAATCCATCTTGGAGATGCTTGTAAAAATTAGTTCCAATAAAAAAAAAAATCAAATAAAAAATCAGCATAACAGTTGTTTTATTCATTCATTAAAGTCAATGTTCAAGTAAAAGCAATTTGCAAAAATAGCCAGGTTCCATCAGCAACATATAACATAGAAAATACAACTATAAGAGTCATTCACATGAAAAAAAAAGAAAAAAACTAAAAATAATGGAAGCATTGATAATAAAAAAGAAAAAGCCAAGACACAATAATATCAACTATGAACATGGTGACAATGTGCTGACCATGTTTAGAAAAAACAAAACAAAAAAAAACATTCCCATAACTCTAGATACATACATAAAATAAAAAATAAAACAACAGACTTGATTATGGCTAAAAGAATAGCTGAAAGTGCTTGAACATACGCCCAACCCCCCAAAACTTATATGAACACAGGAAAAATTAAATAAAAAGCTTAACCACAGTACCTTGTTAGTTTTCTTTAATAAAACTTGTATAAAAGAAGGATTGCTTCCCAAGTACACAATGTGTGTGTGTGTGTGTGTATATATATATATATATATATATATATATATATAAGTTACGAAAAATTTGGTAATCCGTATAGGTAGTCCCAAGGAGAATGAAATCTTGAGAGCTCAATGTAAATTCAGAGCTAATAATTTAAAAAAAAAAAAACAGACCACTTTTGTAATAATTTATTTCACCATAGCCCTTTTAAAGGACGCTGGATCATCAGACTTCACTTCCAAATATAGAGATACACGTGTGTGTGTATATATGTATATATAGGGTGTATCAAAAATACTTTTACAAACTTTGGGGGTGGGTTCCTCACACCAAAACAAGGACAAAAGTCCATATAAACATATGTCTGCAAATCTTTTGTTTCTGGGTTATTAAGTTTAAAAGAAACTTTATATGTGTAGTAGCGAGTTAACTGAGAAGTGTTCCATTTAACAATGGCAGGATATTCATATCGTGAACAGCCAGATATGACTTTTACCATGCAGGCTGTATCAGATTGCATTTCCAGACTGAAGGCAGCTGAGTCATCCAACCTTTGCTGCTGTTTATTGTCGCATTGCTGATTGGTGGCACCACAAACTGTGGATTGAGGAAGAGCAAGATCCGCTTGTTCGCCTGACCATGAAGAACACATTCTACAGCAGATGATCCAGGTATCAGAACATGTCAAGTAACCCTAGCATATCATACATCTCATAGTACTGACTGGAGGGTACTTCAAGAGAAGCTCCCATATCTATATCATTTGGATGTGTGCAGGGTCTTTCGCCCTTTGATCACTCACCATGGGAGATGGCTTATGGTTTATTGATCTGTTGTTTGTCCCTTAAGTCTTTTTATAGATGAGGCAACATTTGGAAGAGATGGAATAACAAATTTACACAACCAACATTTGTGGGCAGATCGGAATCCCCATGGTACAATACAGGCTAGACATCAAAATCAGTGTATAATTAATGTGTGGGCTGGAATTGTAGGTGACTGTCTTGTAGGTCCATATGTTCTCACAGCACGTCTTACAGGAACTGTCTGCAGAGACTTTATTTTGAACACTCTTCCAGTGTTTCGTCTATTCGTAATTTTGATTTTTCCTGCAGGAAATTCCATACGGATTACCATATTGTATCATTACTAAACACACACACACATATATATATATATATATATATATATATATATATATATATATAGGAAATGCATTAGATCAGTCAAATTGTAAAAACAGTATTTTAATTAAAAACAGTTTCCACTCGAATATGAGTATCCATAAAATATAACGTTTAAACAAAATAAATTAAAAATAACGATATATATATATATATATATATATATATATATTATGTCATTCACAGACAGTACTGTTTCGCTGTATCACAGCTCCTCAGTGCGACTAGACATCCGAATGCCTCAAGCCAGGATTGAAACACCACTGATTTGGTGTCAGCCAGAGCTATCTTCACTCGGTAAAGTTACACAACTAAATCTAGCATTTTGTTTTTACAAATATAAACAAATGCCAATCAGCCAAAGTGCTCCATTCATTTTACTGAAGAGCTTTGCATTAGTGCAGGTGGCTGTTGTTTATAGAATTAGCTTATATTTAGTTGCATTGTTCGCAAGCACTGGCTGACATCTACAATGAAAGACAGATAGGTAGAGGAGGACCAGTTCCATGGCTTGCATGCTACCCTGACCTCAATGCTTTGAATTTTTGTCTATGGGGCTCCATAAAACAATTGGTTTATGCAGCAGATATTAATAAAGCAGAGACGTTTCATTAATGTGTCGTGGGGGCCTGCAAAACTGTTTGCCACCAGGTGGGAGTATTTGAAAAGGTCCACCAGTCAATGATCTGATGGGTGCATGCATATTTTTTTTTTTTTTTTTTTTTTTTTAAGCGTATCACCCCAAGCAAGGCTGGAGGCCACTATCACGCATGGGGTTACAGAAGGGTTGAGGGAAGAGCAGATAGGAGTGGTAAAGGAGAGGATGTGGAGAAAGAGAAAGACAGTGGGTCGATCAAGGCAAGGGGGTTACAGAAGATTTGGAGCGAGAGCAGATAGGAATGAAAGATGAAAGGATGTGGAGAAGGGAAGTGGATAGATCAAGGCAACTGGAGATGTCAATTGACGCTACACTTAAACCATTGGAGATTGTATTTGTCAGGGAAACAGTAATAGGGAAGGGAGTTCCATAGGCGAGATGTGCGAGACATGAAGCTATTGGAGTAGAAGAGACGTCTACATCTAACAGTTTCAACGGTGAAGGGGTGGGAATGGGATGCCAGCCTCGTAGGACGTTTAAATTCATGAGGCCTAGGGACAAGCGAAAGCAACTCCTCAGAGCAATTACCGTGAAAGTACTTGTATATAGAAACAAGCGGAGGACATTTTGAACATTTTTTTATGAGTTGATGTATTGCGGTACAATGACGTGCTTTTGAACGTATGTTTATATGGACATTTTACCTTGTTTTGGTGTCAGGAACCTGCCTCTAAAGTTTGTAAAAGTTGGGATTGTATCCTGGATTATACATTTGACTTAAACTTAATACAAAATGAAGGATTTGCAGACATGTTTATATCGACTTTTGTCCTGGTTTTGGTGTGAGGAACCCACCCCCAAGTTTGTAATAGTATTTTTGATACACTATATAAAATATTTGTCTTGCATTATTATATATACACTACAGTTCAAATGTTTGAGGGAACCCTGGTAATTTTTAAATTAATTAGCACAAAAAGTAGTTGTTTTCTACTTTAAATAAGAGAAAATTATTATACATGGTTAAAAAAGTGAGACTTGATTTTTTATTAGAAATTTTATCATGACAAAAAGTAGTTGTTTTCTACTTTAAATAAGAGAAAATTATTATACATGGTTAAAAAAGTGAGACTTGATTTTTTATTAGAAATTTTATCATGACAAAAAGTAAAAAAGAAAATCTAATGATTTAAATTTTGCTCTTGTCAAAATATCCTCCTTAGAGCCTTGATGTTGCAGAACAAATTTATGGCATTCATTGCAACAGATTCTCAAAGTATATGTTTAATAATCGATTCCATTTTTTTCTTCAATGACTCTAAGAGCACTTTTTCATTTCTTTTCACTCTTGTATCAAGTTCATCCCATGATAATTCTGGAGGTGGCCTCAAACTTTTGGACTGTAGTCTGTGTGTATATATATATAAACAGCCTGTTGCCCCTGAGTGTTGACTTCAATGTCCACTTTTATATTTACATACAGTATCTCTGATATTTATCCCGTAAATATCGCACACCATAAAACTATATTTCTTCATATAGATGTATGTAAATATAAATATAAAAGTGGACACTGAAGTCAACACTCAGAGGCGACTGGCTGTTTTATGCTAGATGCAATTGTCAGGCGGCCTGACGATTGCGTGTAGCATGAAACTGCCTGTCGCCCTTGAGAGTTGACTTCAATATCCACTTTTATATATATATATATGTATGTATAATACAAGACAAACATTATATATATATATGTATGTGTATATATATATATATATATATATATATATGTGTGTGTGTATATATATATATGTGTGTGTGTGTGTGTATATATATATATATATATATATATATATATATATACATATATATATATATATATATATATATATATCTGTGTGTATATATGTGTGTGTGTGTGTGTGTGTGTGTGTCTCGCTTGACGAGGAAGCGTGTCCAGGCACCTTAACTCAACATAATTTCAAAAATTATAATAGGGGTCTCGGCTCTCGCTTTTGAAACATGAGAACTCTTATGTAGCGAAGGAATCGTATTTTTAAAAACAAAAAATATTATAATATAAGCTCTACTTCTGTATGGAGCACTGTCTTCTTGAAAATAAAAGCAAAAATACTAAGGAACACCGGATTATTTACCTAACGTGTTCTTTCCTATTTTTCTGCATACCTGCATATATATATATATATATATATATATATATATATAATGTTTGTCTTGTATTATTATATATACTGGGTGTAACAGCAACAAAATTGTTCAATTGTTAGATTAAGATTTGAACCGTTGTATCTTAGAAATGATTAAAGATATATTATTGGAATTCTACCAGGTATTGGACTCTACTTTGAGCAATAAGAATGCATAATTACTCTCCAAGCTGAACAGAAGCATTGTGATGAAATTGATCATAAACAAAAGAACATATTCATCATTATCAAATCAAATTATGGATCAAAAGCTCAGGAAAGATTGAAATAATGTTCAAATATATATATGATTCCAGGATGATTTTCCAACTTATTCAAGATGGTCTTTGCCATCTCTAATCTTCTAACTTTCTCTTCTGGAATAACAAGGTGCCTCACACGTTTCATGTACAATTTCATTTTCAAGTCTTTTTTTTCGCTGTGCTTTAGACTGTCACAGCTGAAATTCCTCTCTCATGTGCCAAATGTCTTACGGATTCAGTTGAACCTCTTGAGTGCTTAGGGCACATAATGATGCCACTCCTGCTCCAAGGAAGGAAACAAGGGGACAAAAGTAAAAGATTGATGATAGAACTGGCAGGGTAATCAAGAGAGAAGTTGTGAAGAATAGGACTATAACTAGCCAAGAAATTGCAGCCAGTTTAAGCAAAGAGCAAGGTGTTAATCTTGCCTCTTCAACAGTCCGTCGGTGGCTGTTAGAACAAGGCTACAAATCTTGTACACGAAGGTTTAAGCCACTAATAAGCAAGGCCAACAAAGCCAAGAGACTTGAATGGGCTCACTATTACAAAAATATCACCGTAGAAGACTGGAAGAATGTTCTCTTCTCTGATGAAGGCATGTCAGTGATGAAATATTTTTGAAGACATGTTAACGGGAATGGTTTCAGGGATATAGATTTATGCCTTCACAAGTGTGTTCATGTTAAGTAGACACTAGCGGCCTCAGTGGATATTTGATCTCAGTATGCTAGTTCCAGTTGGACCAATTACATTCACTTATGTGCTAATACCCTTGGGAAAGGTATGAATCCCTTCTTCTTCTTCTTCCCCCAGTTACGGGTAAATAGCAGGACAGCCTGGGTTCTATAGCCTTGGATGGCAATTGGTCTACTGCAGAAAGAAATGGTAACCTACTGCGGGAAAAAATCTGCCTCGTCAGTCATGTACATGTTCATCTAAGCGTGTATCACGCATGGCACATAACTGACTCAGTAGTACTGATCAACCTGATTAAATTCGTAAATCATTATTCCACGCTAAGGCATACAATGTGTGTGTGTGTGTGTGTGTAAGGAATGCTGCATTAATTTTTTCTGATGGTGATCACTTTATATCTTTTTACTCTGTAGGGAAGTAACAATAAAAATAACAATTCTGTATTGTTCAAATCAACGAAGCGTTACACTTTTAACTCAGGATTTCAAAATGGAAAAAAAGACAAACTGTTTTATTAATATAATCATGCAGCATATCTAGGAGGCACTGTGGAGTAACGGATATCAACTCGAATTGAGGAATTTGAGAGCCGAGTTTGAATTCCAGTTGCATTCATTAAATTCACTTACGTGCTAATACCCTTGGGAAAGGTATGAATCCTCTTCTTTTGACCCCCAGCTATGGGTAAATAATAAGACAGACTGGGTTCTATAGCCTTGGATGGCAACTGGTTTACCGCAGAAAGAAATGGTAACCCACTGCAGGGACAAAATCTGCCTCATCAGACATGTATCAAAAGATACATGATCGCCTAAGCATGTATCACGTACGGTGCATAACTGACTGATACTAGTTCCATTTTCTATGACGGTAACCATTATGCAAACTCACATCTCCATATATTTTGATATTTATTTATTTAGAGAGAAATTCTAGGAAAGAAAAAAATAGTTCTTTTTGGTGAGAAAGGAAATTTCTGCAAATTAATTTCCTAAGTCAGAATGAAGGTAGTGACATTTATATCAAAAAAGTAAAATTCTATGATTTTCATTTTCAGTTGGTTACTATTCGTTGAAGGTCAGGTTTTCTATCCAAACAAAAATACAAAAGTATATATAAATACACACATATACAAGCATGCAAACATACTCACATAATTTAGAGATTCCTCAAATATATATATGTGTGTGTGTGTGTGTGTATGTATATAACTTGTGGTTACTTATACATTAACATATCCCCGTGTAAATAAACAGTATATATATATATATATATATATATATACGTATGTGGAGAATATATATATATATATATATATATATATATATATAACTTGTGGTTACTTATACATTAACATATCCCTGTGTAAATAAACAGTATATATATATATATATATATATATATATATATATATATATATATATATATATACGTATGTGGAGAATATATATATATATATATATATATATATATATATATATATATATATATATAGCATAATGATAGGCCATGTATACTTTCTTGATATGTATATAATATCTGGATAAAATAAATGAAACAAAATTGGGTGTTTTTTTTATGAAAGTATTTATTTCTGTGTTTTTGTATATATTTATTTATTAAATAAATATATACAAAAACACAGAAATAAATACTTTCATAAAAAAACACCCAATTTTGTTTCATTTATTTTATCCAGATATTATATATATATATATATATATATATATACACGTATGTATGTGGAGAATATATATATATGTATGTATGTATGTGGAGAATATATATATATGTATGTGGAGAATAAGTACATGTATATAACTTGTGGTTACTTAAACATTAAAATATCCCTGTGTAAATAAACAGATATAAATATATATATATATATATATATATATATATATATATATATATATATATATATATATATATGTGTGTGTGTGCGTGTGTGTGTAAAAATTCAGATATAAATAAAATAACTTAAGACCTTTAAATATTTAAACTAAATAAATTAATACATAAATAATTAAACAAAAAAAAAAAAAATAAAATAAAGAATAAAAATAATTGAATAAAAATTCAACAACATTTACTCACTTTCATTTATTAGGCAATAAATTATATCACTTAGTGTCCTCCATAGTTTACCTTCTCTTACACAGCTAGCTTTCAGAATATTTTAAGACATTCTAAAATTTGAAAACTTAATATTTTTTTATCCATTTTACTTCTGCTTATAAATACAAGTTGCCAATTAAAATCTCCACACTTTCCTAGATAAAATTCTTCAGGGGATGGAAGGCGTTGAAGTTTTTTTTATCTTTTAATTATATATATATATATATATATATATATTTTTTTTTTTTTTTAAGCATTTCGCCTCAAGCAAGGTGGGAAGCCACTAGCACGCAAGGAGTTACAGAGAGTGGAGCGAGAGCAAAGGGGAGTGATTGAGGAAAGGATAGGGGATAGATCAATGCATTTGGAGACATCGATTGACATTAAATTTGAATAATTGGAGATTATAGCTGATGACTTCAGTATCATATCAAAAGTTTTTTTTTTTTAAATGGACTTTTAAAGATTTTAACCCATAGAAGACCCAGATTCAGTCATGTGACCATCACCCAGAAAGTTTTTGACCAGCTCATACATGGAGAGCCACTAGCAAAGGCTATTTTTGGGGATTCAAAGTTTTCATCCATTTCAATGCCTTAAGGTTTAATTTTAAATGTTCAAAATTATTTTGTTAAAGTTATGTAAAAAAAAATTTCTTGATAATATTGTATATTATTTCGTTCAACATGTTAAATTTTGTTAAAAGACATTTTTTAAAAATTCACTGCATTACCTAATTTTAAAATTAAATTAAAAGTATTTAAATTCAAATTTAATGTATTAACATTGGTGTTATTTTAAAGAAGAAAGGTTGAACTTCATCTCAAAAGAATATTTAGCCAATTAAAACAATATTAATTGAGTTTATGTTAAAATTATGAATTTTTACTTTTCTAGTCATCAATCAATGCTATTTTCGACACCTGTTGTCAAGTGATAAGTAACTATTTTAAAACTTTTTTAAAAATTAAAATAAAAATAACTACATCTCGTTAAAACAAACTGTTAATCTGATGAATGGTGAACCAGATTAAATCAAAATTCTTTATTTTTTTTCTTAAAAAGCATTGAAAAAACAACCTTTTTTTGCAAGGAGGTCTCATTTTCTTACATAGCCATTGAAGTATTAAGTAGGTTCTCCTATTCCCTACCTTGGTGATTAGCCCGCATAAGGGATTGCATGCCCTGGTTCCCAAGTCACCCTTCACCATTAGTGTGTGTGTGTGTGTGTAGCCCCTGAAATTGTTTTGAACCATGAGAAGCAGTATCCTTCCATTTTTATATCCTTAAGGGAGATCCAAAATCTAATTTTACATAGAGGTGTGAACTTTTTGAGTACAAGGTTTTCATCAGTTAGAAAATAATTTCACACTGGCTTGCAAAAGTCTTTTTCTCAAATTTGCGTGAGTTGTGAAAGGAGTTATTATTGATATTTTCAAAATGGTCTAAAAGTAACACATGGTAGGTCTACAACTGCATCCGCCAAGTATTTTGGCAGTATTTAACCTAGGAATTATTGTTTATCAAACAAACCTTATGACAGGATTTTATTGTTTATAGAATATAATTAGAAAGATGCTTATGTGAATTCCAGCTACGTTCAACATGTGATGACTCGAAATAAATGCTTCTATTAAAAAAAAAGACAAAAAAATAAAATACAACAGTTGAAACATGAAGAAAAACTAACACCATCAAAAACAAAAACCCTTTGCAAACAGCTAAAGAAGTATCCGAAAGTGCTTGGGACAATGAAAATTATGGAAAATGTCTGTACTCCAATTATCCTACCAAACAGAAAAACACAAGAATGCTGGAAAAACTAAATAAAAAATTAATTAAATCTTCCTTGTCAGCCATATTTAATGAAAGTTGTTTAAAAGCAAGGTTACTGCCCAAATATACATTTATATAAATATATATATAAATATAAAAGTGAACATAGAAGTCAACACTTAGAGGCGACAGTCTGTTTCATGCTAGATGCAATCATCATGGCCTGATGATTGCATCTAGCATGAAACAGACTGATATTGAGCACTTTATCCCATAAATATAGCACATTTTAAGACTATATTTCTTCATATATATATATATATATATATATATGTTCAAAGTGCAACTTAAAGTTTCCTTGTTCTACCAACTCATCAGTCACAAATTATTATTTTTGATTAAAAAAATATATACTGCGTCTTATGGGAGGAATGCCAAAGTTGCGTTTAATTTAGCGTTCCTTCCAAGAGACCCATTACATTTTTTTTTAAATCAAAAGTAATAATGTGCCTGATGAGTTGGTAGAACAACAAAACTTTAAGTTGCATTTGGAACATAGGTATATATATATATTTATTAATACATACTTCTTAGCTGTCTAATCACATTGAACACCGTTTTGTTTACACCTTATATTAAATTGTGTAAATATTTATTCACTTACCTGTGTATGCATGTTAACAGACATATATACAGTTGCTAATATCTAGTTATTTGATTTATCCACATTAATACTTTTATATATATATATATGTATATAAGAGAGAGACATGCGCACACACATACAAGTTTTCAGCATAACTAAGAAGGAATTCCAAAATAATTTCTGATGTTTGATCATTTGAATAGAATTTGGGAAGTGGATAGTGTTGAAATTTTCAGCACCTCATTGTATACAGAACAAGCTTTTGTGATAGTTTAATCAACATAAAATAATAATAATAATAATAATAGACTCCCACATCAACCATCTTAATATTTTGGCATCTGATCTCTACTCCTGTCTCTCCAGAGTCAATACCTAAAATATCAAGTAAGGTATGTTGACTGCTGCATATATATATATATATATATATATATTATGCCATTCACAGACAGTACTGTTTCGCTGTATCACAGCTCCTCAGTGCGACTAGACTTCCGAATGCCTCAAGCCAGGATTGAAACACAACTAATTTGGTGTCAGCCAGCGCTATCTTCACTCGGTAGAGTTACACAACTAAATCTAGCGTATTGTTTTTACAAATGTCCAGATACAATGAGAACAAATAGAGTACAATTCCAATGTTCACAACATTTAATTTAAAGAGGCCTCTTACTTACCAACTACGAAAAACTTTTTTCATATATAGTAATCTATATCCTCCTGGAAATTCCATACAGATTACCATATTGTATTATTACTATATATATATATATATATATATATATATTTCCAGGAGGATATAGACTACTACTATATATATATATATATATATATATATATATAGTAATAATACAATATGGTAATCTGTATGGAATTTCCAGGAGGATATAGATCCAGTTAAAGTTCTATGTCAAAAGCAAGAGTAAATTTATTATTAATTAAAGAATATCAAACACTTAAAATCCAATATGTTATTTCATGACAACTCTAAAAAAGCAGCTCTCAACCTTCAAGACCTACAAACAAAATCCTGCTTTTCCTCAACTATTATATATATATATATATATATATATATATATAATAGTTTAGGAAATGGATTAAATGGATTAAGTTATTTTTGAAATGGATACTCATATTTTAGCAGATGCTCTGTTTTTATCTATTTATTAAACAGTATATTTATTTATTTGTCTTCCAGCTTGAATATATATTTTTCTTACAAGATTTCTCAAATATTCAGGCCGGTAGATGTAAATAAATAAATATACTTTTTAATAAATAATTAAAAATAGAGCCTCTACTCAAATATGAGTATACATTTAAAAAATAACATATACATATATATCTATATCTATATATATATATATATATATATAGGGTGACCCAAAAAAACAGGAACTTTTTAACAATCCAATAAAACCAAGAGTGATGGAAGAAAAATATTTAATTCATAGTAATTGAAACCTTAAAACATGCCATTTAAGAAACAATTATGGAATTTTCATTTTTTTAAAATTACGTCCTGTAGATGGCGTCCTCCTGTACGAATGCATTCTTGAAATCTGCTGTTGAGATTCCTCATTGACTGCTGCAACATCTCAGCTGGGATACTGTGAATTTCATTCTCGTTACTAAAATGGCGAAATGTTTACTTGCTCAAGGTCACTGTCTCGCAGTGTTGCCACTTGCTTATGTCTGGCAACACGCACTTCAAAAATTCCCGTTTTTTTGGGTCACCCTATATATATATATATATATATATATAAATAAATAAAGAGAAAGAACAGACAGACTAAGAATCCACCATTCTTAGTATTTAACTTTTTAAAAAATGTGCTTGATACAATGTAGAGCAAATTATAATATTTTATTATAAAATATTGTACATCACTAAACAAAAATTTATGTGTTTTGGAACTTAAAAATATCATATATATATATATATATATATATATATATATATATATATATATATATATATATATATATATATTCTACATTCAACATCATCACTTGGTAAGACACCGGAGGTGTTGAAACAAAATGGCTATTTTTGTAGTGATTTTATAACACATTTATGTTATAATTTTTAAATAAACAATTATATCTGCTCTACTCTGTATTGAGCACTCTTTTAAGAATAGTAATTGTTGGTCATTGGAATTTATTCTGTATACTTGGATATACATATATATATATTAGGAATCAACACTGCATTTTGATTGTCAGTTTAACAATCTTTGATCTGAGGATTACACTGTGACATAAAATTGACAGTCACTATGCAGTGTTGATTCCTATATCCATACTGTCTATATCTATAAATGTTCTGTCTCTGAAACTGATCACTCTTTCCCTAAAAATAGACCAAATTTCAAACTACAAATTATTACTGTTCTCTACATTTCAGGTATGAAAATGAACCTTGCAGATATCGATTCACAGAAGTCCCAATGAGAAAGGTGTTTTCATTAATAGGTAATTCATACATTGCTCTGTCAGGCTGGCCTTCATGGCCGAGCTGGTGGAAGCTAAAAGCGTTGTTTCTCTGATGGGGGGAAAAAAGGATGCAGATTTGATTACTGTCGGAGGCACATTTTTCTGAATTTGAACTGACTGTTATTAATTTTACAGTTTAATAAAATATAAAATACAGGGATAGGCGCTGAAACATTTACAGTAATAAGAAATAATGTCAGATAAAAAAAAAAACTTTTAAAATCATATATATATATATATATATATATATATATATATATATATATATATGAAGTGGGGCTGCTGAAAAGTTCTCATCTGATATCACTCTTCCCAAAATATGACCAAACAACTAAACATCACTTTTTTGGGAAAAGGGCTTTGTGGTTAGGCTGAGAATAATTCAGCACCCCTTTGTATGTACATGCATAAAGGCGTTTATAAATATTTAGACATACGTTTACAAATTGAACTGCATGTGTACGCAAGCTGGTAACAGATAATTTTTAAATGCTTCTTTTGCTATTTTTCAATTCTTCCAATTAAATGTTCCCAAAAATATAGTTCTATATCTGCTAGCAGATTGCAGTATTTGGGCATTTGTTTCCTGAGGCATATGCTGACATGATCAGGCTGTGGGAAGATGGCGTGGGTGATCGGATGCCTTGAAAGAGAGGCGGTGATATGAGAAGCAGTAATGCCGATGTAAGTTTCACTAACAATGAATAATTGGGATGATCCTGGATTGGTTAGCTGAAGTATACGCTCACATTCCAAATATGCTTGGTTATGTCTGCAGGCTGCCAATTTTCAAGAGATTGAATTTCTATTTTTTCTTCGCAAATCAGAAAACAATTTTGTTTCTTGGATCAACAAGTATTGGGTATTTGTGTAAGGCGTTTTAATACTGATTGATGATCATCCAGTTATTTGAACAAAGTTAGCTGAATCTTTGGCAATTATGATTGTCAATAGAAGAACTATTTGGAATGCAATCATTTTTTAAATCAAATGAGACAATGAATACATTGGTTGTGAGTAGCAAATGCATCTTTAGTCACCAAAGATTAAGTACAAATGTCAAACACTATCATAATCACAACCTTATTAGACGATGTTAGTATGTGTGTGTGTATATATATATATATATATATATATATATATATATATATATATATATGTGTGTAATTTGGCAGCAACTTTTCTTTCAAACATGTAGTGTTGAATGTTAAAGACAACATAGTCTTACATATTTTCTTTTGAATTTTCTCATATTCTCTAATGAGACTTTTTATTTGAAAATAGTTTCAAAATATGTATTGTCCATACGATGACCTAGCGCTTTCGAACATCATTGTTCATCTTCAGGGTCAATATTTTTAGTCAAAATTTTTTTTTTTTTTTTAAACAATCATTTGCCAATTATCTTGTAGCGTAATCATGTTGCTACTTTTTTACAAACTAAAAATGTTAAATTCCTTTTAAATTCAAAAGACGCAATCTTTTGGCTTGTGTATTGGAAATCTTTTTCACGCTGTCACATGATAAAAATCTACGCCATGCACGTGATATAACATCATCGCGTCTTTTGAATTTAAAAGGAATTTAACGTTTTTAGTTTGTAAAAAAGTAGCAACATGATTACGCTACAAGATAATTGGCAAATGTTTGTTTAAAAAAAAAATAAAAAATAAAAAAAAAAAAATTTTGACTAAAATATTGACCCTGAAGATGAACAATGATGTTCGAAAGCGCTAGGTCATCGTATGGACAATACATATTTCGAAACTATTTTCAAATAAAAACTCTCATTAGAGAATATGAGAAAATTCAAAAGAAAATATGTAAGACTATGTTGTCTTTAACATTCAACACCACATGTTTGAAAGTATATATATATATA
>OZ038501.1:74249710-74307210 GCA_964036315.1 Acanthosepion esculentum
AAGGGCGAATGGTTGATTTATAGATTTGGAGGATTGATTCCGGGGAGAAAAATTTCCTGGCTTGGCACAGGGAGCCAACTTTCCTTGCAGTGGATGATGCAATTGACTCGATGTATTTGTTCCATCTCAGATCAGCGGACAGCGTGAGACCGAGCAGCCGCAGAGAGGAGCTCTCGAGAAGTTGGTCTTCAGACATTCTAATGGGATGCAGGGATGGATCCCTGTGGTGGTTAATAGAGAGCAATATATCATGGACATAATATCCTGACCGTGTTTTGAAACAAAAAAAATGAATCACTTTATAAAACATACATATAACAAACTATTTCTATTTCTATTTCTAACAGTTGAAATATAATCCTTGAAAATGGCTAAATGTATAGCCGAAAGCGCTCGGATAAAAAGAACAATCGGACAGTTTTTATATAATTTATCCTCTGAAAAGAAAAACTTTATATATATATATATATATATATATATATATATATATATATATATATATTTTAAACACGTTGTATTAAATGCCAAAGACAACTTAGTCCTGCTGATTTTCTTTTGTATTTTCGAATGAGACTTTTTATTTCAAAATTATATTGATATATATATTTTCCAAAAGACAATCGAGTACTTTCAAACGCCATCGTTCATCATCAGGGTCAAATTTTTAACTTTAGCCAATTGCCTTGCAGCGGAATCGTATTGCTACATTTGGAAAATATATATATCAATATAATTTTGAAATAACAAGTCTAATTCGAAAATACAAAAGAAAATCAGCAGGACTAAGTTGTCTTTGGCATTTAATACAATGTGTTTAAAAGAAAGGATGCTGCCTAAGTACACACACATATATATATATATATATATATATATATATATATATATATATATATATATATATATGACTAAAGACAAAATTTTAATTAAGCTCTACTCTTGACACATCTGGATTATCCCTGCCTAATTTTCCCCTTCTCTATTGAGTGATATGCAAATAACCCTTTCTATGGTTTCTGCTATCATCTCTAACCTGGACCCCCCCCCCAAACTATATGAACCTGATGTTATCTCTGTAATAGTCCTTAAGAAGCATGCTCTCAAACTGGATTCTGTTCTCTCTAAACAGTATAGGTGCATCACCACCTCTTGCTAGAACTCCATATCTGTTCTTCCAATTTTTAACTTGGGTGAACCATTCAACACTTCCAGCTATTAGCCTATTAGTCTTCTCCATCTTTTTCAGAAACTCCTAGAGACCCAAATCAATGCTGAATTGGTTAAGTATCTCACATTGCAGGGCCTTTTTTCAGACAAGTAATATAGCTTTCATTTCTCCAGGCCAACTGCTGATGTATTGACGATAATTGTGGAAAGAGTCTATCAAGCTCTAGATAAGAATGGTGAAGCCTAGGCTGTAGCTTTGGACATCTTGAAAGCTTTTGACAGAGTTTGGCATAGATGTCTTCTCCACAAGCTGAAAAGTTACAGTATTTTCGCACAACTGCTTGAATTAAATTGATCCAGGGATTTCTATTAAATTATTTTTATTAAAAATTATCATGCTATTAATAATCTGGGAAGAAGAAAGTAGATATTTAGCGGATTAGTTAATCCAACTTACTTTCAAGGCCTGATTCATGGGCAACTGAGTGAGAATCAAACTTGCTTGCAAAAGTAGTTTTTTTTTTGTACCCACATTCTACAGCAGATACTCTGGGATGATGGGAGCAACTTAAAAACTAGCAAATCAATATTTGATTTGCAAACAAGGAAGCAAATCTGATTTTGTTAACACAGAAGCTTTAACAGAGTTAGGCCCGCTTTTTGGTATGTTAATGAATATTGATTACCTATGAAGTAATCAATATTTAGGTTATTATGTGAGCATCATGTGATGTATTTGAAATGGGAGAGCAGAGAGTTGGTGCTCAAGAGACATAAGATTTAATTCAGAGTCGTGGAGTAAGTTTAGTTACAAACTGCAGTTTCTGTCGAGATTCAATAAATTTTGCAAGATTTCCGATGATTTCATTGTAAAATTGGCCAGCTCTTGGAAGCTTAAAAAAATGAGAGTTTGAATAACGAAACGGAATACAAAGATAAAATGAAGGCTTTACGAAAAATTTCTAATAAACAATAAAGAAAGCTAATCTCAAATGTAGAAACAATAATTAAAATATTTCTTCTGTTTTTTGAACACTCATCTAGCTTGAGATCCAAACGCATATTGGACCAAATGCTGTAAGCTTGGAAATTGGGGAGTCAAGTTCCAATTTCAGTCAGGTTCATTATATACACTTACATGTAAATACTCTTAGGAAAGGTATGAATCATATACCTCTTCTCCCTTCAGCTATGAGTTAATTAGTAGAATCTATATGGGTAAAAATCATTATTATCTAGCCCCCCCCCCCCAATTTTACAATCTAAAAATATTTTCTGGCTTTAAATAACCTGCAAAAAGGTTGATAAGCCATAAACAACAAATCAATCAAACCAAACACATATTGGTGAGTTCATCTTATGAGATTCAGTGCCTGCATTTTCTATTTCCAAATCAGGTATTTATCACCTACCTTTTTGAAACTCTGGGATTTACTGATACCCTGAATAATTCCATTAACCACTTTGGGGAACCTAGCTTTTTAGAACAATAGTAAGCTTTTAAGCAAATGAATTCTTTATAAAACTCTTCATGAACATTATTAATTTTTTGCTATAATTTATTTCATCTTAATTTTCACTTGGTTTTTATTATAACCCTCAGATGATCATTATATAAATGTTTGCCATATTAGTTGTAATATTATTCAAATTCCTTAGATAAAGATGTCCGATCTTAATAATTTTCGAAAAGCATTTCTTTTGTTTAATTTTTTATACTTTTTATGCTTACTAGTTGGAGATTTACAATAAAAAGAAAGAACCACAGGTTAATTTTTTCCCCAAACACAATTGATAAGTTTGTCTGTAGTTCAAGATTGGAAGAAAGCTTCTGTCGAGCCTGTGTGTAAATTACCTTGCTTTGTGCCATCTTGTTGTTCTAGATGTTTAAATGTCTCTATAATTTTTTTAATTTTATTTTATTTGTTAATTTTTTGTTGCTCTAGACCAGCGTTTCTCAACCTTTTTACCCTTGCGTAACCCTTAAAATAAATTACATGTCTCAAGGAACCCCTGCGCAAAAACAAAATTATATACCATATCTTTCTCATTTTATTTTCATCATAGTTCATGTGGTAATTATCATAGCAAAAAAAGTAAAAAAAAAAAAATGGCGAGGTAGAAAATGAGAGGTGGATAAAATCCCTCCCCTTTACCCCGATAACACCAATAGCTAGTAAATGATTTCGGTCTCTTCACAACAAACCACCCACAGTTCGTTCAACCACCCATCTATCACCCTCCCGTCTTTAAATCAAAGTGCTGGTCAAGTAAAGCTGATAGCAGCCATAATTTTTCTCCAAACACCATTGATAATAAGTTTGTCTGTAGTTCAAGATTGGAAGAAAGCTTCTGTAGAGCCTGTCCGCAAATTAACTTGCCTTGTGCTATCTTGTTGTTGTAGATGTTTAAATCTGTATAATCCTTTGAATTTTATTGTATTTAATTTTTTGTTGTTTTTTGTTGCTCTAGACAATGATCTTTTCACCTATCATTCACCTTGTTGTGTGTATTTTGTTCTCCCCTTTGCTAATAATTAACAAACTTCTTACTTCATCCCCTACCCCAACTTGTTAAATTTAGAATGTATTTATATTAGATTGTTGAAAAACCGACACATCCATAGTACTTGGGTGAAAACAAACTACAGCACCATCCTTAAATTATTCAAATTTTAACAAGAAAAAAATTGAAGTTAAAAATTGCCACAAGAAATTGATGCTTTAAGAATTAAGCTAGTAAATGGAATGATATACAGTTTGCGATATTCTATTCCAATTCATAGCTTCCTGATGTTCCAGTTTTATTTATTGATTAAACAGTATATTTATTTATTTATTTCCACCTACCGGCCTGAATATTCGAGAAATCTTGTTAGAGAATAAGTGGACACATATTTTTCTTACAAGCTTTCTTGTGTATTCAGGCCGGTAGATGTAAATAAATAAATATATTGTTTAATAAAAAAATAAAAACAAAGCATCTACTCAAATATGAGTAACCACTAAAAAATAATCTGTAAACAAATTAATTTAAAAAAACACCTGCATATAAATGTACCTTCTCTGTGTATGTGTAGTAAGTATTTGGATTTCATCTACCAAATCAAACCATTAACCTAAAACTCAAGTGATATTCTTAAACATCCTCGTCAGAACAAAACCATATTGATATCATGCATGGCATCAAACTCATTCAGAAATATCAGAGCTTTTTGCTGTATACAACCATTTTCTCACATCTAGCTGCTATATCTGGCCTGGAGATATCTAGTCCTCATTTGCTTGTCTTGATAGAGTTCAAAAGTATCTACACGGCCTTGTGAGTGATGAATTATTTTCCACTCTACGACCCCTTTTCCACAGACAAAACCTCTGACAATTGAAGCCTGTAGGTCTTAGCAGAGGCCCTGCTTCTTCAAAACTCATGGACTGGTGCTACAGAATCACAAAGAACTGTACCAAATAGCAGAAACTACATCACTTGAAGACTTTCAACAGCAGCAACAACTAAAATGGACAGCACATGTAATTCAAAGAGAAAATAATAATATAGTCAACAGGTTGATGTTCCATAATAATTCAAACAAAAGGTTAAGAAGAAAACCCCCATCATAAAGATGGAAATATATAAGCTAAAATATAATACTAATATATATAAAAAATAATACTAATTTGAAACTAAAATATAATACTAATATAAAACTAAAATATAATACTAATATATATAAAAAATAATACTAATATTAAACTAAAATATAATACTAATATAAAACTAAAATATAATACTAATATATATAAAAAATAATACTAATTTGAAACTAAAATATAATACTAATATATATAAAAAATAATACTAATATAAAACTAAAATATAATACTAATATAAAACTAAAATATAATACTAATATATATAAAAAATAATACTAATATTAAACTAAAATATAATACTAATATATATAAAAAAATAATACTAATATAGAACTAAAATATAATACTAATATAGAACTAAAATATAATACTAATATATATAAAAAAATAATACTAATATAAAACTAAAATATAATACTAATATATATAAAAAAATAATACTAATATAAAACTAAAATATAATACTAATATATATAAAAAATAATACTAATATAAAACTAAAATATAATACTAATATATATAAAAAAATAATACTAATATAAAACTAAAATATAATACTAATATATATAAAAAATACTAATATGAAACTAAAATATAATACTAATATATATAAAAAAAATAATACTAATATGAAACTAAAATATAATACTAATATATATAAAAAAAATAACTAATATAAAACTAAAATATAATACTAATATATAAAAAAATAATACTAATATAAAACTAAAATATAATACTAATATAATAAAAAATAATACTAATATAAAACTAAAATATAATACTAATATATATAAAAAATAATACTAATATGAAACTAAAATATAATACTAATATATATAAAAAAATAATACTAATATGAAACTAAAATATAATACTAATATGAAACTAAAATATAATACTAATATATATAAAAAATAATACTAATATGAAACTAAAATATAATACTAATATATATAAAAAAATAATACTAATATGAAACTAAAATATAATACTAATATATATAAAAAATAATTTAATATGAAACTGAAATATAATACTAATATATATAAAAAAATAATACTAATATAAAACTAAAATATAATACTAATATATATATAAAAAATAATACTAATATGAAACTAAAATATAATACTAATATATAAAACATAAAACTGGACATAACAATAACGGTGGACTTGAGAATCTATTTTCCTGAAAAACTATTTTAATAGAATGATTTTATAAATTAAATCCTAAAATATCATTGGTTTCTCGGTCAATGAATGCTGAATGTTTATATTTCCTTATAATTTTCCTTCTATTACTCGAGAACATGTTTGAATACTAGAAAGAGCGATACAAAAAACTGTTTTAATAGAATGATTTTATAAATTTCAACCAATTTTGGCACTAGATTCTTGGTTAATGAATATCAAATATTTCCTTATAATTTTCCTTCTGTTACCATAGAACTTGTTTGAAAATCTAGAAGAAATTGTTTATTATTGAACAGTACTGAAAAAATAGGGCTATTGTATATGTCTAATAACAGAAGAGCTTCCCTTTTACCAGACCATATAGACCTGTGATGACCAAATCTGATCCAATACATTGTCTCTTATATACTTGAACATGGGCAAATCATTGTAATTACTGTGGTAAACCTTTGAAATACTTTTCCTCTTGGCACTGGCTGCTTGGTCAATCATTGCTGAATGTTTTTTGATAAAGAAATGACTAATATTACCATTAAAATTTGTGATAAAGAAATTTGTTTTAATATAAAACTACAATATTTGTCTATATCGCTGAGATGAGGTATTATCATTATTTATATTATTTTGACTGTTATCCTCATCTTCATTGCCATATTCACAACGTTTTGCCGAATTTCCAATCACCTGAAGAAGGCTGTAACATACAACGGCTGAAATGTTGTGAATATGGCAATGAAGATGAGGATAACAGTCCGAATAATGTAAATAATGTAAGTAATAAAACTACAATGTTGTCATTTTTACATATACAGAAACAGATGAAATAAAAACAATGAAAAAAATATCTAGTATTGTATCTTTAATTTTGGTGTTCTATACTGGAGGGTTTTTTGCAAGCTTCTTTTTCTATAAACCAATCTTGAAATCCATAAAGAAAACTAAGGACTGTAGCGTTAACACACATGCAGGTAAAAAGTAAGACAATTCTTATTTATAAACTGGACTAAGTCATACCAATAACTATCTCAGCCCTAAGGCAGGAAAGATTGATTTTCAAAGGCAGGCTCTCCAGTAGAAGATTGGGGCAACACAATCCCCAATTATAATAAGTTAAGCTTAGTAAATAGATTTCATCAGTCCAAGGATTTACTTCAAGTAAAGGTGCATTGGAATAGTGAAAAATGCCTTCCAAAAGCTAAGCAAAATAATTAAGAAACAGGCAAGTTTAATTAGAAACAAAGAAAATAGAAATGAACTGTGACATAATATCAGTCCTCCTATATTGCAGTGAATGCTGGACAATCTCCTCACACATGAAGAAGAGACTTGAAGCAACAGAAATGTAGTTCTGCAGAAGGATGCTGAGAATACCATGAACTGAACATGTGAGCAATGATGAAGTTTTAGAGAAAATGGAAGCAAAAAGGACACTTAGCATCAGAAAGAGATAGGTGGAATTTCTAGGGCACATAATGAAGAAAGAGGGCTTGGAAAATTTGACACTTAGAGAACAATAGGGACAATGGAAAACAAAGAAGCTTGTGTAAATGGGTGGCAGAATAGAGTTTGGAAAAGATACCAAAAAGACAGAATTAACTAAGAGTTATAAAGAGCAGATAACTGTGTTGAGCCATGATTAACCACATCCTGAGGGGATATTGCCTATAGAAGAAGCATTCATTGTTATTTTTATGGTGTATCGAGATGCTAGAAAAGGCAAAATCAAAAGGGTTTCACCTCTCAGTCAGGTTCAGCCTCCAGTATCTTATGCCATAACTGCAACAGACTTTTCAGAATGAAGATCGGACTCATTAGTCATCTCTACACCCACCCTGCCCCCCACCAGTGATTCAAAGTCAAGGTCATCTCCACATGCAGAGGATGAGTGTATATATATATATATATATATATATATATATATATATATATATATATATATATATGCCATGCGTAATACACACTTAGGCAATCATGTATCTTTCGATACATGACTGATGAGGCAGATTTTTTCATGCAGTCGGTTGCCATTTCTTTCTGTGGTAGACCAGTTGCTATCCAAGGCTATAGAACCCAGTCTGTCCTGCTATTTACCCATAGCCGAGGGGAGAAGAATAAGATTCATACCTTTTGCAAGGGTATTAGCATGTAAGTGAATGTAATGGATTCAAGTGGAATTTGAACTCGGGTCTCTGATTTCTCAATCCGAGCCACTATCCATTACTCCAATATTTTCAGTTGTTCTATTACTGGTTTTTGTTGCTCTTGTACCTGACTATCTTTAGTGAATATTTATTCAGATGACATAACAGTTTATTGGTACACCTCGAAAAATCTAGATGACCACTTCCTGGCAGTTAGTCTCTCCTCTGGACAACTCCTACCCTGGCCTGAGAAATAAAATCATAAAGTTAGAGATAGGAAAAATAAAAAAAAAAAAAAAGCAAGGAAAAACTTATCACAGATTTATGTTCATCAAACTGCTTATGTGTATGGCTGTGAAATAAAATAAAACAAAATAAATAAAACTAACCCTTTTTTTATTCTCTTACCTACAGTGAGAGAGAGAGAGAGAGAGCTTTAGTATCATATCCATAATTATAGGAAGCCTTTTTAAGTCGACTTTTTTTTATAATTTTTTTAAAAGTTTTTAAACTGAATGTATTTTTAATACATGTAGTATTTTAAAAGAACAAACAAATTAGATTTGAAATTTGATTATCTTGCTGTCAGCAGTAATGGGAACTAAAGTAGTAATTAGGGGTGGTGCAAGGGTTGATGCAAGGGCCCCATGCTCCAATCTATGATATGGGGATCCTCTACTTTACTACATCTCAATTTCCATATAAAATACAAATTTTTATTGCAACCTAACTATGTACAATAATAGATCATATTCAATATAGGTGAACAGTTCAACTAGAAAAACTGAAAATAAATACAATGTGTCCAAATACAAATTGGAGACATGTCATAATAGATCATTCCATCTTAAATAAATGTCATAATAGATCATTCCATCTTAAATAAATGTCATAATAGATCATTCCACCTTAAATAAATGTCATAATAGATCATTCCACCTTAAATAAATGTCATAATAGATCATTCCACCTTAAATAAATGTCATAATAGATCATTCCACCTTAAATAAATGTCATAATAGATCATTCCATCTTAAATAAATGTCATAATAGATCATTCCATCTTAAATAAATGTCATAATAGATCATTCCATCTTAAATAAATGTCATAATAGATCATTCCATCTTAAATAATTAGAGACATGTCATAATAGCTCATTCCATCTTAAATAAATCAACAATGTTTTGCGGCAATTTTTAACACCATTTTATGGATAAAAAAATAATGAATTTTATACAGTGTTTTTCCAGGCCAGGCTTTGAGCAAAACAAATTCACAGATTTGGACAAAAAGAAAAAGACCCCAGAATGATGTAAAAATCTGCAAAAATTTAATAATTGTGCTTAGTTTAAATTTGCAACCTATATAAAAATGTAGATAGAAAAAAAGCAAATGTTAAGATAACGAGCATCACAAAGCACAGCCTGGTGTACTGAATCAGGATTAAAGACTGAGGGGGTGGGGTAGTAAATGCTGGCCCCAGTAGTAGTAATAATAATAATAATAAAAAGAGAATGAAATGAAATAACCCAACAAGAGTTGACTTGTCATAAAATCAACCGAATCAAGCCAAGCCGGCACTTTTCATTAAAAATTAAGACTTAATGTCATTCTCATTCATAGAATTGCTCAAGTCAACATCCGCCAACTCTATAAATGGAATAGAGATTTATTTAATGTATTGGAACAATACATGAAAAATATGATTAGCCAATATTTCAGCAATGAGATCAAAAGATTTCATAAGAGCTTGATCCATTAATCGAGTAATTTACTCTCATCATCCCTGAATAGATTCTTGTCCATACTAACAATGACATAAATAATGTGAAATAAAGCATATATATATATATATGTATATATATATAAAGACAAAAGGAAAATTTATCTTAGCCATGTTTTCTCCTCTGATAAAGCTGATGCGTTTTGTCCTCTTCATAAAATCCCTCAGAGGACGAAACATATTGACTAAGATTTGTTTGTTTTGTTTTGTTTTACGGCATATCAACCTCAAAGGGTCATTTAATGCCGATGGCTTTTTAAAATTTTTTTTTAATATTGTTTTGTTAGAAAACCATTTCTGTTTCTCCCTTTTTTTTTTTTCTTTTTTCTCTTTAAACGTATAACTTTCTTTTAAATTTTCTGATAGAGGCCAATTTTCTTGAAATACGAAAAAATGATTTGGAGGCTGTTTTTTGTCAAATATATCTTTAATATTATTTTCTTTGTAGAGATTATTTCTTGTTTCTGTGAAATCAATGCAGTCTTTTAGAATGTGTTTAATTGTGAATGGGGTTTGACATGGTATACAGAAAGGTTGATCTTCTCTTTTCAGGAGATATGAGTGGGTTAAAAATGTATGGCCTATTCTTATTCTTGCAAGTGTAACTTCTAAGATAAGTTTTCCTTTTGTGTTTATTCATACTGTCCTTTTACAGATATACCCCATCTGTGTGTGTGTGTGTGTGTGTGTGTGTGTGTGTATATATATATATATATATATATAAATAATGGTAAAAATATAGTTTCAACGTATGCTATATTTTATATTTACATGCACTCTATCCCTGATATTGAGCACTTTTAACCATAAATATAGCATACCTTAAAACTATATTTTTAACATATACATACAGCCTGAAGATTGCATGAAACAGGCTGTCGCTACTCAGTGCTGACTTCAGTGTGCATTTTCATATTTACATCAGCTCTATTCCTCATACTGAGCACATCTACCTATAAATATAGGGTAAATGTGCTCAATATGAGGGATAGAGCTTATGTAAGTGGCGACAGTCTGTTTCAGGCAATCTCCAGGCCATATATATATATATTATATATGCATAGATATTTAAATAATATTTTTTAATCCAATATTATTTCTTATTACTATAAGCATTATTTTTAGTGAGAACATATATTTCAGTTGACATCCCTTTTTTAATTTTCTTAAACACTAGTATATATATATATATATATATATATATATATATATAGATACTAGTGTGTGACGTCATGAGCTGTTGTGCGATTTTCGCTTTCAGCGTCTTATATACACGTGTTTATCGTTGCTTGGAAATCATTCATGTAAACAAAAACAGACTATCATCAATTTCTTGTTCGTGTATTGCTTAATATATTGTGTAATTGTCATCTTTGATAATGGCTTATGTAAGCCGAAAGCTTAGATTGGATTAAAAAATATGTATCAATATTGTGATTTTCTTTCATTGTTTAATGATAATGTTATTAAGCTTATCAGACGATATGAAAAGAACTTACATAAAATAAATATACGACACTTGTCTATATTATTTAATGAAACATGTATGAATGAAAAAATGCTGCCTAAATACACACTATATATATATATATATATATATATATATTGAGAGACATAGATAAAATTATAGACAGATGGGAAACTTGTCTGAGCTGATGTGTTTCGTCAACTGATGAACTTTATCAAGACAGATGTATTTTGTCTTTATTCATATTGTTCTTTTTCAGATTTATTTTAATTGTATCTGAAGTTATATATATATATATATATATATATATATATATATATATATATATATATAACTTTATGACAAAAATGTTTTGGCATATTTTTTATTTAGTTGACATGTAGCAGCATAATGTTTTTTGAGAAAAATTATGTTTTCAATTGCTCTTTCAAACATAATCAGTGCTTGATACTAAATTATAGTTTTTAAACTTTCGATATTGGAAATGAACAGGGATATGTCATTAATGCAAATTATTACAATAACATATGAGGTAAAGAATATAAAAAAACATTAAAAGAAAATATGTAGAGTAAGAATACACTTACCACACCAGGCAAACCAGACATGTATGTGTTTGGTGTGTAAATCCAACATGGCCGACTTCGCAAGGAAGTGACAATGTCATGCATGTTCATGAGGAGCAGCCATTTGCAATTGCCCCACTACGTATGTGTGATGCTACTTTTTTGAATATGATCAGAGTGTTTTGGAGTGTGACTGTTGGACAGTGTGGATGATTTCTAGCTGTTTTATGTGCATTGGGATTTTTGATATTGGCCCTATATTTTCTTTCTGGATTTTGCTAGTTGTTTGCTATCATATTAACTTTATAACAAAATAACAAGTAAAAAAACAAAAACAAAAAAAACCATGATGTGGCTTCCCTCTATCTTTTCTACAAATATTTTCATGGCAGTTGTTCTGGTGAACTTTCCACTTTGGTACCTCAGCTTCGTGAATTTAAGCATGCTACTAGATCGGTAACTAGGTGTCACTATTCTACTGTTGAACTAGCCAAATGCAAATGTATTTTCTATTCTTTTCCTGCACTACACCCATGTGGAACATGGTTCTGATTTCTTGCTTACCTGCCACCTACAATCTTCAAGAATTTAAATGCAACACCAATCGCCATCTTCTATCTTCTTGAATTCTGTTCTTTTGTCTTTTCTCCTCTCTAAAGTCTTCTCATTCTCTTCCACTCCCAGTAACCCTTTGCATCCTCAGGGAATTATCAGCATGCTTGGAGTGAAATGATTAAAGAAAAAATTAAATAAGAAAGAAAAGGTAGAGAAGATACATTCATGTATATATCAATAAAGGTGTATATATCGTTAATTGATTACCAAGAATATAGTGATAACTATATATATATATATATATATATATATCACTATATTCTTGGTAATCAATTAACTATATATATATATCACTATATTCTTGGTAATCAATTAACTATATATATATCACTATATTCTTGGAAATCACTTAACTATATATATATATATATATATATATATATATATATATATAAGTGATTTCCAAGAATATAGTGATATATATATATATATATATATATAGTTAATTTATTACCAAGAATATAGTGATATATATATAGTTAATTTATTACCAAGAATATAGTGATATATATATATATATATATATATATATATATATATATAGTTAATTTATTACCAAGAATATAGTGATATATATATATATATATATATATATATATATATATATAGTTAATTTATTACCAATATAGTGATATATATATATATATATATATATATAGTTAATTTATTACCAATATAGTGATATATATATATATATATATATATATATAGTTAATTTATTACCAATATAGTGATATATATATATATATATATATATATAGTTAATTTATTACCAATATAGTGATATATATATATATATATATATATATATAGTTAATTTATTACCAATATAGTGATATATATATATATATATAGTTAATTGATTACCAATATAGTGATATATATATATATATATAGTTAATTGATTACCAATATAGTGATATATATATATATATATAGTTAATTGATTACCAATATAGTTATATATATATATATATATATATAGTTAATTGATTACCAATATAGTGATATATATATATATATATAGTTAATTGATTACCAATATAGTGATATATATATATATATATAGTTAATTGATTACCAATATAGTGATATATATATATATATATAGTTAATTGATTACCAATATAGTGATATATATATATATATATATATATAGTTAATTGATTACCAATATAGTGATATATATATATATATATATATATATATAGTTAATTGATTACCAATATAGTGATATATATATATATATATATATATATATATAGTTAATTGATTACCAATATAGTGATATATATATATATATATATATATATATATATATATATATATAGTTAATTGATTACCAATAATATAGTGATATATATAGTTAAATGATTACCAAGAATATAGTGATATATATAGTTAAATGATTACCAAGAATATAGTGATATATATATATATATATATAGTTAATTGATTACCAAGAATATAGTGATATATATATATATATATATATATAATATATATAGTTAAGTGATTTCCAAGAATATAGTTATATATATATATATATATATATATATATATATATATATAAGTGAATACTAAGAATATAGAATAAAAGTAGGATGAGAATTACATATCACCAAGGAAACCAAACCAGGCAGTCCTAGGTTTGATGATAAACTACATCTGGCAGCAAGGCCTCTGATCATGAGATTGGAGATTTTGAGCTGAGTGTGTAACCACCTCTTAATTGCTGGTTCACCCTGACACAGAGTGGTAGCACCTGTTAGGGTCAGAGCTATGGACAAATAGTGAAAACCATACCAAAACATTATGAAAGCATAGAAATACGGTTTTATAGAATAACCAACAATACATTTTATCTGTAGTTGAATGCATACAATTACATCTATATAATAAATGTCGATGCTAGTGTGTCACACTTTTTCAATTAGAGGGATACAACTCTCAATAGCTCATCTCCTTCTTCTATACAATAAATGCCAATGTGTCACTGTCTCATACTTTACTCCTAGAGGCCATAGATCAACATATACAATTTTGGAATCTGTGAACAAATTAAAAACATTCTGGGCTGGATCCAGACACACAATCCTGAAATTTTGGATTTCCAAGTTTTCATTACTGTGATTGTTTTCCGTTATTTTTTACATGATCTTTTTGCGACAAATTCTTTTGTACAATAACAATTTTTATAATTTGGAAATAAATTTGAGGATAACTGAAAGTTACACATGAAAAAAAAAAAAATTGTTTCTATGGAAAGTAAGGACCTAATTCATGGAATTGTCTTTAAGTGGCAGCAGAAATATTATCATTGAACTTTTAAAAGGAAAGCATAAATATTAATGCAACACTTAAGTGCAGCGATCAATTTTGAATTCTTCTGTAGTTTATTGGTACCTATTGTATCTACTCCTCCGTAACTATTGTGATGAAGGCCCAATCAAGACCTCTTCACAGGAGAAGGCCCAATCAAGAGCTCTTACCAAAGGAAGGCCCAATCAAGAGCTCTTACCAAAAGAAGGCCCAATCAAGAGCTCTTCACAAAAGAAGGCCCAATCACAGGAGCCAGCTTAAAATATATTTAGTTGAAAAAATTAGCCATAAAATTGGTCAAAATATTTAGATTTTGGCATAAAATAACCCATAGAGGTTGATATGCTGCTAAACAAAATCAACCAACCAAATCAATCAAAATATTTAGATTTAGGCATTAAATAAACCCTAGAGGTTGATATGCCACTGAACAAAATCAACCAACCAAAGCAGGTAGAGCTGCTAGTATGTGTGACATTTAGGCCACTATCGACCCAGTTATCATTAGGGTCTATATATCAATGAACTTAAGAGTTTTACATTAAGAAAATTGGAATAATGCCAAATATACCATCATTTAAGAAGTCTTGTGCTGGTTGGTTCTGCAAAAAGTGCTGTTTATTTATGAGATGATGAAAAACACTAACAATACAAAACCTCGTGTTGAAAACCAAAAATCATGCAAAAGAAGAAAATAGTAATAATGCAGTTTTAATTTCTATGTCTGCACTGTATCAAGAGACACTATCTCTGATACTGAGCATTATTCCCCGATAAATATAGAAAATTTCAAATGGTATATTTATATACTATTTCTCATATCAAGAAAGAAATAGCAGTTCGATTTCTCTAGGGCAGCACATTTTCATCATTAAGATTTAAAAATTTTTACTGTATTTTTCATTTTTTCGAATAAATTGTTGAATATTGCACTCAACATTATGGACAAACTGCCTGGAATTATTGTTTTAAGTATTTTTGACCATCTCAGTCATTTTGAAAGTACCACACAGACACCACACTGGTTCTGGAAAATGAGTCATATGGTAAAAAGTATGTAAACAAAAGGATAATATTATATATATATATATATATATATATATATATATATATATATATATATACACACACACACACAGAGGGTGTAACAGCAAAATTGTCCAATTGTTAGGTTAATTTTGAACTGCTGTATATGTTAGAGATGATTAAAGATATCTTACTGGAATTCTCCTAAGGTTTTATAACACTATTAGACTTTACTTTGAACAATAAGAATGTATTTATCTCTAAGTTGAAAAGATTATCCCTCTTGCTGTTGTGAACTACTGATCCAGATTTCCTCTCGACTGTTTTTCCTCTTTTTTAAACTTATTCACTGTTCTCTTGATGGTCCTTGAATGGACTTATCCTTTTCGTCTCAGATTGCTCACTTGGACAGACATAAAAGGGGCTGACACCAAATTATTTTAACCTCTCTTTCTACCTGAATAGCACAAAGGAATTTTTAGTGATTCCTATGAAAAAAAAAATGGTATCAAGATGGCTAAACGTCTTATCTGAAAAACTGGAAAAAAAAACTCAATTAGTTTAATAGCTTTTGAGATATTAAACATTTTATGGAATAGACAATTATCCCATGATTTGGACAATTTTGATGTTACACATGGTGTGTGTATATATATATATATATAATGGTTGGATTGATGTGTGTTTGTGACCTTGGGTTTCACACTTTTGCGAGCATTAGACAAACTGATTAATTTTTTTTTAAATTTTGGATTTATGTAGATTGTGTGTATTGTTGTTATTATGAAAGTGGGAGGAAAATCGTTGTTGTGATGTCACTCATGCTAACGCAAACATAGATGCATGTCTGTACATCCATTGCAGTATGCAGACACACATGCACACGCGCTCACCTGCCGGGGTTCATACAAACATAAACATATGTGCACAGTATAGGACTTGACGTATGTATGTATATGTGTGCTGTTGTCTACATACACACGCATTTGGTTGCTGAAATTCAAAGATGGGATGTATAGTGATTATTTCATTGTGAATGTATACATGTCAACAATCAGACCATTAATTAGTTTGTCTGACAATTGCAAAAGCGTGAAACCCAGGGTCACAAACTCACATCAATCCAAACAAATATGTTAGTTCTATCTCTGATATTGAGTGCTTTCTAATAATTACCGTGCATATAATATATAAATAATAATATATATGATATATTACACACATATATATATATTTATATACACACACTTTTCACTTATATATGTATGTATGTATTACAATTCTATATTACGCTCTGAATTATTTGGACAAACATCCTTATCTTTTTTGTTTTTAGCCCGAAGAAGACGATATATAATATATAAATAATAATATATATGATATATTACACACATATATATATTTATATACACACACTTTTCACTTATATATATATATATATATATATATATATATATATATGTGTGTGTGTGTGTGTGTGTGTGTGTGTGTGTATTACAATTCTATAATACGCTCTGAATTATTTGGACAAACATCCTTATCTTTTTTGTTTTTAGCCCAGTCGCTAGATTAATGCATTATTTAGTCTATCACAGATGTATGTTGTATCCAGTAGTCTTTGAGTTGTTCCCAGAACATTAGGAATGGCTTTTATCCAATTAATTGTAACTTAATTGTCACATTTTCTGCTATCAATTATGCTGACACCAGCTGTGAGAATTTTGCAAGGTTTTATTCCATGAGCCATTCTTGAAATCCAAGATGAAAATCATAGGTTACAGTATTGACACGCCTTGATTGCAAGGTAAAATATTATTCAATGAGTTTTCTCAAATCAGAACTCAAAATCTTATGAGCATCAGGGATTTACATAATTTGGTGAGAATATCCTTGAAAAATATGATTTGTTTATACTTTGCTGTTAAAATCTAAGGACCTACTTATAGAAAGATCAATAATATCATTAATAATAGATGTGAATGCTATAGTTGATGACTTTTTTCCTTGTTGCTGTTATACATGCATGTATGGGAAGGCAAAGAAGGAAAGAAGAGAGAAGGCAAAAAGAAAAATTGACTGATCATGGACCACAGTTGTATTATTTGCTGGTCAGCTCTTGGCCGGTGCAAGGGTGTCAAACCACCCATCCCCGAATCTATGATATGGGGTCCTCTGCTCTACTACATCACAATTTTCATAAGGTAGTAGTCATATAAAATACAAATTTTATTGTAACCTAATTATGGATAATAATGGATCATATGAAATGTAAGTGAACAATACAACTAGTAAAATTGAAAAATAAATACAATGTATTTAAATACGAATTACAGACATGTCATAATAGATCATTCTATCTTAAATAAATCAACACTATTTTGCGACAAATTTTAGCATCAACTTGAGATTTTTCTTGTTAAAAAGGTGAATATTAACATGTTCAACATTATGGATAAAAAAAAAATATTGAATTTTATATAGTGTTTTATCAAGATTTAGCATGAGCAAAACAAAATCATGGATTTAGACAAAAAACAAAACAAATGTCCCTAACAGAAACGCAAGTCTTTGTATGTCTCTATCCTCTTTACTTTTATCGAGCACACATCCTTGTCTAACTTCCACATCTGTTTAGATTTTTCAACAATTCAGTAATTGAAACCTAATTATGACAATAATGGATTATACGCAAGATAGGTGAACAATTCAACTACAAAAATTGAAAATAAATACAATGTATCTGTTGTGGACCCAGAATAGGTCCGAAAAGAAAACTTGAACTCAGCAATTTAATGAAAACATATTATCAGACAAAAGAACGAATACTAAAGTGTTGCACGTCCGACTGACGGCAAAGAACAGTAGTCAACTCATCAACTGTAGACAACGATATTTACTTGCCCTCCCACGAGGGAAAGATGTGGCACAAGGCCGAGTTTTATGTGGGTATTCCAAGCCCATAGGCTTGGCCAAAAAATGCCCGTAGAAACTGTAAAAACAGAATCGGGTTGGTCAACCTCCCCGAACGAGACTCTGACCTTCGGCGGAGCCTCGTCCAGGTTCCTCTCTGCTCAGAGGCAGAGAGTTCGACCGACTTGCTGGAACAAGTCGCAGCAAGGCTGTCAACGGTGGACAGCTCTCCTGAGAGGCATAATCTCCCCGTATATATAGTAATAGGACGAGTCCATTTAGTCCATAAACGTAGGTCCCATAACAGTATCTAAATAAAAATTAAAGACATGTCATAATAGGTCATTCCATCTTAAATCAGTCAACAATGTTTTGTGGAAATTTTTCACATCACCTTGTGATTTTTCTTGTTAAAAAGTTGAATAATTTTAACACATTCAATATTAAGGTTAAAAAGCATTGAATTTTATATAGTGTTTTTCAAGTCTTATCATGAGCAAAACAGATTCACAGATTTGGAGAAAAAAAAAGACCTCAGAATGATATAAAAATTCACAAAATATTTTCATCCCTTAATAGACAGTTGTGTTTAGTTTAATTTGTAAAGTACGTAAATGTAAGAAGGGGGGAAAAAGCAAATGAGGTACAACAGCTGAAATGTTGTAATAAATATGGTGACAAAGATGAGGACAATAGTCCGAATAATGTAAATAGTGTATTAATAATTCATTTTTTATTTTGCAAAAATTATTTATCCTGGAAAAAATCAAAGTCGTGCAGAGTATGTGTTGCCAATGTTAATAGGTGTTTCCTTTGCTGCTTCCACCCCTAGAGTTTGTCATTGCCCCTCTTCTTTGGTAATTATAGAAGTCAGGAAAATATAAACTATTGGAGCCAATGTTTTACTGGACATCAAAAATACTACTGTGAATTTTTTTTTAATTGGTATCACCCCATGCAAGACAATAAAGCCACTAAAACACAAGGGGTTACAGGGTGTGGAAGAATTAGGAAGAGAAACATTAATAATGAGCGGGAAGAGGAAAGAGTAATCAGGAGGACAGTAGATAGCGATTGAAATTGCATTTAAATATTTGAAGCTTAAAGTTGGCTGGAAAACATGGAAACGGAAGGGAGTTCCACAAGCAAGGCAGTAAAGCCACTAAAACACAAGTGGTTACAGGGTGTGGAAGAATTAGGAAGAGAAACATTAATAATGAGCGGGAAAAGGAAAGAGCAATCAGTAGGACAGTAGATAGTGATTGACATTGCAGTTAAACTTTTGCTGATTAAAGTTGGCTGGAACGGAGTTCCACAAGTGAGAAAAGAAACTGTTAGCAGAGAACTTAAAGCTACAGCTAGCCAGCTGAACTGTCAATTTGATAAGATCTGGATGCCAGTTCCAATGAAGTACACGAGAAACTGTGGCTAGCTAGTCGGTGGGCAAAGAAGCTATGGTGAAAGAAAGTTCTGATTGTTCTCCGCTAATATTTCTCCTTAAATTCATGAAGCCTAGGTACCATAGCAAAGAGATCATCTGAACAATAATCATGAATTAATTCGATACAGAAACAGCCAATTAACACTAAAGCGAATTACACACACACACACATATATATAATAGCTGGTCACTCGTATTCAAGGATACATGTTTACTAGGGCGGCTAGCCAATCCCTATTGCAGATGCTCGCTCAGGCACATTTGTGTTTGCTCGACAACCAGAGAGCCCACCTGTGGTTTATACTGCAACTATGCTGAGCAGACCTTCATTACAGACAGTTTCTGGGAGAGAGCGTGTTATCTAGTGTGATCAACAATTTGAACAAGGCCAGCACGCTCAAGCCCTCGGCCATGATGACTTGTGGCTTCGTACTAGCACAGCTATCGACAGCCCCAAAGGTGTCACACGCTGCGATTGATCCTGATCCAGTCCCATATATATATATATATATATATATATATATATAAAGATAATAAAAATAAGATAGATGGCAACAGTCTATGAACATAAGCAGAGTTGTTTGTTAAAAAAACTTACTTTGGATTTTGTTTAGTTTTGCTTTCAGCATTCCAATACTGAGCAGTTTATTTCTTGAAGGGCTTTGCTTTCTTTTGATTTGGGTATCGAACTCCTGAAGCTCATCTTTTGTCCGAGGAAGTGGAAATCCATCGTTTTCACCTGCAATACAAGAAATAGATGGCAAGGGAGTAAAATTCTGAAAATTTACAACCGTTCTTCAAGATGAATTGTTAAGGTAGAAATAATCATTGCAGTTGTTTCAACAATTAACTGTAGCTGTTTCCTTATAAGGAAACATTTGGGATCCATTGACTGAGCAGCAAATTCTACTTTTGGTTGAAATTTATAAAATCATTCTATTAAAACAATTTTTCAGGAAAATAAATTTTAAGAGAAATTGGCTGCTCAGTCAATGAATACCAAAGGTTTCCTTATAAGGAAAAAGCTACTATTACTCTTACTGTTTATCACTTCACAATTTTTTTTATCAATTCACTCCAAGCAAGGTGATAATGCCACTGAGATGCAAGGGGCTACTGGGAGTGAAAGTCAATGAAAAAGACTTTAAAACTAACCAGAAATCAAATCTTAAAAAGACTTTCACTTTTCACCATATTTTTTTTTTTTTTAATCAATTTACCCAAAGAAAGGAGATAATACTACTAAGATGCAAGGGGCTACTGGGAGTGAAAGAGAAGGAAAAAGACTTTAGAAGGAACTGGAAATCTAATCCTAAACAGGAAAGAAGTGATAAACTTCTACTTCTGTTCAAAAGACTGGGGAAGTATGTGAACTGGGCAATAGGCGAACCTCTTATCGTATAAGAAGAATAAGGAGTCAGATTCAGAAAGTGCTATTATAGCCCCACCCCCAAAATGAATGAAGCATGTAGACAATGAAGAAGTTTTAAGTAAAATGGAAACAAAATGAACAATTATTCTTAAAATCAGAGAACGACAACCAAAATTTCCAGGACATATAATGAGGAAAGAAGACTTGGAGAATTTGACATTCCCAGGACATAGAGAAACAGTGAGTAACCTTCCAAAACGAGCTTGTGTAAATGGATGTCAGAACAGAGATTAGGAGGGATAGTAAAAAAACAAACATTATTAAGAGCTACAGAGATAGGAATTTGTGGAGCATTATGACCGCCCATGTCCGGAAGAGATATGCCACATAAAAAAATGTTTTTCATATTGAAAAATTTGAGAAAAAACAAAGACAAATAACCAATATTTTTTTTTAACAATTACTGTATATAATTTATTTCATTCAAACTCTTGAAGTATTACCATAAATAAATCCATATTTTTCATTGTTCTAAACAAGTCAAGGATTGTTGTGTTACCTCTCATTATCATAATTTAATTTGGAAAAAATAGTTCTTTGCTAAAAATGTCTCCATTTTTGCTGAATGATCTTCATGAAAATATGATTAACTTAAATGGTTCTCAAAGAAAAATGAACACTAAAATCATAGCAGATGGTCATATCCCATGATGCCTTATGATAGAATTTGGGTCACAGAACAAATTAACCCTTTACTGACAGCAAAGTAAATGTCAATACTGGTTTAAGTTTTGTCAGGCATATCTAAGCTCCCTTTACATTCACACTTGAATATAAAAGAAAACATTGTGTAGCTTAGGTATTATAACATTGGAAAAATAATCGTGAGGTTTTAGGGCTTAACTACTTAAGATGTAAAAAGGATCTTATGAAAGCTTGTAAGTCAAATTATTTAAAGACAATTCAGTTTTCCTTGAGTTTCTCTTTATAAGCTGAATTGTATCAGTAATAATCTACCTTTATTATAGGATCACTAAAGAAATCCTATATATATATATATAACACACTGGTTGTAAAAGCAAAATTGTCCAACTGTTAGATTAATCTTTGAACCATTGTATCTTAGAAATGCTTAAAGATATCTTATTGGAATTCTCTGAGGTTTTTATAACACTATTCGACTCTACTTTGAACAATAAGAATGTATTTAGCTCTAAGTTGAAATGATGATCCCTCTTTTTGTTTGACCCCCAGTTTTCGTCACTACTGTTCCCTCCTTTTTAAAATTTAATCACCATTCTCTTGTTGGTTCTTGAATGGACTTTGAAGATGGAAGCCAGAGTATGAATGTTGGCACCATTAATGAAGGCCTGAATGATCCTCTTCCTATCACCATTACTCACTTGGGAAGACAAAGTGAGGCTGACACTATATATATATATATATATATTATAATATTTTTTTAAAAAATATGATTCCTTCACTACATAAGAGTTCTCATGTTTCAAAAGCGAGAGCCGAGACCCTCAATATAATTTTTGAAATTAAGTTGAATTAAGGTGTCTGGTCTCGCTTCCTCGTCAAGCGAGAATTTGGGAATACTAAATATATATATATATATATATATATATATATATATATGAAGTTGACAAATCTTAAATGAGTATGGTACAAAGGTGCATGGGAGAAAGAAGGGCTCGATGATGTGATATATAATGGCAGAGCATTAATATAATTTTCTTGATTACTTTGCAACACACATTAAGCACCCACTATCTATTTTATGCATTTGCATACAACTGTAAGGTAGTCGGTAACTGTTTTTTATGAAATGCACATTTTATATATCCTCAGCTCGCTCAATTTTACAATGAGGGTAGCCAATGTGTATATATGTACACACCAATTAAACTCATCATTTAGATGTAAATGCCAAAAAAAAAAAAAAAAAAAAGAAGAAAATCACTATTACTATTTTAAAAATAAAATACCCAAACCCAAGGAAAAATTCAATGTGTACATATGTACACACCAATTAAACTCATCGTGGAGGGGGGGTGTTAATGTCCGAGATGGAAATGCAAAAAAAAAAAGAAAATCACTATTACTATTTTAAAAATAAAAAAACCCAAACACCAAGAAAAATTCGATATGTGTACATACCAATTAAACTCATTGGGGGTGGGTGGGGGTTATGATGGCTGTGATGGAAATGTAAAAAAAAAAAAAAAAAAAAAAAAAATCACTATTACTATTTTAAAAATAAAAAACCCAAACACCAGAAAAAATTCAAAAGCATGCCTAAAAAGGGCTCTATAGCATAGGAAACAATAGGGTCTCAATAAAGTAGTATAATATTAAAAGTAAAATAACCTTTGACATTAGTGAGCCCTCAAAGTCCCACATATCAGAGTATATATATTTAAGTAAATATACAAAGTAAGAGAGTATGATACAAAAGGTACATTAGAGAAAGAGCTTGATGCCATATTTAATTAAAATAATTTTCTTAATTACTTTCTGGCTTACAACGAACGACAACCACAACTTGTTTTATGTATTTGCATGTAATAATCAGGCAGCCAGCAACTGTTTTTTGTGAAATTCATATTTTATACCCGCTCACTTAGCTCAAGATATTACAACAAGAGTAGCTGATGTGTACAGGATCAAACAAACCAACTAAACTCACTTAGACACCAAATGCCTTTGCTGAGGCCCTATTGTCTCCTATGCCAGGGGGCACTTTCTAGACACCTTTTTTATTTTTTTCAGGTGTTTAGTTAAAAACTAAATCACCATCACTTTAAAAAAGTGATGGTGATTTTTTAGCATTTCCCAAAAATATCTGTGTGAAAGTGAATGCAGCACGTTCAGCTGGAAGGTGGCATTTTCTTTTTCTGAATCACTATTAATCTTTAGCACTCTGTAGGTGACTTTTTTTCGCTAAGCAAAATGTTAGTCCTACCAATACAAGCTGAATTTGAATTTTTTGGTTGTGTAGCCATATCTTTCTATGGCAACAATTAAAACAATCTAGACTGAAATTGTGTGACAGGCTACTGCAATTTCAGATATATAGAACTAATATATAAAACACTATTATTTTGGGGGCATTCCATATACAGTAAAAGGGGAATTAATATTTATAAATGATCCAGAGTGCTAAATGTTAAACTACCCACATGTCTGGAACAATCATGAGAGGGATTCAAAACAAAAAATTGATGATGCTTGATTATACAGTCAGATTTTGACAAGTAGCTCCTAAAAAGAACTTTTCAGCACTCTCCCGTATCTGAAAATATTAAACTCATTGCAATTTACATTCAGTTAGAGGGATAAAATATTTTACCAAAATGGAACGTGAACTGTGATGGTCATTGACAATAAATACAGCCTTATACCAAAATTTACAGAAATGGTTTTCTTGCTTAAAGACAGAAAATTAAACACAGTATTTTTTTTTTCATTGAGGGAACCCAAATGGTTAAGTCACCAATCCAATTAAAATTTAAAATTTAAAAATTTTTTTATTATTAAAATATTACTGCAGGTTTTATTTCTAAAATAGTTTAATTGGGTCATTAAAAGATGATAGCATATGTGCAGTTGCATTTGTAATCATATAATATATAAAAAGAATCTCTTTTGGTCTGCTTTTGCTTATTTGCATTCAGTAATTCATGAACAATAAAGTACATTAGAAGGAAGTGCTGAAAAGTTCTTGTCTTGGTCCTCATCCCAAAATCTGACCAAATGACCAAGCAGATTTTTGGGGAGGGAAAGGGCATCATGGTCAGACCAACAACTTTTCAGAATCATCTTTGAAATTATATTATAGCCATCCAGACAGACGGGCTGTTTCACTGTATCACAGCTCATCAGTGTGGCTAGACAACCAATCACTTTAAGCCCGGACTGAAACCCGACTAATTTGATATCAGTTGGAGATTCTAACCCCTAGACCATCAACATCCAGCAGAGAGAAAGGCAAATTTTGTGTATTTATTTTTCATAAACATACCAGTCACTTTGAGAACTCTCTCTCTCTCTCTCTCTATATATATATATATATATATATATATATATATTTCCTTTTGAATTTTCTCATATTCTCTAATGAGACTTTTCATTTGAAAATGATTTCGAAATAAGTATTGTCCGTATTTCGAAATCATTTTCAAATAAAAAGTCTCATTAGAGAATATGAGAAAATTCTAAAGAAAATATGCAAGACTATGTTGTCTTTAACATTCAATACTACATGTTTAAAAGAAAAGTTGCTGCCAAATTACACACATATATAGATGTGTGTGTGTGTGTGTGTGTGTGTGTGTGTGTGTGCTGAAATAGTTCTGTCAGTGGAACTCCCTTCTGTTTAGAGTTTCCCTGAAAACTACAATCTTCAAAAGTTTAAATGCAATGTCAACCACCATCTTCTATTGCCTTGAACCCTGTTAACCTTCTGTCCTTTCCTCAATCCTCCTATACCCAGGCTTTTCTCTCACTTTCACTCTCTGTAACTTCCTGTATACAACTGGCATTTCTGCCTTGCTTGGGATGAAATGATTAATATATATATATATATATATATATATATTGGGTGTAAAAACAAAATTGTCCATTTGTTAGATCAAGCTTGGAACCATTGTATCTTAGAAATGATTAAAGATATCTTACTGGAATTTTCTGAGGTTTATATAACATTATTGGACTCTACTTTCAGCAATAAGAATGTACTCTCCAAGCTTTAACAGAAGATTCATGATGAAATCAATCATAGATGAAAATGACATATTCATCATAAAGTAAACATAGCTAAGGATCAGAAGGTCATGAAGGATTGGAATTAAGTTCAAATATATATCCTACATTCCAGGATCATTTTTCACCTTATTCAAAATGATCTTCACCCTCTCTAACCTTCTAACTTTCTATCCTGGAGTAACGAGATGCCTCACAGTTTTCATGTATGATTTCATTTTCAAGTCTTTTTTCACTGCTCTTTAGACTGTCACAGCTGAAACTCCAATCGAGTTGCATCTTTTATCATTGATCTCTTTAGCTCTAAGGTGAAATGATGATCCCTCTTCCTGTTGTGACCTCCTGATCCAGTTTTCCTCTCTACTGTTCCTTCTTTTTAAAACTTATTCACTGTTCTCTTGGTGGTTCTTGAATGAAGATGGAAACCAATTTTAGGAATGTTGGTACCATTACTGAATGATCTTTTTCCTCTCACCATTGCTCATTTGAGATGGCAGAAAGCTGACATAAAATTTTAACCCGTTCTCTTTCTAATTGAATTACTGTATTACTGTATTTGGCAGTTTGTTTCTTTAGATATAGTTAAAAAAAAACCTTTTTAAACAACATCTAAAATACTATCGTTAGATTTACGCTAAAAATTCAAACATAGTTGCATTCCACATCACGTGACGTCCGCGTCTAACGACGGACGCTGTAAAGTGTAAACAAACTGCCAAATACAGTAATTCAATTAATTTCTGAGGAAGGACCGAGGTGTTCTGAAATATTAAATATATATAAAAACATAGAAATAAATACTTTCGCAAAAAAAAACACCCAATTTTTTTTCAGTTATTTTATCCATATATTATATACATATCAAGAAAGTATATGTGGCTTATCATTATACTATATATAGATATGGATATATGATAAAAATATATTTTTAAGGTATGCTATATTTATGGGTTAAAGTGCTCAATATCAAGGATAGAGCATATTTAATTATAAAATGGACATTGAGCTCAGCATCCAATGGCCAGTCTGTTTCATGCTTAAAAGCAATGTTCTGGTCTGAAGATTGCATTTAGGCATGAACAGACTGGTAAATTGGTAAGTAGCAACTCTGAATTCAAAACCTCCAACTATGGGTTAAATAGCCCCACCATCCCACAAATGGTCAAGTATACGGCTACAACCCTGAAGACATGGTTAATCAAGAGCTCCTCCAAAATTAGTGAGGAGGCCCTAGATTGAATTGAACACACACATTAACTTTCTAATCTGGGCACCTCAACATTTTTTTTTTTTTTTTAAGCTTATCACCCCAAGCAAGGCTGGAAGCCACTAGCATGCAAGGGGTTTACAGAAGGTTTGGAGGAAGAGCAGATAGGAGTGGTAAAGGAGAGGATGTGGAGAAAGATGGTGGATCGATCAAGGCAAGGGGGTTACAGAAGATTTGGAGCGAGAGCAGATAGGAATGAAAGGTGAAAGGATGTGGAGAAGGGAAGTGGATAGATCAAGGCAACTGGAGATGTCGATTGACGTTACACTTAAATAGTTGGAGATTGTATTTGTCAGGGAAACAGGAATAAGGAAGGGAGTTCCACAGGCGAGATGTGCGAGACATGAAGCAATTGGAGTAGAAGAGACGTCTACATGCAACAGTTTCAACGGTGAAGGGGTGGGAACAGGATGCCAGCCTTGTAGGACGTTTAAATTCATGAGGCCTAGGAACCAGCAAAAGCAGCTCATCGGAGCAATTACCGTGAAAGTATTTGTAAAAAAGAATGGTTAGCAAGCTTGTCAAATAATTACAAAGAAGTAGTGAGTTCAATGCTCATTGGGTGCCTATTATTTTGGCTTTGTGCCACGAATAAGCTACACTTAAAAAACCCAGTCTCTCCTACTATTTATCCATAGCTGAGGGGGGGGGGACAAAGAGAGAATTCATACCTTTCCCAAGGGTATTAGCAAGTAAGTGAAGGTAATGGATACGACTGGAATTCAAACTTGACTCTCCCATTCCTCAATCCAAGCTGCTATCCATTACTCTAGCATGCCTCCAGGATGCAATAAAAAATATATTTTTACCAAGATTTTTCTAAAAGAAAATTTTTTAAATAATTTCATTCATTTGTGAATAAGTCTTTAATATTTAATTAAAATCTGACAATTATCTGAGTTTTGTAAGAGTTTCGAAATGCATTTTCACTACATGCCACAAGGTCCCCAAAATGATCCTCCGCAGGTTTTGAATTCAGAGTTGTCCTCCTCTTAGACCAGTTGCCATCCAATTCTGTAATCTAATAATTCTTTACCAGAATTATTTTAGTTTTACATAAAAACACAAGTTTGTAGCACCAAATGGGGGTACAAACTCAATACAGGAGTAAAATTGTATGAGATGTGAATGCTAACCACCCACTTTTCCATGGAGAGGAAACCTTTTTTGAATACAGCATAATCTTTTTCAGTGAATAAAACTGTTAACTCTGCTCCCAAGGATTGAACTCTTATTCTTTATATTGTAGAATTACCTTGTAATTGGAAATGAGCCCACTTAAGAAATCTTAACAAATTGTACAGAGGAGAGTAATTTCATTTGATTTTGGATTCTATGCTGGATAATTTCACAGGTTGAACAAAAATCATATGAAATCCGAAAATGTACAATTCCCATTGTTAGAAACAGTTTTGCTTTGTTTATAGTTGTTAATTATGTGAGCGTCACAGATGCAGATGTGGAGCCTCCATCGATGCATTTGGTTTGCATCCTCTATCCTGTCGTCGTAGTGCCGGCCGCTTTCCACAGCATGCAGCAATTAACGACATCATCAAAAGAGGTTTGGATGTAGCTGGGTTCCCTTCCCAAATCGAACCCGTAGGCCTCGACCGTGGTGATGGAAAGCGGCCGGATGGCATTACCAGCTTCCCTTTTAAAATGGGTAAGTCGTTGATTTGGGATGCCACTTGTGCGGATACATTTTTGGCCGGTAATTTGATCAGGTCCGCGGTTGAGCCGGGGTTCGTCGCCCGAGATGCAGAGATAAAAAAATAGTTAAATATTCTTCTCTTGCTGATAGATTTTTTTTTACTCCTGTGGCAGTGGAGACTTCAGGGGTTATTGGCCCTCGTTCGATGGTGTTCCTTCGGAGGATTGGCGCGATTGCGTCTCGATTAAGGAACGAGCCTCGCGAAACGGAGTGGCTCTTGCAGCGTGTCTCACTGGCGACGGTTCGAGGTAATGCTTTCTCCATCATAGCGGCTGGCAGAGGATAGAAAAAATTGTTTATAGTTACGTTGTTCTGGAATTGTCATCATTGGTCGACTGAACTTGCTTTGTTTCAATGACTTTTGTTTTGTTATTATTAGTTACTTTGTTTCTTTCAATCTAAAAGTATTTTCTGGCTTTAAATAAACTGCAAGGGGTTGATAATCTGTAAAAAACTAATTAATAAAAAAAATTATTAGTACATTGTTATTGAGTGAACAGAATTGTAGTTGTTAATTTCAGGATCTGCCTTAAATGTGTGGAACTGTACGTCCACACACATATATCCTCAGACATATTCACATATGTTAAATTAAGAATATACATAATAAACGAATGTGATATATAATAAATGTTAAATATTCACTGATTGGTTTGGTCCAGCCAATCAGAACAAAGGTAAATATGATTCCTTTTACTGCCAAAATACAGGATTGTTTGAACTCCTATAAAAACATTTTCCCACTAGAACTAAGTTAGTTGCGGCACTCAAACTCAAGAGACAGACATGCATCTGCTCAACACAAACCCTTCGCCCAACTCAATCATATTAAGACTTTGTCTGAAACAAATATCACTAATAAATTCTGTCCACTAACATTTGACATGTAATATTTCACGGCTAATGGGAGGCTACTTATGCAACTAACCACATTGCATGCAATTCAACCAAAAAATGTAAATATTGTTGAATATATTTTTACCTTTGTGTAATTTCACAAAATGATTGCATTGTTCGACTTATTTATTCGCCTTTCTTGTATGATGTCAAGAGTTTTCGACTTTCATAAATTAAACAATAGGGAACAGAAATTAAATTTTGAAAGTATGTAGGGGACCGGGGTGTGAAAGTGAGGATGATGAGGATAATCTCTGGGTTAAGATTTCCCGCTGGCCAGTCAAGCTACATAAGAATGTTGGACTATAATGGAGTCCAAAGAAGATAAAGAAACAAACAAGACCGATATACATGTATGCAAACAAATATATATTAATAACAAATTACAATGACATGAAGGGTTACAGAGTGTTGTATGGAGAAGTTATGGTGAGTGTGTTGAGTGTCCGTACGAACGCGTATATTGTTTTTAGCGTGTTCCCAGAATATGGGAAACGCTGTATGTGTGAGAGGTCACATATTGGAATAAGTAAAAAAAAAAATTTTAAAAAAAGTGAAAGTTTTTTTTACCTCGCCTCACACGCGAGGTTGTGGCCTGAGTCCAGACAGCTGGCTGCACGTGTGCGTGAGCCGTAAAAAGAGGAAGAGGCGAAAGGTCAGCCAGTATTTATACTCGTGGGAGAGAGAGACCCCTGTTGAAGGATTAAGGAACCTGAGGAGGAGCTAACTGCGACAAGTACATCTGGACGTGGCCTTGTGCCAGGTTTATCTTCAGAGAGTGAAATCAACCAACTTTAATTGAAACCCCTACAAATGTATCCTGGAATTCCAATTTTCTCTTAATTCTAACAAGAAGTTATTATTCTGTTTCATTCAATTTTAATTCTTTTAATGTCTGAACTAAAGAATATTTCATTGATTTCATGTTTTCAATTTCGATGTGATGCAATTCTGAATTAAACCTAATTGATCCAAATTTTATTATATTTCCTGATATTACAATTTAACATCCTAATTCATTCTTTGTTTATTGTTCTTTTCTCACTAATAGGAAGAACAAAGGTCAATTACAAAACAAAATCCGGATATTTTTTCTTGTTGTTTCAGTAACTCAAGTAGTTTGTTTATGATTTTTATCAACTATGCTTTACAAAAGCCCACTATTAACAGAACTTGGCCAGCTAGATTGAGGAGAAAATTTAAAAGAAGAATTTAATGATAGAAAATGGCCAAAACATTGTTGGCATTTCCAGACACATTTCTATAGAATGAATAATTCTTGTCACTTCCATTGCTAAAGAGCCCTTTTATGAATTCCTGTAGCATGAAGTATCCAATATGGGTTTGACCTAAAGTCATTTTGAAGGGGATAAAAGTGATACAAAATTTACCCATTTTGCTATGAAGTAATCTGCAAAAAAAACAAAAAAACACATCTATATCTATAATTCTCAGTGTGTGTGTGTGTGTGTGTATGTGTGCGATCGGATGTTGTTTATGTCTTTCCACAGTTTTCATCCAATTTTGATGAAATTTTTTTTGTTTGATAGATAATTCTTCAGTGCTGGTTTTGAGTCCAAATTGGCTGGGAAAAAAATTACAAGCTTGAATGTGAAAAAAAAAACTGATTTTTTACACTTTGCGCAAAATTCAAAGGCAAAATTTAATGTTTGTAAAAACAGCATACAAGGAATTTAGAGAGTTGAAATCTAACACAAAAGATTATTAGAATTATAAAAAAAAAATTATGTTATTATTAAAATTATCGTATATTATTATTATTATTATGACAGTCCATGGAAGAGGTTCCTTCTTTGCAAGATTGAAAACGCAAAAACGGCCATTTTTAGGGCCCCCCCCCCATTCAAATTGTTAACCCTCCATTTGGGAATGTGCCTCAGTTGCACCCAAATGTTGTTACTAATATTGATTTTCAGGTGGGCTGGCTTTAAACTTAAACTGCTCCAATTGAACAGCAAAAATTCCCAGTAATGAAACACCCGGGCAAAGGCGGGTTATACTGCTAGTGATAAATATGAAGAATTTTGAATTTGAAAGTGTAATACTAGGTTACATTACCTGCTAAGATTTGTATCTTGCATCAAACTAAGGAAAGGCTATACGAATATTGGTTATACGAAATGTGGCTTTGACATTGATTCATTGGGTTTTGTTTATCTATATAAATAAATGCAAATGTCAGTGTGTCACACTTTCTCAACTTTACTCCTAGAGACTGATCGAAGATGGGTTATACTGCTAGTTGGAATATAAAGATGAGTGGTTATTATACCATAGGCGTTGAAAAAGTACTTTGAAAGGGTTAATGTCAAAACTGCAACAGAACTTTCTTTTTAACTAATACAAGGGAAAGATAAAAATTATCCCCACTCTTGTTTTTACAGTTTATTTACACAAAAGCAGGGGTTAAACAAGTATGTCATTTTTTGACATAGTCTCCTTCCTTTTCAATAGATTTGATCCAGCAGTCTGCAAGCTGACATATTCTGTAGTGGACCAGGGTGTGAACATGTGAAATGGTGATATCTCTGGGTTTAAATTTTCCCACTGGCCGGTCCAGCTACATAGGGATGTTGGACTTTAATGGAGTCCAAAGAGATAAAGAAACAAACGAGACCAACATACATGTATGCAAACAAATATATATTAATAACAAATTACAATGACATGAAGGGTTACAGAGTGTTGTATGGAGAAGTTATGGTGAGTGTGTTGAGTGTCCGTACGAACGCGTATATTGTTTTTAGCGTGTTCCCAGAATATGGGAAACACTGTATGTGTGAGAGGTCACATATTGGAATAAGTAAAAAAAAAAAAAGATAAAGTTTTTTTTTTTTTTTTTTTTTTTTTTTAACCTCGCCTCACGCGCGAGGTTGCAGCCGAGTCGAGAAAGATGGCCGCACGTGTGCGTAAGCCGGAAAAAGAGGAAGAGGCGTAAGGTCAGCCAGTATTTATACTCGTGGGAGAGAGAGACCCCTGTTGAAGGATTAAGGAAATGAGGAGGCGCTAACTGCGACAATTCCCTCCAAGAAGAATGTTTTTGGTAGGTCACGTAACCATTTATGCACCACATCCTGCACTTCTATATCTGTAGGTAATCAACGAACTCGTAAAGCATCTTTGAGGTGTGCAAAGAAATGATAGTTGAAAGATGTGAGATCTGGGCTGTAGGCAGGGTGTTCCATCACCTCTGAACCCAGTTGATTAATGGTTTCAACATTCTGGTCAGCCATATGTGGGCATGCATTGTTATTCAACAACTAAATTTTCTTTGACAATAGGCTTCAGCGTTTTGGTGCAAATTCCTTATTTTCAGACCAGCATATATTGGACTGCTGATTGTACACTGCTTTTGCAGGAGACACGGTGGAGTAACGGATAGTGGCTCGGATTAAGGAATTGGAGATCTGGGTTCGAATTCCAGTCGAATCCATTACCTTCACTTACGTGCTAATACCCTTGGGAAAGGTATTAATCCTCTCTTTCTCTTTCCAGCTACGGGTAAATAGCAAGGCAGACTGGGTTCTATAACCTTAGATGGCAACTGGTCTAAGAGAAGGACAACTCTGAATTCAAAACCTGTGGAGGATCATTTGGCGACCTTGTGGCATGTAGTGAAAATGCATTTCGAAACTCTTACAAAACTCAAATAATTGTCAGATTTTAATAAAATATTCAGGACTTATTCACAAATAAATGAAATGATTTTGAAAATTTTCTTTTAGAAAAATCTTGGTAAAAATATATTTTTTATTGCATCCTGGAGGCATGGTAGAGTAATGGATAGCAGCTCGGATTGAGGAATTGGAGAGTCAAGTTTGAATTCCAGTCGTATCCATTACCTTCACTTACTTGCTAATACCCTTGGGAAAGGTATGAATTTTCTTTCTCCCCCCCCCTCAGCTATGGATAAATAGTAGGACAGACTGGGTTCTATAGTCTTGGATGGCAACAGGTCTAGGAGAAAGTAACTCTGAATTCAAAACTGTATGTAGCCCTGGTGTAGCACATACTATACCGCTAAAGAAAGAATTGTTTGGATGACCCTAGCTATGGTCAAATGATGATGAGGAGTCTTCCAGTATAGGTCCTTTTGAGTCAAAAAAAAAAAAAAAAAAAAAAAAAAAAAAAAAAGAGAAAAAGTTGGCCTCACCTTTCTCTTCGATGATTGAGTTTTGAATTTCTTTGTCACTGGTGAACCTGGATATTTCCACTCAAATACTTTGTCTTTTGAATTCTGGCTCATGAACCCATGTTTCATCACCTATGACTATTCTGCTAAAAAATTCTTCACCTTCATTGTTTGGTTTGGTTTATTTTGTTTTACGGCATATCAACCTCAATGGGTTATTTAATGCCAACAACATTTTTACGATAGATTTGTATGAATAGAATATGTATTCTTTGGTTTAGATTGATTTTGTTTTTTGGTTTTACAGCATATCAACCTCAATGGGTTATTTAATGCTGACAAAATTTTTTATTGTTGGTAATATATTGTTTTGTCAAAAATCTGTTTCTGGTAATATATTTCCTTCAAAATTGTATTGCTAGTAATAATTTTTTTCAAAAACGTATTGCTAGTAATAGTTAACTATTTGCCCATAGCCGGGACCCTAACAGGTGCTACCACCCTGGGTGAGGGTGGATCTGGGAACACCAGCAATTATGCACTTGTTTTTTATGGTAAACTCTATTGGCACTCATCTCACACAGACTTTATGAAAGCTGAGCTTGTCATGGATGATTTGATAGGCAGAACCATGACTAAACTACAGAGAACACGATTACTCATCAGTTTGCCATTACCATCTTCTGAGCTTGTTGAATCTTCTCATCAATGGTGGAGGTTGGTAGACGTCCTGCTGCTTCATGTGTCATGCTTGTCCAGCTACTTTTAAACTTCTTGATCCACTCATACACACTACTAAATGATAGTGCATTGTTACCGTATTGTATTAAAAGCCTCTGTATGAATTTTAGCACCCGAAAGACCTTCTGACCAGAGAAATCGATTCACTTCTCTCCTTGGTGCACACTGCTAGTGGAGTGGCCATGTTTACACTGTAACAGCAGCAGGAGAACTTGCATGATCAAGCTCAGACTTTGATCATGTGACCACAGTAGTACCAGCTATAATCATGCATGAGCATAATGCAGTGTAACAAACCTAAATATATGTTATGGTGCAAGTGTGGATAATTTTTGACTTACCCTCATATATAATAATAATAATTGAGAAAATATGTGAAAAAAATTCCAAGATTTTTACATCTTTTTCAGGCTAGCAGAATAAGTAACTAGTGCTATAATAGTCAATAAATTAAGAAAAGTTCAATTGACTTATCTGGATAGTAAACTCAAGAGCTTCAATCAAAATGCTCATCAGGGCCAGATATTTGATAAATGTTGTATTTTTTATATATATATATATATATATATATATATATATATATATATATATATATATATGTATGTATGTATGTATGTTTCATTGAATAATAAGATGTCTATTTATTTTTATACTGAACCTTTTCCAGTTCTCTAATCAGGTCTTTTGATGTTAAGATGAAATTCATCAAGGGAGGTGCCGTAGTTTTTTCCTACACAAGTACTTTCGATCTCCTCCAAAATCATCCTCGGGGGTGAATTATATTGGGACTCTTATATGTGTGTGTGTGTAAAATTTCAGATATATTGTATATACTCATGTAACGTGTGATCTCGCTTATCGTGCAACACCAAAATTTTCACTTTTAAAAATGTATCATGCGACTTCCGTTTTTGAGAGACTAAATTACAATACACTAACTTCATTTCCTCTATCTCTTTATCCCGGCTTCTACTTAAATAAGTTAAAAAAGTAAAAGAGAATGATAAAAGTATCATTCGTAATGTTATACTCATTGCGTAAATGCGTACAGCCATAGACAACAAAATGAGAAACAGTTAAACATCTTATGAACGTAAACAATGGAAAAAATGCATATTTGCTATGTTTGTGTTTTATAATACAACACTAATATGTGAATATTACATGCATTATTTTTGGATACAGTTAAGTAAAACATCAGTTTTATCAAAATCATGTTTATTACAGCTGTACTTTTTGACTTCAGTAAATGGATATATAGTTTGGTCAACAGCATAGCCAGGGCTAGCAGTACATATGCTAATTTTACATATCATGTATGATATGACCCCCTTAAAATTAGCTTCAAAATTAGGTCTTCAAAAATGGTAACTAAAATCTGTAAAAGGACAATATGAATGAAGACAAAAAGAAAAACTTATCTAATCCGACATGTTTTGTTCTCTTATGGACTTTATGAAGGCAAATGTAAGGATTTTATTTTACAAGTATTTATAAACAAAAGTAAAAATGTCATTAGTTTTTCAAAATTTTTATATTTAAGAATACTCCTAAATATACATAAGGCTAACTGTACTGACTAGGTAAATTATGAAGATGTTATATATATATATATATATATATTCAAACATATGTTGTTAAATATAATAGACAATGAATGTCTATTGTGTTTGATCATGAGCCATTCTAAGTTTCGTATAGTGGCTTTAGCTTTGGGGGAAAATAAAGATAAAAACTGTCCAAATGTTGGATATTTTTTTTTATTATGCTGTTCCTCGAGGACTTCCTTTTGTTCGGCACACTCTTGCAGAGCTGCTAATAATCTATAGAACTGAACTTGTGAGATGCTATAAATTGTTTCATTCTATAAGACGTGTCTCTCTGGGACAGCCAGAAGAAGTGATTCCTGTAAACTATTGCAGCCGAGCATGCAGGGGAGAACCAAGGAGATGAACGTGGTTTGGCTTGGTATTTCTTTGCTGGAATTAAAGCATCAATGTTGGATTTCACCCAGGAGGAGGCCTCAGACACACATTTAGGAACAGGATGATTAAAAACTGCATTCCAAGGTACATCACCAAGAAAGTCGCACAATGAGTCCCAATCCATTCATTGATAACAGAATGATATTCTGTTGATAGGAGGTTCTTGGATGGAGAGTAGAAAGAGATGTTTACAGACACTACTGCAGGATCAGAGTTGCCAAGAGGGCAGAGCTGCATAGTATGAGTCCAGGATAGAGTTAAGAAAAGAGATCTAGAAAAGAAGTGTGTCCATCAGGGTTACTGAGGAAGTGCATGGAGAAGTCTACCACTTGTGTGAAAGATTGAGTGATTGTGAAAAGGGTTTGGATGCTAGAAGGGTCAGTGACAAAGTGTTTTAGCTACCTGGTATGGTGGGAATTAAAGTCACCAAACACATTTATTTGCAAACTGCAGGGAGATGACCTTGTCTATATTATCAGAAATACGATCTAGAATGCAACAGTCATGAGAGGAACAGGAATGGAAGAGAAAGAAGAGATAGATGTCTAAGTTAAGCAGAGAGATATGGAGACACATGTAAGACTGATCTGGAGATTCAAGAGAGAGTTCCCTAGTCAGCGGGAGATGTTCACAGACAAACTCCCAGGCCATGCATGTGGACATTAGAGTCTTTCCTAAGGAGAGAAAAATAGCCAGGAATCAAGAAATCAGAGGAGGTGATTGAAGAGTTAAAATTAGTTTCACAGAGAGTAGAGACTTTTTGAAGAGGAAGGATTCCACATTGCAGAAGTTGGTATGAATACCACGAATGTTGGAGAAAGGAAGGTTGAGGGGTTTAGGTGATTTTTGTTGAGCTGGTTTAGATTTATATTGTCAGTATCTTATAGCCATGGTGTGTTGTTTTGGTAAGGAAAATACTCAGGTAGCAGTAGCAGTCAGTCATCTAATGTAACGGGCAGAAAGGGAACTGGTGCAGACTGCAATATAGTGTGGCCTCTGGATTGCCGACTGAAAGTGCTTGCAGGGACATCCTTCCATGGGTGACATGGCACTGTAAGAACCCCAACATTAAGTGACTGCTGATCAGGGCAGCCTCTCAAGACACTACGTAAGAGTTCAGGCTCCTAACTACCAGTTGGGAACAGCCAAAGTATGAAGAGATGTTGCCACCATCCACAGACATATATCATGACAGCACCACTGTTAAATCCTGAGAAAAGGAAAAGAACTGGGGATCCTTTCCAAAATAGGAAAGAAGGTATGATCCTCTACTTTTTCTTCCGGAGAAGCGAGAGGAGTATGGACTGGGTGATAGAAAAACCTATCTGCTCCTATTAAAAAACACCAAAAAGCTGAACAAACAAAAAAGCAAACAAGTACAAAACAAACAAAACAGTCGTAGTTCTGATTTCGAGTGAAGTTATTCCAAGGAATGAACATTCAGATAACTTCTTGGTCTCACGTTTTCCTTTGATCTAAGGTGGAACAACTGCATTGAATCAATAGCTGCATCTACTGCAAGGAAAGTTGCACCAGAAGTTTTTTCTCATCCGGGTCCATCCTTCAAATTTACAAATCTACCATTCATCCATGCATTGAATACTGTTGCCATATATGGTCTGATGCACATGCTGTTTATTTCGAGGTTCTCAACAAAATCCAAAGACAGACATGCAATGTGATAGGTTCTGACCTGGCATCTTGATTCCAGTCACTTTCTCACAGATATGTGGCTTCCCTCTGTCTTTTCTACAAATATTTTCATGGCATCTGCTCTGACGAGCTATTTTCACTGGTGCCCCGACTGCATGAATTTAAGTATGTTACTAGATAGGCATTATGGTCCCGCCCTGTTTCCTGTTGAAACAGTTAAATGTAACCACCTCTTCTACTCCAACAGCTTCTTCTTTCACACTTCTCAACAGTGGAACTCCCTTCTCCTTACTTGCTTTCCTGATAACAATAATCTTCAAAAATTTAAATGTAATGTCAATCAACATCTTCTGATGCTTTGATCTTGATCTCTGTCCTTCTCTTTATTCTTTCCTCAAAAACCTCTCTTTGCACTTACTCTCTCTCATTGTGATTCCTTGCATGCTATTAGCACTCCTGCCTTGCTTGGCATGAAATGCTTAAAAAACCCCCAAAATTTGATTTGAAGAGTCAATCAGTGGTCATAGAACTTTTGACCATGGGATGTTTAACTGACATTCTAATATATTAGGAGAAAGAGGAGGTAACAGGAAGTAGGGGTCAGCCTATAAAGTCTTACAGGAGACGCCTTCAATTGCTTCTCTCCAATTTTTAGATTTGACACTTTATGGACAGAGTAAACTGATATCATTTCAATGGCACTTTCATACAATTACAGCAACTTTGAAAGGATTTTTTCTGATTTCCATGACCAAAAACATATGACTATCTCTCACTTGGGATGGGAGATGATGGATTTGTGGGGTGAAGAGCTGCTTTTCTTAATCAACCTACTTTTCTTTCAGCTTCTATCAAAGGAATTCAAGTTCTTGCCAGATACCAAGAACAGCCAGTCAACCACATACAATTGGCACTTGAGACGATATATATATATATGTGTGGACACACAATTGAATGAAGTTAATTAAAATCCAAGTTGGAATTTTTTTAAGATACAAGTCCAAATATCCACTTTGTTGGGAAACCATAAAGCCAAATTTCCCCACTCAGTTACCCACTCAGGATGGACTCCCAATAAAATGTAATATCGAGAAGTAAATAATGTACTAGCAACTTGTACAGGTGTGCCCACATACTCGCAAGCATATTTATATATATATATATATATATATATATACGCACACACACACACACACACAAATACATATATATATTATACTGCTGATAATGCAAGAATCTTCTAGAAATTGAGTTCTCTGAGTGACTGGTGTGTTTATGAAAAAATAAATATGCAAAAATTTGAAATTTGTCCTTCTCTCTGCCGGCCTGAAGTGTTTAGATGTCTAGCCACACTGATGAGCTGTGATTCAGCAAAACAGTCTGTAGATGACTATATATATATGTGTGTGTGTGTGTGTGTGTGTGTGTGATTTATATATTATATATGTGCAGTACTTATTGGTAAGCACTCAATATCAGTGATAGAGCTAACATACTTTGTTGTGTGGATGTGAGTTTGCAACCCTATATATATATATATTTTATTATAAAAGAAAGAAGAGTAAGATATATAATCCGGTATTCTTATTAATATTTTTATTTTTACAAAACAGTGCTCAACCATGATAATTTGAAACATGGTAATTCCTGTGTAGCGATGGAACCATATTTTTCAGTCAGTTAATTTATAATATATATATATATATATATATATAGAGAGAGAGAGAGAGAGATACATGCACACGCGCACACACACACACACACAAGAATGGAGAGAAGAAAAAAAACAAATTCAGAAATTGGATAGTATAGAAAAGTGATAAAAAAAACTAAACAAAAAAATAGACAACAAAGAACAAGTTAAATACAAGAAAATTACAATAAATAAAAGTGTTCATTTCAATGATAGCAAATTAACATTAGGACTGGTGAAATGCAACTTGCTCATGTTTTGAATGAATAGCAAATCAAGAAAGGTTTGGTGACATCAACATGCAAAAGAAAGGTATGACACCCAAGGAAATCCATGAGATTATGGTACCAAGACTTGCTAAGGACTAATTTTCCGATGCACCTGTGAAGAAATAAGCTTTGGATTTTAAGTGAGGCAGAGACAGCACAGAAGAAGACCCTCGGTGAGGTCATCCAATAACCTCAATCACTGATGAACATTTACTATATGGCTTTGGATGACAAACGTCTTACAGTCCAGCAGATAGCTAAGTCCATAAGTATTAGTTGTGGTTCAGTCCGTACTATTTTAACTAAGATCTTTGGCATGTGAAAGCTGGGTCTTAAAAAATGCTGACAGCAGAGCAGAAGCCAAAAAGGATTGACATTTCCAGGACACTTCTGACTTGATTCCAGGCTGACTCTGAGAATTTCCCCCACAGATTAGTAACTTAAGATGAAACCTGGATTAACCACTTCAAACCTAAATCAAAGATTCAAAGCAACCAGTGGAAACACTGGTTCTCCAGCCCAGAATAAGTTCAAGCAGGCAGTCTGTTGGTATGGTGATGGCTTCTGTTTTTTGGGGATTCTTAAGGAGCGATCATGATAGACTAACTAGAAAAGTTCTATTAATGAACTGTACTAGGCATCAGAATTAAGGCAACTGAAGGAAGAAATCAAGTTGAAACACAAAGAGAAGCTGATGGCATGCATGCTCTTGCTCAAGAATAATGCACACATTCACACTGCTCAGGTTGCAGTAGCTGAAGCAGCCAACTATATCTTTGAATTGCTACCCCACTCTCCTTACTCACCAGACTTAGCTCCATCTGACTTCTTCCTGTTTCCTAAACTCAAATTCCACCTGCATGTTCGCCATTTTAGAATCAATGATGAGATCATATGTGCTGTGAAGGAGTTTTTGGAGGATCAGGATGACATCTTCTTCCGTGATGAGATTGCAATGCTTAAGCATCATTGGATCAAGTACATTGATGTCAAGGGGGACTAGATTGATAAATAGTGAAAAACGGTCTTATTTCTGCAACTCCTTCTGGGTGAGGCTTAGAACTTTTTGAACACTCCTGGTAGCTCATAAATAATGGATTATTCTGATTTGATCATGTGGAAAGAGGAGAAAGACACTACTTGGTTTCAGTGAGAAAATGAAATAAAGAAGGAAAGATAGAAGTGGAGAGAGAATTACATTAAGCTGATAAGAACAGATACTACACTTTGACCTTAGGCAAAAGGCCAAAAAGCGATTGTATTTTCTTGCTGTTGTCATACTGGCATGATGTGACACAAGGTCAGTTTAATGTAAAGAGTTCAAGTTGGAGAAATAAGTAAAATAATAATGATGGAAACCAAAATAATTTAGTTCCATCTGACTTCTTCCTGTTTCCTAAACTCAAATTCCACCTGCATGGTTGCCATCTTGGAATCGATGATGAGATCATATATGCTGTGAAGGAGTTTTTGGAGGATCAGGATGACATCTTCTTCCGTGATGAGATTGCAATGCTTAAGCATCATTGGATCAAGTACATTGATGTGAAGGATGACAAGACAGTTTTTCACTATTTATCAAAATAGTGAAAAACTGTCTTGTTTCTCCAACTCCTTCTGGGTGAGGCTTAGAACTTTTTGAACAGCCCTTGTAGCCTTGGTTCACAATCTATCTAGAGATGGTGACTCATTAAAAACACCCATCCCCTAGAATCCTGGACCACTTGAGGAGATATATCAGTCTGAAAATTTCACAATGTGTGAAATTCTTAAATAAAAAAGTAGATCATGCAAGTTTTCAACCTGCTGCAGGTGGAAATAGTGCAACATTCACAAGAAAAATATGAAAATAGGCAGATCTCTACAGGAGGATGTTGAGAATACCATGGATGGAACATGTGAGCAACAAGGAAGTTTTAAGGAAAATACAAACGAAAAGGACACTTATACTTGGAATCAGAAAAAAGACAGTTGAAATTTCTAGGGAACATAATGGGAAAAGAGGGTGTGTTGATTTTAACACTCACAGGACATAATGAAGGTAAGAAGAGTAGAAAAACAGCAATAACCGACATATTAAGCTTGTGTAGTTGGATGAAAGAAAGGTGATTGGGAGGAATAGTAAAGGGAAAAATATTGCTGAGATCTATAAAGAATAGGAAGTTATGGGAAGATATATTCATCCACATGTGGAAAGGAAACAGCACATAAGGATTGGGTTGTTTTTTTTTTATATTTAATGACACCAGAGTGTTGTCATTTAGAAAACTAATTTTAGATATACATATATTAAAGGCTAGCTACCCCTTTCTGAGTGCCACTGTCTGTTAAGATGGCTAATCAATCCCTATTGCAGACATCAGCTCAGACACATTTGTATTTGCTCAATACTCACAGAGCCCAATGTGATAGGTCCTGACCTTGCATCTTGACTACAGTCACTTTCTCACAGACGTGATGTGGCTTCCCTCTGCATTTTCTACAAATATATTCATGGCAACTGCTCTGACGAACTACTTTCACTGGTATCCCAACTGCATGAATGTAAGCATGCTGCTAGGTTGGCATCATGGTCCCACCCTTTCACTGTCAAAACAGTTAAATGTAACCGCCTCTTCTACTCCAACAGCTTCTTCTCTCGCACTTCTCGACAGTGGAACTCCCTTCCTCTTACTTGCTTCCCTGATAGCTATAATCTTCAAATATTCAAATTTAATGTCAATCAACATCTTCTGATGCCTTGATCTTGATCACCATACTTCTCTTTATCCTTTCCTCAAAAAACCCTCTTTACTCTTACTCTCTGTAACCCCTTGTGTGCTAGTGGCACTCCCACCTTGCTTGGGGTGAAATGCTTAAAAAAACTGCTGATCAAACTTTGTTACAGTTTCTGGGAGACAGTGCATAATGTGTCAAGATCACAATGACTTATAATTTCATTCTAGCACAACCATTGACAGCTTCCAAACAGTTATGCATCACCAATTTCATGCACAAGGCTTGGGTCAATTCATGGGGTTGATTTGCCTACCCTCTCGAAGTGGTAGGATGTTAGAAATAGTCAGTTTCACATGGGTCCAACATGCATACATGTCGATCAAAGACAAATATTACACTCTCTGTCACCAATGTTACATAGCATCAGAATACTTGGCTCGTCCCTCTTGGTGCAGGAGGGGTGGTGCTGATGTAGGGTTGGAATCCATGTGACCAGGTTTCACTCACATATTGTCTGTGAAATTCTCAAAAACAAGATGATGTTAAAGAACGAGAACAGGGCTACTTCTAAGCACAAACACGGAAAGTCTGAACCAAAAAAAAATCCTTAAATGAATCTCCGTTTTTCAACATCTGCTTGGCAAAAACATGAAAAATCTCAGCAAAAGAGGGGTTTATTAATATGCATGTGAGAAGAAATGGCCAATCTCAGAAATTGATAATGAAATACAGGAAAATGAGATTTGAATGGTTTTGGGAAAGTCATTTTCTACAATCAATAACGCCAGGTCAATTAAATTATTGTTTCTGATTTGAACAAGAATGCCTGGCATTCCTTCTAAATATGATTACTCTATTCCTTCAAGAGTAAAAAGGGGCATTAATATTTTGAATTCCAGAAATCCTACTCAGTTTTATATATGGATATGGAAGAGAAAAAAAACTAACAAACACAAATCCTCATGGATAAACACTATATATATATATATATATATATATATATATATATATATATATATATATATATATAGTGTAATGGGGCTGCAGATCATTATTTAAACATATATTATTAAATATAAAAGAAAATGGATGTCTATTATATCTGATCATGAGCTATTCTAAACTTGATGTTTGCTTTAATTTCAAGTGAAAATAAAGACAAAAATTGTCCAACATTGATAATTTCACCAGAATTCTGTTTGGTTCTGCACATGTTCAGTTTTATTTGCCCATATAAGTTATATTTTAATAACAGGTTAGAATTCGTTTAATAACACTTTCAAACTTGAATATTTCTTAGTTGGTGTATCGGAGTGTCTTTGTCAATGTATGTGTGTGTATGTACGCGTCTTTATCAGTGTTTGTGCGTACGGTCTTGTGTGTACCTTTCATTGTGTAATTTCATTCTAATCTGATTGTGTATGTATTGTCTTTTGTTTACAATTCAAATGTATCTACGTTGTCATGAAGTTCAGAGCAAAATTTGATCTTAATGTTTATTCCAACTTAATTTCAATAAAAACAAAATAAATAGAATAACATGTTTTTTCTTTTTTCCTCAGTAATTTTATAATTTTAAACTTAATATGGATCAAATTTAAATTTTTAAATGGGTAATTTTTAATTTTATCGTATAATTTAATATTTATTAGAATAAATTCTATTTTAGAGTCTAACCCCAACATTAAAGCATTAAATAATTAGTATAACCTTAGTTCGTTGTCAAGTTTTTTGAATTCTCGTATACTTGTATTTTGATTGGTCATTCCAGCTTATGTAACAGCGTTTTCCCTTTAACGTGGGGTGTTTAATTGATTTGAACTTTTTTAAAACCCTTTATTCTACATTCAACACCATCACTTGATAAGACACCAGAAGTGTTGAAGCAAAATGGCTATTTTTGTTATAACATATTTATGTTATAATTTTCAAATAAATAATTGTATTTGTTCAACACTGTATTGAGCACTCTTTTAAGAAGAGTATTTGTTGGTTATTGGAATTTATTCCATATACACCAATCCTATACTTCGATGGATGGATATATATATATATATATATATATATATATAGGATGCAGCAGAAGTACCTCCCACATAATGGTAAGACATTCATGCCAAAGATCTCTTCATCTAGCTAATCATCCCATTATGTGGGAGGTATTTCTGCCACACCCTGTGTATGTATATATAAGGTTATGGTGGAGTCTCAAGCCTTGAATGCCAATCTTCCAAGAGATGATGTATCGATAAAAACACTTGAACTACTGTGAGTGTCCGAGTTAGTTGTTAGGAAGTGCATTCAGCCTTGTAAAACCTTGTCTTAAATCATTGACAAATTCTTTGTCAGGCAGGGTCCAACTTGCTTTGTGCAAGATTAATCCTGGTCATGTCTCAAAAATATATATATATAGGATGCAGCAGAAGTACCTCCCACATAATGGTAAGACATTCATGCCAAAGATCTCTTCATCTAGCTAATCATCCCATTATGTGGGAGGTATTTCTGCCACACCCTGTGTATGTATATATAAGGTTATGGTGGAGTCTCAAGCCTTGAATGCCAATCTTCCAAGAGATGATGTATCGATAAAAACACTTGAACTACTGTGAGTGTCCGAGTTAGTTGTTAGGAAGTGCATTCAGCCTTGTAAAACCTTGTCTTAAATCATTGACAAATTCTTTGTCAGGCAGGGTCCAACTTGCTTTGTGCAAGATTAATCCTGGTCATGTCTCAAAAAGACATGCCTATATATATATATATATATATATATATATATATATATATATATATATATATATATATATATATTCTTAGCATTCATCTGTAGACCCACATTTCAACCACTTTGAATCTCTACTTGATCTGTGATAGTAGTTCAGATAATAGACAACAAAAACTTCAGAGTAAAGTGTTGGTGAGTACATTTATCTTGAAAATCCGGGTTATCATTTTGTACCTGTTTCTTACTAAGTGCTCTTGGATTGTGGCCCTGTACCAAACTTAGCTGAGTAAATATCTGTAACCTAAAAACAGAAACAATATGGCTCAGGTTTAGAGAGCCACATCCAAGGTAGAACCTCTCCAATTTCATATAAAGGTGTGAAGTCCCACAGTTCTTGATGCCTGAAGTGTTCTAAAAGGAAAATGCTGAGGAAATCCGAGCAATTTTGTCACTAATTCCATGTATGCGTGAGTTCCTACTTACAAATGGCCTTGTGCCTTAATTCTAGAAGAGGACAGATAAATACATACTCTAGAATCAAATGCTCAATTTTAGAGGATCTTCTATCCAAGCAGGCAGCACCATACAATTTCTCTTCGAGGGAGAAGGTCAGGGTCAGTTCCTGATGCCTAAAGTGATCTAAAAGGAACTGCTTAAGAAGTTTGAGCAATTTTTCCCACTAAATCCATGCACTAGGTTCCTTCTTTAAAAATAGCCTTGTGCCATAATTTTCAAAGTGAGAGGACTGATAAATATTTACTAAATAATATATATTTTATGACCCATTTGCTAGTGAGATCAATTCTTTTAGAAGGACCTACTACTGTGCTCTCAGCCCAACTGCCAAATTAATATTTGCACACATACATATATATCGATCCACATATATTACAAAAAATTAATAAATAAAAGTCATAAAATCATAGATTCTTTTGTTCTACTCATATCCACATTTTCTGACTGAATGAATGAGCTTTGTTCAAATCGTGGGTGAAGTACTTTTACATAATGAACCTCTGACATATGCTTATCAACCCCAAAGTCACAATTGGGAATGTCTAGCCACCTCTGATATTTAGCCACTTAAATATCATACCCAAGCATAAGTGATCGACTCTCACTAATTGGACAACAAGCCTAAAACATTCACAAGCAATTATTCTGTGTCAGCTACTGTACTAGCCTTCCATTTTCTAATTTCCCTTCTTCATCTTTATACAAAATTTCATTTTATTAATTCTTTAAATGATATATAATATTCTTCTATATGCCATGTCCCTACAAGACAGGGGACGATCATGGCTCTCCATGACTTCCTGTCCTTTGTAGTTCTTGGTAAAGTTTGTTTTTGCTGTCTCTAATACCTGTCCTACCAAACATTTATACAAATGCATTAGATAGGTTATGCACTGCTAACTTCTGTCCCTCTTGCCTTCAGTGTGACCTGTGAGTGCCAAATTTTCTGTACCCTCTTTCCTTATTATGTGCCAAAGAAATTTAAACTCTTTTTTGTTTCTATTTTCTCTAAAACTTTGTCATTGCTCACATGATCAGTCCATGGTATTCTCAGCATTCTGTTACCTCAAGTGACTTCATTATCTATGAGAAGATTATCCATGATTACTGATTCATTTTCTATGGTTTATCAACCCTTTCCAGGTTATTCAAAGCTAAAAAATATGGAGTCGGAAGGGAGTTCCACAGACGAGTGGTGTGAGAAAAGAAACTATCAGCATAGAAGATGCAGCTACATCTAGCTAGTTCAACTGTAAATTGATAAGATTCAATGCCAGTCTAGTATTACGCTTAAATTTAAAAAGTCTAGGAACCATACTGAAGCGCTCATCCAAACAATTACCATGAAAGTATTTATAGAAAAGAGAGGCAACCTTATGAAAGTGGGTAAAAGACTGAAGCTGAGCCACCAGATCAGGGCCAATAATATTGCTGATTCTTCTTTCGATTTTATCAAGTATCTCTAAATCTATAGCAGGAGCACTGGTTCATACGTGGTAGCAATATTCTAAGCATGGCCGAATGGTAGACTTATAGATATGTATGATGGATTCTGGAGAGAAAAATTGTCTTGCTTGACACAGTAAACCAACTTTCTTAGCCACTGACCTATCAATGGATTCAATGTAGTCTTTCCACTTCATGTCAGCTGAGAACGTTAACCAGAGAAGGTGCAATGAGTCACTTTCCTGGAGGTTAGCATCAGCCAAGCTGATAAAAGGCAGAGAAGAGTCTCTCAGATAATTAATGAAGAGAAGTTTAGTTTTGGAAACAAAAAGGAAGACCAAGCTAAATATGATAGTAACATTTACACAGTCAGATACATGTATTTATACAGTCAGATACATGTATTTACATATTACAAATCAATGTTCTTTGCTGTGGCCATGAAGAGACCAATAGTTTGATTGTTCGAAATGATTTGTCGCAAGTGAATCTGCAAAGTTTCAAAGTGTTTTTCTTGCTAGTGAAGAAATCAAGTGGTATGGTATACCAATGTGTGTGTGTGTGTGTGTGAAGCACACACTAATGAAACGTGTGTAACTGCTGTGTCTGATAGCAGTAATTTTAAAATACAGTGAAGAAAGAGAGGAGAGACAAGACTTACTTTTGTTGTGGCATTGTATGTTGAAAAATCTTTTCTGACTGATGTATTGTTATGGTAACATGTGTCTAAACTGTTGATTGAGGCTGGTCTGGTTTGCTGACTATCTTTCACTGACTGTGTTTTTGCAGATCTGGTCACAGCCTGCTGCTGACGAGCCATTTTAATTGCTATGGGTCAGCTCCAAATCACTATCTGAGGTTTGCGCAGGTAATGTATTCAGTAACCCAAGCCCTGACCTTTTTCCAGGTCATTTGTAGTTCAACTGCATGGACATAGTAGAGAGCACATCACATGATTTGTCATATCCAATCAGGTTCTAGAAACCATTTATTTAATTTGGAGCCATCTTTGTACAAAAGCTTTTCATATCTACTGAATTTAGTAAGATTTATTTGTAGGTGTGTCTTACGTGTTTATGCTTCACTTATTGGCTGTAAAATATAGGAGTTTATATCCTATACTATCAAGGCAGGAGTAAATGGCTGGATAAGTTTTGTTATGTGGCTCATTGGGCTTATTGCCTAATAGAGTTCGCATTCATTTCCATCAAACAATGAACATAATATTAGATGCTAAGCTCAGTTTAGTAGAGAACAATGCCAGAATGTGACTTAAAGATTATGATACACTAATATTGGTAGAGCCTTTCTGCTTGGAAAATTATAATTTAAAATGATTGTACTGTTGAGTTTTACATTGTTTTATCCTGTGGCTAAAGAGTTGTCCAGTGTGTTTTGAATGAAATTTAAAAGTCAGAATGGATAGCACAATGACTGAAAACTGAAATGTATTGATAAAAACAACAAAGATGAAGACAATAGTCTGAATGTAAATATTGTCAATAATGACAACTCCTCATCTCAGAAATTCAGTGATATGAACAACAAAGATGAAGACAATAGTCTGAATGTAAATAGTGTAAATAATGATAACTCCTCGTCCCAGAAATTCAGACAGAAATTTCAACTCTTGTAAGGTTAATTAACCTCTAAATCAGATTTTTTTATTACACTTGAGTCTATTGATAAACATTGATTAGATTTGTTTGGGTTTATACTCGAGTCAAAAGGTAAATATTGGCTGTGTTCATACTTGAGACTATAGGTAAACAGGTATTTATTTTGTTTGAAAATGATTAATAGAATGTGTTCTTGTGACACTATGAGTTGGATATATGCGTACGTGTGTGTGTGTGCGCCCGCACATCTGTGTGTGTGTATATATACACCCCCACATCTGTGCGTGCGTGCGCACGCACACATATGTGCGAGAAGATTAGTTAGATTTGACCTGGGCATCAAACTTCAAGACCAAATGATTAGATTAGGAATCTAGATAAAAACATATGGCGAAAAGGGTAGATAAGTGTTAAGTACTTGTCAAAATACGACGATAGGAAAAAGACCGGCTCTGGTCAAAACTTAAAAGGGTTTGAATTTAATGTCCCTGAATCGGAGTCAGCTAGGCTAAGAAATAGTTTTATGTCCACTTTCTTCAAAGAGAGAAATGGTCATGAAAATGTTATGGGTTTATTCGTGGGTGTCCCTTGTCCGGAAATGATGAAAGAGGATTCTCCATATATACGGCAGCGCTTTGGGCCACGAGGTAGTTAGACTTAGTTTAGGTTCGAGGAAGGTTGATTTAGGCCGGAGCAAGTAACGACGAAGAGCGACCCATTAGCAGCCGGACATTGTTAGTTAAGATATATATTTCTTTCCGCCAGCCGAGAGTCAGCCTGGAGTTGGTCGTCCACAAAAAAGTCACACGCCTTCCCTCCTCTTTTCGTCCTACCCAAGTTTGTAGTTGTGTTTTTCTTTTGCCTGTGAGCCTACCTCTCGCTCGATCCACCGCACAGAAATTCTACGACGTGGGGTCTATATCTTTGTGCAACGAGTTGCAGAGGTGGATAGTCTCACATTCTAATAATTTATCAGCTGCAATTTGAATCAGTTTAATTTGTTTTACAAACTCTTAATTTAGTCTTTAAAGTTTTTTTTAACAAATACTACACATCTTAATGTTATGCAATAAGTCAATGATTTGTAGAAATATAAGTCAGTCAGTTAAGTGCCATACAGGATACATGCTTGGGCAATCGTCCTTTTTCATTCATGATTGCCTGGGCCAGTGGTTCTCAACCTTTTTCAACCCATGGACCACTTTTACTCTCAATTTTTTTTTGTGGAGTTCTCATAACCATTCACTGAAATAAAAAGTTTATTTTATTTTTTACTAATAGATAAGTTTAGGAATTGTATCATCGAAATAGTAAATGTATATGCTTTATTTTGAAGTAAAACTAATTTACACTATTTGCATTATTTGGACTATTGTCCTCATCTTTGTCGCCATATTTATTATGTTTCTCCACTGCCATGTGTCCTCAAGGACACATGGCACAGTGAATAAAGGCGTTAGGTAGATCCAGTGACAGGACCCAAAGAGTGTGAGAGTTAGGGTTAGGGTTGTGCTTCCATTTTTAATTTTTCATCTCATAGTTTCTTACTCAATTTCTGGAAAGTTTTCTGTTCTTTTGAAACTCTAAAGCTGTGGTTCTCAAATTTTTTTTTTAGCCATGGACGACTTTTACTCTTAATTTTTTTTCTTGGTGGACCCACAACCTCCCATAACAATTCAATGAAAGAAAAGCTTATTTCATTTTTTACTGATAAATAAGTTTGGGAATTATATGATAGAAATAGTAAATGTGTATGCTTTCTTTTGAAGTAAAACTAATTTAATGAAAATAAACTTGTATTTGACAACTAAATTCTATGGAACATTTATGTACACTAATAAAATAACTCATAATAAACCATTTTAAAATATGGGTAATTAATAAATTAAAAAAAGTCCAGATTTATTCAATGAGATCCCTGAGGTTGATGCTGGTCTGTGAGCTTTTTTTTATATTCGACTCCATCGATGTCAATGATAATTGACAGTCAATGCTTTTCACAATGTTGAGTCTATTAGTATATTAATTTATTTATATTAATATTTAAAGTTGATATTATTTATTATTTATATAATAAATTATAATCTTAATATAATTTTCCTATATATATATATATATATATATATATATATATATATATATATATATAGATATATATATCTCTCTATAATCCTTCCTTTACATATCCTTCTTAGTTTTTATTTTTTTTACAATCAAAACATCTGGTAGAGTAAAATGGACACTAATTTACATTGCTTGATCTATTTTTCTGCTAGTTTTAGAGTTGTTTTCAATGTTTAGTTAGGTTTTGTTTTGTTTTACGGCATATCAACCTCAATGGGTTATTTAATTCCGACAATTTTTATTGTTGGTAATATTTTTTTTCCACAAATGTATTGATGGTAATGTTTTTCTTCAAAAATCTATTTCTGGGAATATTTTTCCTTCAAAAAAATGTATAGCTGGTAATTTTTTTTTTTTTTTTTTTTAAATGTATAGCTGTTTGCATTATTGGTAATTTTTTTTTTTAAAGTATTGCTGGTAATAATTTTTCCTTCAAAAATTTGTTGCTGGTAATAATTTTTTCACAAAGTATTTCTGGTATTAAAACCTATTTTTACACTTTCATAGCATTTTGATCCAAGTTTGGGGGGTTATCTATTTGCCCGTAACTGGGACCTAACACGTGTTTTTTTTTTTTCCCCAAAAGTGTATTGCTAGTAATATATATATATATATATATATTTTTTTTTTCAAAAAATGTGTATTTCTGGTAATAATTTTTTCCTTAAAAAATACATTCCTAGTAATAATTTTTTACAAAAAAGTATTGCTGGGATCCTAACAAGTGCTACCACCCTGGGTCAAGATGGACCTGGGAACACCAGCAATTAAGAGGTGGTTCCACGCTCCTCAAAACCTCCTGATCAGAGGCCTTGCTGTTAGACGTAGTTAATCGTCATACCCAGGACGATCGATGTTCAGTATTTGAATATAATGCAGATTACTGTAGAAATTCCAATTCTCGGTTGTAACAACTGTTCCAAAGTGAATGGACCACTAAAATATTATCGTGGACCACCAATTTGCTATTTTTTTGTGTGGACCTCCATTAATGATACGTGGACCCCCGGGGTGCATATTGATCCTACTTGAGAATCTCTGGCCGAGACAGATGATTTTCCTGCAGTAGGTTGCAATTTCTTTCTTTCAATTCATGACTGACTTGGCAGAAGATTTTCCTGCAGTAGGTTGCAATTTCTTTCTGTGGTAGACCGGTTGCCAACCAAGGCTATAGAACCCAGTCTGTCCTGCTATTAAACCCATAGTTGGGAAGAAGGAGATGGATTTACACCTTTCCCACAATTATTTGTGTATAAGTAAATGTAATGTACTGGAATTTGTACTCTGGTTTCTCATTTCGAACTGATATCCATTATGCCACAAAACACATACTGGTTAAAAAAAAGTGTCTTTTCTTTAATATTACTTATACAGTGTAACCCGGATATAAGAGAGTTGTCGGGACCTGATAATAATTCTCTTATATCCGGGTTTCTCTTATATCCGGGTTTGGTCTATTTTGTTTGGGTAAGTATGGCTCTAATTTGGGACCAGAGAAAATCTCTTATATCCGGGTTTCTCTTATAACAGGGTCTCTTATATCCGGGTTACACTGTACTGAACTCGATTTGGTACTTGGAAACCAAGAAACAGCCTTGCTTGTTCTTATACTGGGACAAAGAAAATAAAACTGAAAACCAAATGAAATTTACTAATGTATTGAATAACAGGGAGGTTATACAGAAAATTATGGGCACATGGCCAAGTGGTTAGAACATTCACTTTCTGACCATGAAACCTGGGTTCGAATTTCACCATGGTCAATTTGTCAGGAAGGTGACTTGACTGGAGGAGGTAATCTCAGAATGCGGCAGATTTGAAAATTGTCCGAAAACCATACCCTGGGTTGACCCAAACTGAGTGAAATTGGGTAGACAGAACTCTTGGGAGCTGTCGGTGGTTGTGCTAGTACAAAGTCACAAGTCATCATGACCGAGGGTTTGAGTGTGCTGGCTAGATAATGTGCTTTCTTCCAGAAAGAACTAAACTGTAACTAAGGTTCACTCGGCATAGTTGCAGTATAAACCACAGGTAGGCTCTATGGGTGTTGAACAAACGTAAATGTGCCTGAGCAGGCGTCTGCAACAGGGATTAGCTATTCGCCCTAGTAGACTGGCATCCTCAGATACAAGTGGCTATGCCATTTAGATACAGGAAATTTAAATTATTAATTAACACTTAAAACAGGGCATAACTTGTTAAGTCAACCAACTGTAAAAGCAAAGTAAAAAAAAAAAAATGTAAATTTACGCAGGATTTTGTTTCTTGTTAACTTCGGCTCCATCAAGATTTCTTTTTAATGTTAATGAGTGCTACTTATTAAAATAGGACAACAACTACACTAATCTGATTAAAATCGATTGAGCATCCTGGATGGATTAATAGATTTGGTCAATCAATGAAAAAAATGTTGACCAACAAGACATACAATCAATAAATCTGTATTATTTAACTTTATTGCTTTGCTTGGGGATGAAATGAGTAAAAGAAATGGTAGTAAAGACCTGTAAGTAAACTGTTAATATCTCAAACATAGGCTAGAGTATCAAATCCTAAATGTATTTTTATGGCAAATCAATTCCTATATAACGGATTATTCTATATAAATTCCTATATATTTGTTCTATATACTTCTATAAAAACGCCTATATAACTATTTATTTATGTAACTGTTCTATATAATTTCCTGTATAACTATTTATTTATGTAACTGTTCTATATAATTTCCTATATAACTATTCTATATAATTTCCTATATAACTATTTATTTATGTAACTGTTCTATATAATTTCCAGTATAACTATTTATGTAACTGTTCTATATAATTTCCAGTATAACTATTTATGTAACTGTTCTATATAATTTCCAGTATAACTATTTATGTAACTGTTCTATATAATTTCCAGTATAACTATTTATGTAACTGTTCTATATAATTTCCTACATAACTATTTATGTAACTATTCTATATAATTTCCTATATAACTATTTATTTATGTAACTGTTCTATATAATTTCCTGTATAACTATTTATTTATGTAACTGTTCTATATAATTTCCTACATAACTATGTAACTGTTCTATATAATTTCTTATATAACTATTTATTTATGTAACTGTTCTATATAATTTCTTATATAACTATTTATTTATGTAACTGTACTATATAATTTCCTGTATAACTTTATTTATGTAACTGTTCTATATAATTTCCTGTATAACTATTTATGTAACTGTTCTATATAATTTCCTGTATAACTATTTATTTATGTAACTGTTCTATATAATTTCATGTATAACTATTTATGTAACTGTTCTATATAATTTGATATATAACTATTTATTTATGTAACTGTTCTATATAATTTCCTGTATAACTATTTATTCTATATAACTGATTTGTTTGTTTAACAGCACATCAACTCCTTATCGGTTCTTTAATGCTGAAATTTAATTTTCTTGGGAGTTTTGAAGGAATAAAACTATGATATATGTTATTCTGCTTTCACAATTGAATACATGGTAGATGATCCTCAGATTTTGCGCATATACATGTTTATATGTTCATGATTACAAGAGGCAATGATGTGTGTGTTTTCTATTATAGTTTTGTTGAAGTTATATTTTGGGATACAGTTTGGTTTCTTTAAGAAATTGTAGGATATTATAAGGATTAATGTCATGAAAGAGTTCTTTCATGTTGGTTCTTTGGTTTGTTGATTTTGTTTAGTGGAATATCTACCTCTTTAGGTTATTTGATGCTGAAATCTAACAATTTTGAACACAATTTTATGGTTTCAACTAAATACATTTTGATGCCTTCAGCTAGAGATAAAATATATTGTTGGTTATTTTGCTATAAAATGTATTTTGGGTCATTTTACTATAAATATGTATTGTTGATAAATTTATATAAAATGTATTGTTGGTATTTGGAATGCAGCTTGATTGCTTTAAGAAATTGTAGGATATTATTAATGTCATAAAGAGTTCTTTCATGTTAGTTGTTTGGTTGGATGATTTTATTTGGCGGCATATCAACCTCTATGGGTTAATTAATGCCAAAATCTAAATATTTTGAACAAAATTTTATGGTTTCAACTAAATATATTTTGAATGCAGTTGGATGCCATCAACTACAGATAAAATATATTGTTGGTTATTTTGGTATAAATATGTATTTTTGGTCATTTTACTATAAATATGTATTTTTGGTCATTTTACTATAAAATGTATTTTTGGTCATTTTACTATAAAATGTATTTTTGGTCATTTTACTATAAAATGTATTTTTGGTCATTTTACTATAAAATGTATTTTTGGTCATTTTACTATAAAATGTATTTTTGGTCATTTTACTATAAAATGTATTTTTGGTCATTTTACTATAAAATGTATTTTTGGTCATTTTACTATAAAATGTATTTTTGGTCATTTTACTATAAAATGTATTTTTGGTCATTTTACTATAAAATGTATTTTTGGTCATTTTACTATAAAATGTATTTTTGGTCATTTTACTATAAATATGTATTGTTGATAAGTTTATATAAAATGTATTGCTGATATTTTTATACTTTCATAGTGTTTTGTTTTTGTTTGGTGGGGTTCGCTATTTGTCCATAGCTCTTGATGACTGACTAGGCAGAAGATTTTCGCACAGTAGGTTGCCATTTCTTTTTGCAGTAAACTGGTTGCCAACCAAGGCTATAGAGCTCAGTCTGTTCTGCTATTCAACCCATAGCTGGTGGGAAAAGAGATTGATTCATAGGATATTTGTGCATAAGTGAATGTAACTGGAATTTGAACTTGGATCCAACCAATGCCTTTATCCACTGGGCCATTGTGCTTTTTGCTAAAATCATTTTATTTAAAATTCTTGCAGCCCTCTATTGAATTCGCACCATTTTGGACTTATATCCAAAATCCAGACACAAGCAATCCATCACTGTCAGGACAACATGCCCGGCAAGGCACTTCGGCTAATCACTGATCATTTTGGCCATTGCATTTTGTAACAGTATGCACTAATGGTGAAAGAAGATTTGAAATAAGCTTAATTAAATAAATTCCAACCCTCAGGTCCCACCCACAAACACTTGTTGATAGATATGCTACTTATGATATCTTATGGCTAAGATATCTACTCAGACTTTAAAAAAAATATATTTGTTATCTTATTCTCAGTTTTGCACCAACTTATTATTATGTTTATTTATTTTTTTAGCCCATCTTTCTGCATAAATATACTTACCAATATTACTATTGTTAATGTTTTAGATGTATGCAAAACAAGGTGTGCAAACAATGGTGATTTCATCAGTGACAAACACAGGTTCATACATGCAGGTGGAGAGAATAATGAGATGAGAGTATAACTTATATTAGACCAAGACAGGAAGAAATGTGTTCTTGGATATTATCAACTATTTTAAAGAATTCTTGTAGTTAAACTGTAAGGGAAGCCTTTTAACATATCCATCACAGTTCTATATGCACTGAAAGCTCAAAATACAAAAGAAGAAATTGAAAAGGTTTTACTGTATTTTTTTTTTTT
>OZ038501.1:74312210-74319710 GCA_964036315.1 Acanthosepion esculentum
ATTTTAATATTCCTAAGAGGGACATGGCTGACTTAGGTATTTACTAATTCATTTACCAAAACACTGTTTTCCTTTAGGTCTAAACAACAACTGAACTATCCTTGCCAATGGGCTGTCACATGGACCTAAAGGCCCCTTACAACATCAGTAAATTGGTATTGTAAAAAGGGAGATAACTGCCTTCTGCATTTCTACAAATGTTTAGTAAAAATGTACTGAACTGTCAGAGTTGTGCATTCAAATATCCACAAATCTGTTCTTCTCGCAATCGGTTTTCTTTGCCTCCTCACTTGTTCACTGCCACTGACTTTATATACGTTTGAAGGTAGGCAGCACTTCCAGGCTATTTCATCAATCATTTTCTGTTATCATGGAATGAGTCTGCTCCAATTTTTCTTTGTATGATTGAGCCATTGGCACTGGCAAACGTATACCTATAGCCATTTTTTTTTTTTTAAAGGTAAGTAGATTTCTTCTGCACAAACTGTTACGGCAAAAATTATCTACCAGTAAGATTCAAGCTCACATTCAGGCCTAAAATTTTGTAGCTCAGTTCAAACAGTTTTTTTTTTTTTTCTCTTTTACCAATTAAACCACAAAGTACAGATTTAGGCTGGTAGTCATTGATGCTGATTTCTCTGGCTCTCAAGATAGCATCAGTTCATTTATTTCATTCTGTATGCTTTATTGGCCAGAAATAAACATCAAATTCCTTTAATCACAGCTTTTTGGTCTTAGACATTGTTCATTTGTCTGTCTGAAAGAATTTGCTGCCTGAGCAGTTCACATACCTCACCCAATCTTTCCTACCATGCAAATCCCTTTCCTGGGAAATAACTACTACGAAAGCATAGCTGCATAGATTGTTATAATGCAAAAAGAAATTGTAGAAAAGAAATATTTTTTCCTGAATGTTGGTACATGTTTTGGGACTTTTATTCCCTTGATCAGGCAAAGATTTATATTGATTTAATTTTAAAGCTCAAATGCTGCAGTACCATACAGGCTTCTGATTGAAGATAATTCTAAATTCATGGGAAGAGAAGATAATTCAGTCGTTGAAAATTCTGAGAGAGAGGAAGACGATTAGAAAGATAAAAGGAGATAAAAAAAAATGGAGGAATTTGTACAAAATACTGAACCATTATATAATATTGGTCCTCCTTACATGGTAACAAATGCTAGACAATCTGCTCACAGATGAAGAAGAGATTTAAGACCATAGAAAGATGCTGAAAATACCATGAGCTGAATATTTGAGCAATGACAATGTCCTGGGGAAAATGGAAAAAAAAAAAAAAAAAAAAAAATCAAAAAAAGGATAGTTGAAATTCCTTGGGCACATAAGGAGGATAGAGAGCTTAGAGAATTTGATACTCACAGGGCATAGTGAAGGCAAGAGGGAGAGCAAATAACCTACCTAATGACCTTGTGTAAATGGCTGGTAGAACAGGGATTATGAGTGATAGCAAAAAGATAAAACTTACAAAGAGATACAAAGGACATGAAGCCATGATCACCTAATTCTTGAAGGATTAAAATATACAGGGAACGCAATTTTATATCCTATATTTACAATTTGACAAGGTGTTACATGAAATTTTTTTTTATCAGTTCCACAATCCCAAAAATTACTAGGACAGAAAAATAAAGATAAAAAATAATAACTGCCTATATCCTATATATGACATATAGATTGCCTATATAATTTTATTTTAATTTTCATGAGTAATACGAGATTTCACAGTGGGCATTAATAACTTTACAAAATGATCTGTACATTATCAATACAGTCATACAGGATTTATTGTATTTATTTCGATGATTTTTTAGTGGATGCACATTGGAAAATGTATAGTGGCTTGGATTTAGGAATCAGAGAGCCGAGTTTGAATTCCAGTCAAGTTCATTAGATTTATGTGCTAATACCTTTAGGAAAGGTATGAATTCATTTCTTTTCCCTAAAGCTATAAGTAAATAGCAGGACAGCCTGTGTCCTATAGCCTTAGGTGGCAACCGGTTTAGGAGAATGAAAATCTGAATTCAAAACCAGCTTGGGGAGGGTTAGGATCTGTCAGGCTATCTTGCCCAGGAAACACTTCTGGTACTATGGTTGCAGCACACATGGTGCTCAATGACCCTCATAGGTTATGGCATTGTGATGACAGCAAGAAATAATAATATAGATTTTAACTATTAGTTAAAATAAATTCTAAAATTTTTTTATTTCAACTTAGAATACTATTCTATAAGTTTAAGCAATGTAGAACAAAAACCCTGCTGAGATTTGAATTTGCACCCTTTTCATTGATGATACTGCCTTGGCCAGGGCAGCTGCCTTATTGATTTGGTCATGAAGACTGACTAGTTATCAATGTAAGCATGCCATGTTATTCTTCATTTTCCCTAGAATACCTGACATTGACATCTTTATTTTTCGTAGTAGTGTACTTTAATGTCTTGAATTTAAATAATAAGACTTCTTCTATGTGCTGTGTCCCTTCAGGACATGGATAATCATCTACAACTTCCTATCCTTCGTGGCTCTTAGTAAGGTCGGGATTTTTGCTATTTATCCCAATCCCTGTTCTGCCATCTATTTACATGAGCTCGTTAGGTTACCCGCTGCTTTCTACTGTTTCTTATGTCTTCAACATGTCCTGTGAGTGTTAAATTCTTTGAGCACTCTTTCCTCATTATGCATGCTTGAAATTTGAAATCTCTCTTTCTGATAAGATATATATACATTTATTTGGGCAGCAACATTTTTTTTTAAACATCTTTCGTTAAATATGATTGACAAGGAAAATTTTATTAATTTTTTTTATTTAGTTTTTCCAGTCTTCTTGCATTTTTTTCGTTTGGTGGGACTGAGGGAGTGCAAAAACTCTCCATATCTTTTATTGTCCCAAGTCTTTTTGGCCACATCTTTAGCCATTTTCAAGGGGGTTGATTTTGGTGTAATTTATTTACATGTTTTGACTGTATGAGATGTATTGTTTGTGAATTATAATAGCAGCAATTCCAAGCCATTATGTGTTAGGTGTGGCTGGAACTCGGGTGACTAACTTGCTATTTTTTAAAAGCCTTTCAGCACTTTGTTACCCTTGTTAAACAAGGTAAACTTGATAGTGGGGAGAGCTGTTTGATGTACGAAGCCTCTCATATAAAGAGGCGTTTTCGGGAATTTGATTTACAAATGACTCTAGTGTTATTGACTAATATCTTTCTTAAGGACTCTTATGGGTTGATAAATGTTTTTTATAGAGCTCTGCCCACTCAAGGTGGTGGTCGCCCTCCCCACCTCCTATAGGTAGCTGATTTATGGCAAGAAACAGTCTTGTACTGGGCAGTGAAATTGATACACTATATTAGTCATTGATTGTTTAGATCTAATGGAGTTATTTTGATTATTAACTACAAGGTATTCAGTTTTCCACTTTCTGGTATTACACATTTGTTGAGAATTATAGCTAAAATATGGTGTTTAATGATTTTTCATATAATCAAAACATGAAAATAAACTAACTACACCAAAATCACAAAAATTGAAAATGGCTAAAGTAGTGGTTTGGTTTGCTCTGTTGATATGCTAGAGCAGATATGAATAGAAGAGATTCATGGAAGATTTAAGTTTAAAGATAGTAAAATCAACCATGCTAACCAGACGCTTCTCTGTGGCCGAACGGTTAAGGCACATCACGCGAAATGATGGTTCCATATAGGATACAGGTTCGATTCCTGTCGGAGAACGAAAATTTTCTATGAAAATTTCTTGAACATTCAGGCCAGTAAATGTTATTTAATACTGTTTATTATAAAACAGAGCATATGCTTAAATACTTGTATCTATAAAAAGAACATTAAACATATTATAAATGTCTTTATATATATATATATATATATATATGGTATAGGTAATAAATCTATTAGTATATAATCCAAGTGTATCCTACTAATATCAAATAGTAAAACTGATCCACCAAACAGAGCTCAATGTATTTATTATAACAGATCATATAAATGATAAGACCAAACCCAAAATTATCTCATATAGTTGTGGGTATGGACAGATCGATTTCAGCTGATGGCCATAAGTATGTCGGTCTCATTCGACCCCTAACCACCGACTCGGGCAGTTTAACTGAATCATCGAAATGGATAAATTCTGTATCTGTTTAAAGACATCTGCCGAAGTCAGAATGCAGTCTATACACTGGGGTTAAATAAAACTGATATACTTATGGTCATCAGTTAAATAGATCTATCCACACCCCATATGAGGTAATTTGTGATCATGTTGTATGATATATATTTCATAAAATCAGTAATTTATACAACTAAATTTAAATCTAAGGACAGATGTTTTTGGAAACTGAAACTATAAGGATATACTTTAAATGTAGGCTTGCCCACTTCTAAACGTGTTTATTTGAAAACAATACTTTCATTTTGTCTTGATTTTAATAAGTGGTTCATTTATTAACTTGACAGACCTATTGTTGAAACCTTCCAATCCAAATGTTGAAATATGCAGTTTTCAGTTATTCATACATTTAACACCTCTATTCACTTTAGCATTTACCTACTGCCCCACTCTTGTAGGCCATGACTCATGTTTGGTTTAACTAGAGAGCCCATAAATATACATATAGTTCAAGAACAAAAAAAAAAAAAAACTAACCTGGCCTTGCTACTACTTTCGCATTGTCTTTGGTATACACTAATTCTGCCAAGGGTTAGAATCTCCAGGAAAGGACATCCATCATTACATAAAATAAACTGTCCAAAGGCAGAGACAAAAAGGACAGATAATACACTCTGATCTGTTATTTACCCATGAGAATAGGATGCAACAGAAGAATGTTTTTAATGAAGAGCACCCATATGTGTACATATGGGCCAAGAACAAAAATTGCTCAGTCCCTGCAACCACTCATTCTGGTGTTAGTGTCTACCAACCCCCACCCTCTTTAGTGCAGCGAGAGCGTTACTGCAGGGATGGAATTCCTGAGATTAGACATACTTCAGAATTCTAAGAGGAGGTGAGCACAGATACTACACTGTGATCCCAATCTGAAAGCATCACCCATGCTGAAATCAGGTATTTAACCAAATTCCCACTCACATGGATTGTGACACGAGGTAGATTTTAAAGTGTGTGTCCCATGCATACATAGGACCATAGGCCAAAAATAGTCGAATCTCCTTAGTGCTTCCTTTTTGCAGGGATGCCATAGACATCAGAAATTAACACTCACCCTCTTCCAAAGAGCAGTGTGGCCTGAGGGAATGTCTCCTTGGTGTGTTTATTACTTTTTGTTGATTTAAGCTGGAAAGCTCAATTCAACTTTTATGCATTAAAGTGTGAAGTGCATAGGTATCTATTGTTTTAACCACAGTTCAGCTATGATTGGTAAATACCTCACAACAAGTGCAATGCAAATTAGTCAGCAGTACCATCTACCTGATCAACCACCTCACTCCAAAAATTAATTCATCAAAGAAAACATAACTTACACCAGATATAACCTTGGAAAGAGCATTAATGAGCTAACACATGATTCTGTTTGTCTCTCCCTTATTTAGGACAACTGTTACATTCTGCCAATACCTCTTAAATAATGGACTATTCAGTTTTGATTACATGGAAAGACTGAAAAACATAACACAGACACTACTTGGTTTCAGTGGGAAAATGAAAGAAAGGGAAATGGAAAAATTTGCTAATTTCAAATCTTTTCATTTGTACCCACTTCTTAAAATAATGACAAGCATTCATATTTATAAATTTTATTGCAATATTTTGTTAAAGCTGTTAAGCTCAAATATTTAACTATTTAAGGGGAATTTCTACAGATATTTTATTGTCATAGAACTTGCGACAAGCTTATTCAGACATTAACTTAAGAATTAAGATTCATCAGAAAATTCAAATAGGAAAACTGAAATTTTTACAGGTATTTCTACTTTATTATATTTGGTAAGTTAATTTATACACTTTATCAGGAAGAACAGAACTTTAAATACAAAATCATGAACATGTTGAATTTTCCAAATGTATGTCTTAGGTAAACAGAAGTTATATTCAGCAAAAGTTGCATTAAAAAATGATTATTTAACAGCTAACCATCACAAAAATGAAAGATTTATCTAAGATTTGCATATGAAGCATGGAAAAACTAATGAAACAACAGTACTGCTAGTGAGATGAAAGGAAAAGACAACAAGAATTATAAATATAAAATTCTTTTGTATTACCGATACAGTGGATGTGAGCAGAAAGTCTTTAAAATGTAGGTGAGAGAGACAACTTTAAAGGAAGGGCAGGGTTGGTAAGGCATGGGGTAGATGTGTTTTTTGGATTAGTTGACCGAGGTCATGGTGGCAACATTGAGAGAGGCCTGGAGTGGATCAGTGAAGCTTGATGTTTACTGCAAATCTGACTCAGTCATTTATAGATGGTTTCCTTAAAGCAAATATAGTGGCTCCTAGACTCCTCTCATGTTTTTTCTTTGGTGGCAATGTTCATGATTGACTCCTTTTATGTTATGTTATGTTTTTTCTTTTTCTTTTTTGAAAGGATTTGTTTTGTGGGCTAGATGTGATACATGGAGCCCCTGTGCAGAGGAAAACTTTTTTTAAAACTTTTGGCTTTGCGTTTGTAGCATTTAAATCTGGTTGAGTGAATCATAAAGAGATAAATTTGAAGTGGAGTATAACACTAATATATACTCAGTTGTAAAATGTTAATATCTGATAACAGCAGAATACTTTCATCTACTTGTCGCGGTGTGCCCGATCTCCACTCCCACTTTTTGTAAACAATCCCGTATATGTCGTATATGTCCCGTATATGCCGTATATGCCTGTCGGAAGAGAACGGTCACGACCCACATGCGCTAAAAATAGCAATGACCTATTTTCAAACAAAAAGAAAAAACACAAAAACTTAATTTTCACCACAAAACCAAAACAAAAGACTTTTAATTTCGGACCGAAATTAATTTAAACACAGTCAACGAACACCGAATACACTTTTGACTGTAATTAATACGGCCTGAAATTAATTATAGACACTTATTGGTTTAGCGGGCTCGCTACTGTTGTATGAACGGTTTCCATAAATACCAGTGATTTCACAGCAATCGAGCAACACGGCTAGGGAGCCAGGAGCCTTCCTAAATCGCGACTTTGACGTGCCCAGTCAAGTCGACCGAGCCCAGCAGCCGCCGGGACCCAGAAGCAGTAGCAGCCGTTGTTCAAACAGCTCTTTTTAGGGCTAACTTCCGAAAGTCATTCAAACACGATACTCACTTCACTCTCTGCTACTGCTTGCCTCCAGCAACCTCCAGCTCACTCCGGCAGACTCCAGCTAATTCCCGAAGCTTCCAGCTCACTCCGGCAGGCTCCAGCTAATTCCCGCAGCTTCCAGCGACCCCCAGCTCACTCCTGCAGCTTCCAGCTAAATTCCTACAGCTTCCAGCTAATTCCCGCACT
>OZ038501.1:74324710-74374710 GCA_964036315.1 Acanthosepion esculentum
AGTTACTAAATAATGAAAAGTTATTAAACCATAGACAGGAGTTAACGTTTTTTTGCCGACATCAACAAATTTTCACATTAAATAAAAAAAAATAAAAAACAAATAAATTCTATAGTTTAATAAAAGCCTTAAAAGCTCAGCCCAATCATTAAATAGAAAAACCCTTTATGGAGTCGCCAAAAAAAACAAATTCTACTCCATTTCAAAACGTTTGTAAAAGGAAATAGCCATTTGAATAACAAATAAATAAATAAAGAGATTAATAGACAGATAATAATGAAACAGAATCCTCTCGACACTTAACGACCTGCCGCAAGGCCATAAAATGCCTTTTTTGACCAACTAGACAGTGACTGCTACTATCAGACTTGAAATAGGGACCCCAACATAACCTGACATAAACTTTTCGAAGGGGACTGGTCTGTAGATAAAAATTAATTCTTAACTCTTAGACCACCTAACCAATATGGCCGCCCCCAGCCATTTCCATAGTAACTAATATTGCAAGAGACCATACTTATAAACACGCACAAACCACAAGATAGCTTATTCCCAAATTCTCGCTTGACGAGGAAGCGAGACCAGACACCTTAATTCAACTTAATTTCAAAAATTATATTAAGGGTCTCGGTTCTCACTTTTGAAACCTGAGAACTCTTATGTAGCTAGGGAATCATATTTTTTAAAAAAAATATTTTACATATATATATATATATATATATATATATATGTGTGTGTAAAACAATGGTTAAAAAAAATGAAATTCAATTTTTAGCAAGTAACTTTCATATATCTTGCTTGAATTCCTTTAAAATTAGACAGTTTATTCTTAAAGGTATTTAAAATTAATCTAGTAGTATTTTGCTGAAACATAGGTTTCTTTGAAATGCTAAACTGTTAAAAAGCTGTTTTTTATAAAATAAAACAGTATAAATTGAACCATTATTACTACATTTTAAATTTTTGATAATTATTTCACCCAAGCAAAGAAGGAATGCCACTAGTACGCAGGGGTGTTACAGGGAGTGTAAGTGAGAGAAAAGACTGAGTATGGGGAGGATTGAGGAAAGGACAGAAGATGAATGGGATTCAAGAAGATAGAAAAGGGTGATTGATGTTGTATTTCAATTTTTGAATATTGTAATTATCAGCAAAGCAAGTAAATGGAAGGGAGTTCCACAGGTGGGAAGTGTGAGAAAAGAAACTGCTGGAGTAGAAGTAGCAATTGCATTGAGCTATTATAATACTAAATGGGTGAGACCTAGATGCCAGTTTAGTAGCACATTTAAATTCATGTAGTCAGGGAGCCAGGTAAAAAAGCTCATCAGAGCAGTTGCCATGAAAATATTTGTAGAAAAGGGCAGAAGGAAGCAACATCGCATCGGTGAGAACATGACCGAAGTTGAGATTACCGTATTAGTACATTAATACTTTGTTGTAGAACTTTTTACATTTACTATTTATTTCATTTGTTGCAATTATGAAATGATTAACCTACAAAAATCGTCCAATGTCACTAATGCCCACATGACTGTAATGATTTGTTTGATTTGGTTTACGGCATATCAACCTCAATGGGGTATTAATGCTGACAAAATTCTTACTGCTGGTAATATTTTGTTTTATCAAAAATCTATTTCTGGTAATATTCTTCCTTCAAAAATGTGTTGCTGGTAATTTTTATTTTTTTTCAAAAATGTATTGCTAGTAATATTTATTTTTTAAAAACATTGCTGGTAATATTTTTATTTTTTTTTTAAATTTATTGCTGGGAATAATTTTTTTTTTATTTAAAGTATTTCTGGTATTAAACCTATTTTTACACTTTCATAGTGTTAATATGTTGTTTTGTCAAAAATCTATTCCTGGTAATATTTTTTTCGAAAATATATTGCTGGTATTATTTTTTTTTCTTCAAAAATTTATTTCTGGTAATATTTTTTTACAAAGTATTTCTGGTATTAAAACCTATTTTTACACTTTCATAATGCTTTTTACCTCAGTTTTGGGGTTAACTATTTGCCCATAGCCGGGACCCTATACAGGTGCTATCACCCCGGCTCAGGGTGGACCTGGTAACACCAGCAATTAAGAGGTGGTTCCACACTCATCAAAACCTCCTGATCAGAGGCCATGCTGTTTGACGTAGTTTATCGTCTTACCCTGGACGCGGATGTAGTTCATCGTCATACCCAGGACAGGTAATGATTTGCTTCAATTCTTCAAGATTTGATGGATAGTATTTTCTTATTTAATCTATTTATATTCGGACTGTGGTCCTCGTCTTTGTTGTTGCTATCACAACATTTTGGTCATTGTGCTCTCCAGCCTTCCTCAGGTGCATATCAATCTTTGTAACCTACATGAAATCCTGAACTGAAGCCTTTATTTAATCTACAAGGTAGACTGTTCTCATTCCACTGCCCATATCACATCTAGTTCTTATTTTTAGTACTGCTTAATTATTGCTCGCTCATTTCCATTGAATCCAAGTTCACACTGCCCGACCCAAGAATTGAACTCACAACCATTGTGTCCCCAAATTCAACAAAGATGATATCCAAATATAAATAGTGTAAATAAAGATGAAGGAGAGTTTATATGAAACATTTTTTTCTGGGATGTGGTATTATTTATATTCGGACTATTGTCCTCATCTTTGTTGTTGTCATCACAACGTTTCAGCTGTTGTGCCTTCCCTGCTCTCTCAGGTGTATATTGATCTATGTAACCTACTAGGAATTTTGAACTGAACCCTTTATTTAATCTACAGGGGTAGGCTGTTCTTGATCCACTACCCATGTCCAGAGATATTGTCTAGTTCTTATTTTATTTAGTCCTGTTCATTCATTGCCTGCCAGTTTGTACTGTCTGCAAGTACACACTGCCCAATACAGGGATTGAACTCACAACAATTATGTTATCAAATTCACAAACTAATATTTTTATCCACTAGGCCATTGTCCTGTAGGACAATTTACTGTAGTAAGCTTAGAATTTCCACATTTCTGTAATGACTCACTTCAATTCTTCAAGATTTAATGGATAGTATTTTTTAATCTCCTCTCCATATATTTTCTTATTTGCATCTGGTCTATTTGCAGGCCAGTCAAATACTGTTATCCTCTTCTCTCCAAACCAGTCTCCGTCCTGGGTAAAACGATAAACTACGTCCAACAGCAAGGCCTCTGATCAGGAGGTTTAGGAGGAGCGTGGAACCACCTCTTAATTGCTGATGTTCCCAGGTCTGCTCTAGCCCAAGGTGGTAGCACCTGTTAGGGTCCCAGCTATGGGCAAATAGTTAACCCCCCAAACTCTAGTCAAAACACTATGAAAGTGTAAAAATAGGTTTTAATACTAAGAATACTTTGTAAAAAAAAAATATTACCAACAATACATTTTTGAAAATCAGATATACCAGCAATACATTTTTTGAAAAAAATATTACCAGTGAAGGAAAATTCTTACCAGAAATAGATTTTTGAAGGAAAAAATATTACCAGTGAATGAAAATTCTTAACAGAAATAGATTTTTGAAAGAAAAAATATTACCAGTGAAGGAAAATTCTTACCAGAAATAGATTTTTGAAGGAAAAAATATTATCAGCAATGAAAATTTTGTTGGCATTAAATAACACATTGAGGGTGATATGTCGTAAAACAAACCAAACCAAACCAAACCAGTCTTTTGTAGATTTCACTTCATGGGGTGGAGCAAGGTCATGCTGGAAGATAAAATCATTGTCCCAAAATTTGTCAGTGTATCGGATAAGGAAATAATCTAGGACATCCTGATAGACAGCACCTTTAAGTAACCTTTTCAAGAAAGATTCTTCTAATACTGGAAACAGGCATGCAAACCCAAACCATCAAAGATTGAGGTAATTTTAAACATTTTTCATTTCAGTCGGCATTGTATGTTTTGCGTGACTTTCTCCAGACACAGAGGCCTCAATTACTGAAGGAAATACAAAATTTTGTTTCATCACTGAAAATGACCTCGTTCCTTTGACTTTGGTGGTCTCACACCCAGATTAAATGCTTCTGTTTCTGCTTAAAATTGGTATCATGCTGTCATATTTAAGCTGATGGAGTGTTAAAAATGTCGCAAATTGAGAAACAGCTACACCAGCAATCTCCAGAGCTTTAGAAATTTTACAGCAGTTGGCAAATTGATCAAAAATAATTATTATTATTATTAGAAATTAACGGCATATCAACCCACAAAGGTTATTTAATGCCTACAAGTTTTTCTGAGAGATTCATATGAAGAGAGTAAATCTTCATTATTAGTAATCATTTTGCAGAGCAGTTTTCATCGGTTTGTCCTACAAAGAGGGGCTTTAATGATAGCTAAATGTTGTTGATAATCGCTTTCTTCCAAGATCAGAAGTTGGAGAAACTTATTCCTTTCAATTTAGTTTACTAGTTCAGGTAAGGAAACCAATTTAGTAAACTTTTTTTTTTTTTTTTTTTAAATTTTTCTGAAGATCCCAATTTCTTTAATGAAATTGATGATCTTACTTGGGTTATTATTTTCAAAAAGATCTTTTAGGTTATCAGATTTGTAGTGTTTACTACGGATTTGTCGGAGATAATGACAATTTATTAGGATGTGTTTGACTGTACAATTTGTTATAAGTAAGAGTAGATCGTTTAAGTTAGCCTTTAATCCTCTACAATTCCATTGAATAATGTTTTGCATCTTGATTATGTATTATAAATTGTGTATTTTTTTTTTTTTTTTTTTTTTTTTTTTTTTTATGTGGGTGAAGTATCCATAATTTCTATACTCTCAAGACTATTGGCATTTTGTTTCTTTTTATGTTTAGTTCTTTGAACTTCTTTTGTTTCTACTTTCTTGTTTGATTTTGCTCCCTTAGTTTTTTCATTCGGTTCTTTTAAAGAGCTTTGTCTAGATGATGACCTTTCTCTTGTTTGTAATGAGCTAGAGTTTTGTTCCTCTATGTCCATTTTCCTTGTGTCTTTGACAACCGTTGAGTTATTTTTTATATTTTCCTTCTCTTGAGAAGGCTTCAATGTTTCGATTTCTTGGATTGTTTCTCTTTCCTTTGGATACTTCAGTTTTAATAGATTTGTATATGTAGAGTCGTTTTTGTTTGTGGTTGATGGAGTAGGATTTGTATTATCTATGGTAGATAGCTTTATGCCTGATAAAGTACCTTTTAGAAGTTCGATTAAACACTTTAGTTCACTGATAAGAGTTATCAGATCTTGGTTTCTTAATGTATTTTCTTCTGGGATGACTTTTTGTTGACTGGTCATTTTTGCAATATTAGCATAAGACATTTGGTGTGAATTTGATTCTACCTGTCTTCTGGCTTCTATAAATGAGATGTTTAGTGTGCATTTCCTTTTAATTATTTCTTTTTCTTTTTTCCAAATGTTACACTCTTTGGAGTCTGCTGTGTGTCTTTCATTACAGTTTGGACATGAAAGAGGTCTTACACAAGGTGACTCATGTTCGGTCTCGGTTTCCCCACATCTTCTACAGACTGATGTTCTATTACAACTATTTTGAAGATGGCCAAACTTTTGACAATTATGGCATCTCCGAGGGTTTGGGATGTAAGGCTCTACCTTGGCTATTGAGTATCCTATTTTTATCTCTTTTGGCAGAATTGGTTTGTTGAATGTTAGAATGTATGTATTTGTATTTATTACTTTATTGTTTTTATTTATTTGAATTCTTTTCACATTTGTTATTCCTTGATTTTTTAGTGAGACATCGTTTTCAATTTCTGTTAGAGTACAAAGTGATAGTTCTGGGCTTTTTATTACACCCCTAGCTGAATTCAGAAATTGATGGAGGTAAGCTTTTACCTTTATGTTGTTAATTTTTTTGACTTTTAGTAGTCTTTCAGCATCTTTTTTAGTTTTCACTTGTATTAATAGTGTCTTGTTTTTTCTTATTTTTTTAACGGATTGAGGATTTATCAATTCTGAAATCACCTTTTGTAACATAAAAGGAGATACCTTTGTTATGTCTTCCTCTACTGCTTCTATGACAATAAATGTTGGAAAAAGGTTATTTTCTCTTTCATTTTCACTTTCCGTTTCTGAGGACTCCATTTGTCTCTTGGTTCGTTTGTGAGAATTAGCCATTTATTTTTTCTTTTTGAATTCGCTGTCTGTGCTCCCCACCCACCTCGGAGTTCCTTCTTAAGGGACGCTATCAGGGGGACTAATCCCATTCGCCCTGATCCGCCAGGGCTACACAGACAGTATAGCAGGGATGAGAGGGGATACAAGCACCCGCACACCCCCATCATATCTACCCAAGTATAGAAAGATGTTAGGTATCGCAGCCATGTCGGATCCATTATCTCTCATCCCAACTGGCCCTTGCCACTAATTGACTAGCCGATTGAAATGGATTGGGCTATTCCATCCGCCCGTCTATCCCAGGTAGGGACCAAAGTGACGTGTTGTGAAAACTCCTGATCATCTTATACCAGATCAGGAGCCACTCAGTCACCAGGACTCCGTCCCCAGGCATCACGGGTTGCCACCTACGGCAAACGGGTGGCCCCATTGAGGGGAATTTTAGTTTTTGAACATCCTTTTTTTTTTTTTTGAATGAGGTTTATAAATATTACAGTTGGTATTGCTGGCATTATAATTGTTACCAAGACTCATTCTTATTCTTTCCCATTTATCCTACTCTGGTTCGAGGGAGGGGGGGAAGCTATTTACCCATAGCTGGGACCCTAATGGGTGCTACCACTCTGGGTCAGGGTGGACCCAGGAATAACAGCAATTAAGAGGCCATTCCACACTCCTCAAAACCTCCCAAAAAGAGGCCTTACTGTTGGATGTAGTTTATCGTCATACCCAGGACGAGATCAAAAATAAGGATCCTATTCTGCTAGAACATTTTGAACAAGTTCGTTGTCTCAAAAGAACAAGACAGACTGAGAGCATCCGCAACTTGACAGTGATCTCCTTAAGACATTAATGACGTCTTTTTGTGCCTCTAATATATGTTTAACTCTTGCCGGTTATGATACTAGCTAACAATATGCTGTACACCAAAGATTCTATTGCTTTTATACTAATATTTTAACACTAAGAATACTAACAAACTGTCAGGGAGAAAATGTCAGATTATTTATATGCATTGAATTGATATACTGTTAGGAGGAAACTATCTAATTTTAAATGAATTTGAGTAAGAAATATGAACATTTGCAAAAAACACAATATTACATTATTCTGAATCATTGTGTGTGTGTGTGTGTATGTATATATATATATATATATATATATATATTCATACATGTTTCATTAAATAACATAGATAAATGTTGTCTATATATTTTATGTAAGTTTTTTTCATATAGTCTGATAAGCTTAATAACATTATCATTAAACAATGAAAGAAAATCACAATATTGATACATATTTTTTTTTTTTAATCCAATCTAAGCTTTCGGCTTACATAAGCCATTATCAAAGATGACAATTACACAATATATTTAATGCTGCCTAAATACACACAATATATATATATATATATATATATATATATATATATATATATATATATGAAAGGAGACTTTCTGATGCTATTGGTCGGGAGGGAGATGATCCCAGTGTGTGGCACCTTTGGAAAGTACCTGAAAACCATACCATGGGTTGACCCAAGCCTTGTGAGTGAAATTGTGTAGACAGAAACCCTGGGGTCCGTTGATAGAACAAAGTCACAAGTGATCATGATCAAGGGCTTGAGTGTGCTGGCCTTGTTCAGATTGTTGATCACGCTAGATAACTCACTCTCTCCCAGAGACTGTAACTAAGGTCTGCTCAGCATAGTTGCAGTATAAACCACAGGTTGACTCTGTGGGTGTTGAACAAACACAAATGTGCCTGAGCGAGCGTCTGCAATAGGGATTTTCTAGCTGCCCTAGTAGACGGGTATCCTCGAATATGAGTGGCCAGCTGTTATATATCTATATATATATATATATAGATAAATAGATATTGATAATATTAGTGGTCAATATATATATATATATATATATATATATAGATAAATAGATATTGATAATATTAGTGGTCAATATTATATATATATATAGATAAATAGATATTGATAATATTAGTGGTCAATATTATATATATATATATATAGATAAATAGATATTGATAATATTAGTGGTCAATATTATATATATATATATATAGATAAATAGATATTGATAATATTAGTGGTCAATATTATATATATATATATATAGATAAATAGATATTGATAATATTAGTGGTCAATATTATATATATATATATATATAGATAAATAGATATTGATAATATTAGTGGTCAATATTATATATATATATATATATAGATAAATAGATATTGATAATATTAGTGGTCAATATTATATATATATATATAGATAAATAGATATTGATAATATTAGTGGTCAATATTATATATATATATATAGATAAATAGATATTGATAATATTAGTGGTCAATATTATATATATATATATATATATATATATATATATATATATATATATATATATATATATATTTCCAAGAGGATAGAATCCAGGTAGAACTCAATGCCCAGTACAGAGTAAGAATTCTTTTGGAATTTGTAGGTCTGATGAATTGGATTGTGATTATGATTTCAATCTAATTAATTATAACCATGAAATATTAGTGTTTCAGCCTTTTATATATATATATATATATATATATATATAGGGTGTCCATGAAGTATGTGCAAAAACTAGAATACTTGTGGCTTTGTAACTATAAATGATAGAAACAATCTGTAATAAGGATGAGAAAGAAGTATTTAAATTTATTATTGGGATTGTTAATTTTCGACATGTCCAACATCATTATTCATACAAAGGGTAACATGATTCTGTAGTTATTGGAAAACATTTTGCAGCTGATTTTTGGTTTATACTGTCAATCACATCAATTATCCTAGCTTGCAATTCCTCTAAAGATTGAAATTTAACTGAATAAATATCACTTTTCACATGTCCAGATAAAAAGAAATCCAGCGGAGTCAAACAGCGATTCTGCCAAAAAACAGAGAAAAAAAAAAAAAAAAAAAAAAAAAGAAAGAAGTCATTTTGGAGTTTTGAGAAATTGAAACAAATTTAATCGGTAAAACAAATAATAAAGTATTCAAAGACAAGAAAACTCTCGACATCTGCGGGAAGCAAGAGTTGCATCAATATTGGTCAACACTCTGGTATATTTGGGTTTGTTTAAAAATTTGTTTTGAGTAGAGTGCGGCATGTATGTGACTTAGCTAGATGAAAATTGGTCTGTTGTTAGAGATATATGTTTTCTAATAATTGTATAAATTTGTTATCTCTATGTGTAAATTGTGTTTTTTTTTTGCTACAAATCTATCTCTTCTGCCTCAGTAATAGGTTCAGGTTTAGAGAGCTTAGTCTAGAATGCTAGACAGCTTAGTCTAGAATGCTAGAAAAAGACAGAAGGAAGCAACATCGCATCGGTGAGAACATGACCGAAGTTGAGATTACTGTATTAGTACATTAATACTTTGTTGTAGAACTTTTTACATTTACTATTTCTTTCATTTGTTGCAATTATGAAATGATTAACCTACAAAAATCGTCCAATGTCACTAATGCCCACATGACTGTAATGATTTGTTTGGTTTGGTTTACGGCATATCAACCTCAATGGGGTATTAATGCTGACAAAATTCTTACTGCTGGTAATATTTTGTTTTATCAAAAATCTATTTCTGGTAATATTCTTCCTTTAAAAATGTGTTGCTGGTAATTTTTTTTTTTTTTCAAAAATGTATTGCTAGTAATATTTATTTTTTTAAAAACATTGCTGGTAATATTTTTATTTTTTTAAAAATTTATTGCTGGAAATAATTTTTTTTTTTTTTACAAAGTATTTCTGGTATTAAACCTATTTTTACACTTTCATAGTGTTAATATGTTGTTTTGTCAAAAATCTATTCCTGGTAATATTTTTTTCGAAAATATATTGCTGGTAATTTTTTTTTTCTTCAAAAATTTATTTCTGGTAATATTTTTTTCCTCAGAAATGTATTGCTGGTAATATTTTTTTCAAAAATATATTGCTGGTATTATTTTTTTTTCTTCAAAAATTTATTTCTGGTAATAACTTTTTACAAAGTATTTCTGGTATTAAAACCTATTTTTACACTTTTATAATGCTTTTTACCTCAGTTTCGGGGTTAACTATTTGCCCATAGCTGGGACCCTATACAGGTGCTATCACCCCAGCTCAGGGTGGACATGGGAACACCAGCAATTAAGAGGTGGTTCCACGCTCATCAAAACCTCCTGATCAGAGGCCATGCTGTTGGACGTAGTTTATCATCTTACCCTGGACGCGGATGTAGTTCATCGTCATACCCAGGACAGGTAATGATTTGCTTCAATTCTTCAAGATTTGATGGATAGTATTTTCTTATTTAATCTATTTATATTCAGACTATGGTCTTCATCTTTGTTGTTGCTATCACAACATTTTGCCCTCTGGCCTTACTTTATACTAGCATTCTAGACTAAGCTCTCTAAACCTGAATCACAACCACTCTATGAGAAGGAAAAATTATGGAGAAGTCAATGCAAAGTCACTCTATTGTCTTTTTTTTCAGGAAGTTATGGCAATTCAGAGATAATGAAGAAGCAGAATCTGTGGAGAGCTCTGATAGCCTACATCCTGAAGGGAGATGGCATTTTAAAAAAAATATTCCAAAAGAACAAGATCCACTATGATTTATTATTGTTTTATTTATTTGTTTAATGGTATATCAACCTCAGTGGGTTATTTAATGCCGACAACATTTTTTATTGCTGGTAATATTTTATTTTGTGAAAAATCTGTTTCTGGTAATATATTTCCTTCAAAATTGTATTGCTGGTAATAGTTAACTATTTGTCCATAGCTAGGACACTAACAGGTGGTACCACCCCTGGTCAGGGTGTACCTGGGAACACCAGCAATTAAGAGGTGGTTCCACACTCCTCAAAACCTCCTTGCTGCTGGACGTAGTTTAACGTCTTACCCAGGACGGACGTGGTAGATGATACTCAGCTTATGTGCATATGCATGTTTGTGTGAACGTAATTACTGGAGGTGGTGATATGTGTGCTTTATGTTGAAGTTTTACTTTGGAATACAGTTTGATTTCTTTGAGAAATTATAGGATATTATATGGATTAATGGATTGGGATATTATATGGATTAATGGATTAGGATATTATATGGATTAATGGATTAGGATATTATATGAATTAATGTCATGAAAGAGTTCTTTCATGGTTAGTTGATTTTGTTTAGTGGCATGTTAACCCCTATGGGTTATTTAATGCCAGAACCTAAATATTTTTTATGCAGTTTTATGGCTTCAACTAAAGATAAAATGTATTGCTGGTCATTTTGCTATAAGCTATAAAAATGTATTTTTACACATTCATATTGTTTTGTTTTTGCTTGGAGGTTCACTATTTGCCCATAGCTGGGCCCAAACAGGTGCTACCACCTTGGGAACAACAGCGGTTAAGTTCACCTGCACCGCCTAGGTAAGACATACAAACTGAGTAAGTGGGTTCTGCAAACACTGTTGGAGGTCCACAAGGGACAACAAGTAGCAGCCTGCATATCGCTGCTTTCTTGCCACCGTACCGCATCCTTATTCAACCGAGTGCTTACCAGTGATGAAAAGTGGTCGCATGTCGCGCGAGTGGTCAGGGATACCATACAGAAACTTGGGTGGGAGACTTTGTGCCATCCACCTTATTCACCTGACCTTGCGCCATCTGATTACCACCTCTTCCACTCCCTGGATAATCATCTTTGTGGGAAATCCTTCACCAATGAAGCAGACTTGTGCAAAGCCCTCACGGACTTCTTTGCATTAAAAACTCTTGAGTTCTACCGCAAGGGCATTGAACAGCTAGAGACACGTTGACAGAAGGTGCTGGATGCCAATGGCGATTACTTCGAAGACTAAATGTAAGTTACACATACTGTGAAGCGTTTTCTTTTTTTTTCCTTTAAAAACAGACAGAACTTTTTTTGGTTACCTTGTAGAATGTTGTAAGTACAAAATTATTGTCATTAATAAACAATCTAATAAAGCAATGGATGTTGGACCATCTCATCGCAGATGAAGAAAAGGCTTGCAGCAACAGAAATGTGGTTCTTCAAAACGAAGCTGAGAATACCATAGACTGAACATGTGAGCAATGACAAAGTTTTAAAGAAAATGGAAACAAAAAAGTATACTTATACTTACCATCAGAGATAGTTGAAAAATCTAGGGCACATAATGAGGAAAGAGGGCTGGGAAAATCTGATACTCACAGAATAGTTTGAAGGCAAGAGGGACAGAGGAAATAAATGCATAAGCTACCTAGCAAACTTGAGTTAATGGATGGCAGAACAAGATTTAGTAGAGATGACAAAAAGACAAAATTTATTAAGAGTGACAAAGAACAGGAAATTGTGGAGAGCCATTATTGCCAGTGTCCTGAAGGGAAACATCACATATAAGAGGCAAGTACTTTACTCAATCGAAGATCAGAATTTGTCTCTCGCTACTCTTAAAATGATGATAAATGTCAAGAACGGTCACATCGGGATATTTTGATGTTTTCTCGGAATAAGCAGGGACAGGAAGCCACCTGCAAAGTTGAAATGAAATACAATACTTTGATTCATAGGACCATATGGAATATCTATTCCACTTTGGCACAAGCTACTTCCTATTTGAAAGAATTCTTTAGTGGGAATTTCAACTTTGTGTCAAACTTGGTTTTTAGCCTGTTATATATTTCTGTCTGAATTTATGGGATGAGGAATTTTCCATATTTACACATGACGTATTGTCCCAATCTTCATTGTTGTTATAACAATGTTTAGGTTGTTGTATCCTCTCGCTTTCATCAAGTGTATATTGATCTAGTAACCTACAAGGAATTCTGAAGTGAATCCATTATTTAATCTATTCTCATTCAACTTCCCATATCGCTACACAAAAGCTTTCATGTTTCAATAACTATGATTGTATTTCTTCAGGCGATGGTAAGTAACTAGTGATTAAATGATTTTTAAGGAAATTTAAAAACAAATTTTTACCTCTTTTCCAAAAGTTAAAGGGAAGGAGACATAAGGTCAGAATTAAAAACAGACTTGTAGGTATGTCTTGATTAACCAATTAAATGTCAGATTTACGCTAAATAGAAAATTTAGGTCATAGAGTGGAGGTGGGTGAGTTACTTTTTCATGTCAGGATAAACCGGGACAGATTCATTATTGATGATTGTGAAAGATATGCCATAGCCATCTGTTCTCTCATTTTATACATATATATATATATTATGAAATGGACAAAGTTCGACAATTATTTAAAGACATTTTTATGTTTAACATTCTTTTTATAGATACAAGTATTTAAGTAAATGCTCTGTTTTTTTTTAATAATAAACAGTATTAAATAACATTTACCAGCCTGAATGTCCGAGAAATTTTCATAGAAAATATTTGTCCTCTGTCATATGATATTGTGACGTCATTTGTTTACATTTGATACACCATGAGCAGTCATGAATGTACGTGAAAGATTCATGGAAGATTGAAGTTTATAAGCAGTAAATTCAACCTTGCCAACCGAACGATCCTCTGTGGCCGAAATGGTTAAAAGGCACGTCAGGCTATATGACGGTTCCGTATAGGATACAGGTTCGAATCCTATGAAAATTTCTGACATTCAGGCCGGTAAATGTTATTTAATACTGTTTATTATAAAAAAAAAAACAGAGCATTTACTTAAATACTTGTATCTATGAAAAGAATGTTAAACATAAAAATGTCTTTATATATATATATAATAATAATTGGCCACTCGATATCGAGGACACCCGTTGCAATGCACAGCTAGCTAGCGCATATTGCAACATTTGCACAGGCATTTTTGCAATTTCCCAACTGGGAAATGCCCACAGAGCCCACCTGCAGTTTATACTGTTATTGGCGTGTGAAGAGCCAATTAACAGTTTTAGAGCGTTGGTGCGAACCCAGCGTGATCATGAATGAACAAGGTTGGCCACCTCAACTCGCAATCACGGTGTTTTGTGATATCATGCTAGTTTTGGCCAACGAGGTCTTCCACACAGTTTCCTCTCCCAAATTCCCTCACATGGTTTTGGTGGACCCGTGGCTATGGAACAGACACTTGCCAAAGGTGCCCTGTGCTTGGAGTCCGATAGCTGCTGAAATTAATTCCAGCCAGGAATCGAACTCGGTGCCTCGTGATTCTAAAGCAATGCCTTAGACCACTCAGCCACACTGCTTACAGTACCAGGTGTTCCCAAGCGGTCCCCCATCTAAGTACTGACCTGGCTCTACGATGCTTAACTTCGGTGATCGAACGGGAACCGGTATGCATGCATGCATGCATACATACATACATACATACATACATAAAATTTTGGGATCATCTTGCATTTTTTTTTAAAAACTCTTTCAAAAGAGATATTTTCATATATCTTTTGAAGTAAAAGATAAAATTTCACTAACTACTGTTTTTATTTTGACTATTATGGTTAATAAAAAAAGAAATTGAAAGAAAATGGCTAAATCCATAACGGTACGTTTTTGAAGATGCACAGCACATACACCCATCCCAAAACATAACAATCTGATCATAACAATATTTATTTATTAAAAAAATATTTCTTTAATATTATCTGTTTACTTTTATCATAGTAGATTTTGTGTCCGCCATATGTTTTGACTGACCTTTCAGCCACTTAATGAATATCCATGAACACTTACAAATTTTTAAATTGATAAACCAATGACATCATTGCTCTTGTATATAAACACGTGCAACAAAATAAATCCTACATTTGCCTTGGTAATGTCCTTCAGAGGATGAAACGCATTAGCTAAGAATAGTTTTTCTTTGACTTTATATTTATATATATTTGCTAGAAGAGATAAATGGTGTGACAAGGATGAATTAACCAGAAAAAAAATTAACCAATAAGTGATATCCCTTGATATGTAGGGTAGTATGAGAATAGCCTAACCTTATTGATTGAATAAAGGACTTACGATCTTCAAAAATTTAGATACAGTGTCAGTTGCCATGTTCTGTCTCTTTAGATCCTGTTCTTGTATTTTCCCTGTTTCTTTTACTTTCAGTAACTCCTTGCATCATACTGGCTTTTATTGACTTTCTTGGGGTTTAATGATTGAAAAAAAAAAACAGATAATCTTTAAAAATTTTAATGCAATGTCAATCATCATCATCTGTCTCCTTAAATCCATTTTTAAAAAAAATAGTCCTCTGTTTCTTTCACTCTTAGTAACCTTTTGCATTCTAGTGACTTTTATCATCTTGCTTGGAATGAAATGATTAAAATAAAAGAAACCTTGAAAGTTCTACTAACTAAAACAGACACTTGGAGATGACTAGAAACTTTAATATTAGGACTATAACAACCAGGTTGAGGATATAAGCCTGAATAAATGAATGATTAATAGAGGAAGACAACATTTTTATTTTGTTAGGAACTTTTTCATATAAAGAATGAGTTCAGGAACCTAAGCAATTGAAATTCAAACTGTACATATTCAACACATCTGGCAGTTCAGTAAAACAATTATGTTTCAGCCTTTTTGACACAACTGGCAGGCTTGCCCTGTTGGTAGCGTATAGAAGATACTGTCTGCATCCCATGTACCTAAAATGAGTCCACCTTATTGGTGGATACTTGTGAATTTAGGTAATAATAGTACAAGTGAAAAAAAAAATAGGAAAAATAGCACAAGTGAAAAACGGATTCTTTAAACAGCTTAAAATTAAATACCAGTAGCTGTTTAATTTTAAGCTATTTAGAGTTTTGGGTTTTGGTTATGCAAAATTCTCTTTATGATGTCCTCACTTGGAAATAACACCTCTGCTTCAGCAGATAAGGCAATCTGGGTTATTGCTGTAAATTTGGTCAGGTTTATCTTCTGTTTCTGTTGCTTTTCTTTTCGTGTTGTTGATGCATTTTGTGGCTAAAATTGCTGCATAATATAGAGCGTGGTTGTTGTCATTTGCTGGTTCAGGATCAGTCATATCAAGGCTGGTGGTGGTCATGGTTCAGGATCAGTCACACCAAGGCTGGTAGTCATGGTACTTTTACAAAAAGATCTTCTCTTAACACATCACCATCTGATAACAGTTGATCCTATAATCTGTGTTGTATACATGTATCCTTGGAAGCAAATCTTTTCTTTTCCTTTATTACTTAATATGTCTTCTGTGATGGGGTTGGGGTTGAGTTACCAAGATCAATAGTATGTGCTTAACAGTTCATGGACAACTGAACCAGAAGTAAATAAACAGACAACAACTGTCCTCTGACTAGAAATTTAACTTTAAACAGGTTAAGATTAAACAGCTGCTGGTGTTTAATTGTAAGCTGTTTAAAGAGTGTTTTTCACTTATGCTATTATTTCCATTTACTGAATACTTGTAGACTCAGGTATTAACCTGACTAATGCCTACCTTTTTTATTATTCTATTGTAAACTGGACTTCTATTGCTCAACTCATTGTAATTTTTGTCCTATAATATATTAAATAACCCATCACGAGTTGATAGGTCATAAAAGTATCCAACAAACTTGTAAAACTGCTTGCCAAAGATATATATATATATATATATATATATAAATAACACACAAACACCTCATAAGTCAAACTCAAGTCCAAGGGATAAGATATGATATTCAGGCATTCAATTAAAGAAGAAAAATATATGGACTCCTTAATTATTTTTGTTGAGGAATCTATTTTTAAAAAATTGCTATGGACATTTTCAGAACTTTTCTCAATATTTTTGCTGATCTTATCTGATAAGAATTACATGAATTGTCTTTTCTCAATTCATTAGATATCTGTCAATCCTATATGTATGTATATATATATATATATATATATATATATATATATATATATATATATAAGAAAGAACTAGAAACATCCGAACAGGGCGAAATAAATTGTCCAGTTCCTTAAGTTTTTAGTCCAAAGAAAAAACCCCAAGTGAATAATAAGCTTACCCGGAACATCTGTTTAGGTGAAACCTAGGTAGGTTGTTCCTGGCTCTTTAGGATTTATTTAATTTATATATATATTTCCTTTTATGTGCCATGTCCCTTCAGGACGTAAGTGATCATGTCTCTCCATGTTGCACTATCTCTTGTAGCTCTCAGTAAGTTTCATCCCCCCACTCCAAAGACCACGTTCTGTCATCCACTTGCTTAAACCGGCCAGGTACATCATGTGTTGCTTTCCCTTGTCTCTCTTTCCCTCTATTTGACCTGTGAGTATCAGATTCTCCAGGCCCTCCTTTCTCATTACATGTCCCAGGAATTTCATCTGCTTCTTCCTGATGTTAAGTATAAGACTCCTCCTTGTTTGCATCCTTTCCAAGACCATATCATTAAAATTTATTTGTTGAACTTTTTTCTTTTTTTTTTAAATAGATGCTCTGTTTTTTTTAATTTATCTATTAAACAGTATATTTATTTATTTATTTATTTACTTCTAGCAGCCTGAATATTTGAGAAATCTTCTTAGAAAAATATGTGATTGAAGGCACATATTTTCTTCTAAATAAATAAAAGGGCTTTATAGTTTTACTCATGAAGATATTTGTTGAGAAAATATTTGAAAATTACCAATAAATCTGAAATTTACTATAGGTACTACTCTTATTTTCTGGTTTGGTTTGGTTTACGGCATATCAAGCTCAATTGGTTATTTAATGCCGACAAGATTTTTTATTGCTGGTAATATTTTTTTTATCTATCTATCTCAGTATATATTGGTTTGTTTTGTTTTGTTTTGGTATATCAACCTCAATGGGTTATTTAATTTTTTTTTTTATCTATCTATCTCAGTATATATTGGTTTGTTTTGTTTTGTTTTACAGTATATAAACCTCAATGGGTTATTTTATTTTTTTATTTTTATCTATCTATCTCAGTATATATTGGTTTGTTTTGTTTTGTTTTATGATATATCAACCTCAATGGGTTATTTTATTTTTTTATTTTTATCTATCTATCTCAGTATATATTGGTTTGTTTTGTTTTGTTTTATGGCATATCAACCTCAATGGGTTATTTAATGCCAACAAGATTTTTATTGCTCGTAATATTTTTTTTTAATCTATCTATCTATCTCAGTATATATTGGTTCGGTTTGGTTTGTTTTATGGCATATCAACCTCAATGGGTCATTTAATACCAACAAAATTTTTATTGTTGGTAATATTTTCTTAAAAAATATATTTCTGGTAATAGTTTCCCTTCAAATATGTATTGCTGGTAATATATTTTTTCAAAAATATATTGCTGGTAAAAATTTTTTTTTTTTTACAAAGTATTTCTGGTATTGAAACTTATTTTTACACTTTTATAGTGTTTTGACACTAATTTGCGGGGTTAACTATTTGCCCATGGCCGGGACCCTAACAGGTGCTACCACTCTGGGTGAGGGTGAACCTGAGAAAACCAGCAATTAAGAGGTGGTTCCATGTTCCTCAAAACCTCCTGATCAGAAGCCTTGCTGTTGGATGTAGTTTATCATTTTACCCAGGACGGAGACTGGTTTGGAGAGAAGAGGATAACAGTATTTGACTGGCCTCTTATTTTCTGGAAATGTTATATATGGGCATCTGTATTTACAAAAACTGGTATTTTTTATACACACACAAAAAAAATTAAAAATTATTTCTAAAGTACTGGGGTCACTGAATTGTAGCAAGATTTTACATTTATGATTATTAAATGTAATTTTTATTTAATAACAATATCACTTGTTACAAATTCATACAGGATTTTAAAATATTTGGAAGTTTCTAAATTATTCTAATTAAAATTTAAAAAAAAAATGAAAAGAAAAAGAATTCTTCGAAAATTCATTATTCATCAAAAGATTTTTTTTCATAAAACAAATAGTGTCCATAATATATTTTATTCATAAAAACAATTAAAAGATTTTTTAAATAAATAATACCTTAGTTTTATTACATTTTATTTTGATTCAGAGCAGATTTTTTTTGAACGCTCCTCCCAACAAAAAAGATGATTTAAATTCACCGAGGACTTACTTATTCTTACAACTAATATAAACATTATTAAGCATAGCAAAAAAAGAATTTCTCAAAACTTCATAAAATTAATTAAGTGGAAAGTAAGAAATATAAAAAAAAAATATTTTTACCAAGATTTTCTAAAAACAAAATGATCCTAAAATTATTTAATTTATTTGTGAATAAGTCCTGAAAGTTTCATTAAAATCTGACAATTTGATTTTGCATGAATTTCTGAAGCAATGTTTTTCACTGCAAAAAGAGGCTCCAATTTCTTATAGTAATTTATGTTCTGACATTGATACAAGAAAAACAAGATTTTTTTTTTTTTTTTTAACCAAAATTTTGAAGGTTCTGAAAAGGATTTAAAAAAACAAAATACATAAAGAGATCCTTGGGTTTTACCTCTTAGTATGAAGATTTTTATGATAAAACTTTATTTTTATTACGTTATTAGGTATCCTTTCTTCGTGTATGCTCATTTTTTAATGAATATTTGGTGTTACACTCTCTCACACACACACACACACACACACACACACACACACACACGTGTGTTTTTCTTATTTTTTTTATACTTAATTCTGCCAAATCTTGAGAAATTGGTACAAACCAATTGGAAAATTAATGCTGGTTTAGATAGAGAGAGAGAAAGAAAGAAAAGTTAAAGATGTAAAGATAAGTACAACTGCTACTGAGAAAGAAAAGTAAAAAATGTGCTTTTTTTATTTAGAATCAATTTAAGGAACCACAAAATGATAAAAAGACAGATGAAACAGTAAACAGAAAGTACAGCTCACCTTGCTAAGTAAAGACATGCATTCCGATCACATATGCACAATAAAGAAAGAAATATATATATATATATATATATTGAATACAGAAAAGCGATACCCCTGCTTCAAAGAAAAGTGAGGTTATCCTTGCGACAAAGATTACAAGCCCCCAAGAAAGTTGTGCTGGATTTCCGATTGTGAGTTGATAGATCTTTTGCTGAGAGACATTGAAGAGGAAACAGTCGTAGAGTGCTTCACTTTGAAGCCTCCATTGAGATGAAAGGTACAAGTACAATCACGTTACTTTCATCTAAGTGGATTGGAGGTGCAACATGGAGTAGTAATTTTCTTTGGGAAAAAGCACTGCATATATATATATATATATATATATATATATATATATATATATATATATATATACACTCCGAAATTCTTTGTTACTCTATTTTCATTGACCTCTATAAATACTAGTTTACCTGTACTATAAAAAAATGATGTCTTATTATAATTCTGATTGTCCTTCTCTTAGTTCCTATCTTAGCCCATATGTTATGCCCTTCATAAATAACAAAAAATTCTGTTTTAATTGCATGGAAAGACAGGAAACGTATATCAGAGAAGCTACTTAGTTTCAGTGAGAAATAGGAGAAAAGAAAGAAAAGAATGCTCTGTAATAACTCATGAAAAATAGACTGTTCCATTTTGGTTGTGAGGAAAGATGGAAAAGACATATCAGAGACACTGTTTGAGTTCAGTAATAAAGAAAGAAAAAGGGAAGGAACGAAAAGAGAGAAAAAGGGAAGGAACGAAAAGAGAGAAAAAGGGAAGGAACGAAAAGAGAGAAAAAGGGAAGGAACGAAAAGAGAGGGAAGGAACGAAAAGAGAGGGAAGGAACGAAAAGAAAGGGAAGGAACGAAAAGAAAGGGAAGGAACGAAAAAGAAAGGGAAGGAACGAAAAAGAAAGGGAAGGAACGAAAAAGAAAGGGAAGGAACGAAAAAGAAAGGGAAGGAACGAAAAAGAAAGGGAAGGAACGAAAAAGAAAGGGAAGGAACGAAAAGAAAGAAACTAAAGGGAAGGAACGAAAAGAAAGAAAATAAAGGGAAGGAACGAAAAGAAAGAAAATAAAGGGAAGGAACGAAAAGAAAGAAAATAAAATGGAAGGAACGAAAAGAAAGAAAATAAAGGGAAGGAACGAAAAGAAAGAAAATAAAATGGAAGGAACGAAAAGAAGAGAAAGGAACAAAGAGGAAGAAGGAAAGAAGAACAGAAAGAAGAACCCTGCCAATGCCTCATAAATAATAGACTCTTCTGTTTTGATCACGTGGAAAGATGGAAAATACATATCAGAGATGCTGTTTGATTTCAGTGAGAGAAAAAAAGAAAACAAAATGTTAATAGGGAAGTCATGAAATTTTCACAGGTACTACTTAACTACTATTTGACGTAATTTTACAATTGCCCTCTACTTTAACTCATAAAATAACAAAAAAGAAATTTCTTACATCTTATTATGTTCAAGACTTTCTGAACATTAAACAAATAACGTTTTTGTCTGAATTTCCAGAATGAGGAATTTATATTAATCACAGTGTTTTGGCAGTTGTACTATGGACTTATTGATGTACCTATGTGCAAATCCATTGCACATCTATCATACAGTTTTCTGTCTGAATTTCTGGGATGATAATTTACAGTACTTATTGCTAAATGGATAAATATGCCTGCATTAAACATATCAGAAGTTGTTTTTTCCTATGACATCGCTATTATTTTAACTACCTTCACTCCTTGGCAATGTTTGCATTAAAAAGCAATGAATAGAATCGTAATAAAACCTAAGCATATGATGAAAGTGAATTTATACATTTTGTTTGTTCATTTGACACATCTTATTGTGAGTATGTTTGTCCATGTTTACCATATTTACATTGAGACTAAAATAGCCAATTTCAAATCCACTCTATTGCCATAAGATGTTATTTTGTATATGACTTTATTTTCTATAAGACTTTAAACAAAAAAATATAAGGAAGAATCCTCCATCAATGCTGGAACATCGAGAGTAACATGGGCTGTTTGGTCACTGAATGCCAAATGTTTCCTTATAATGTTAACCGTAATATTAACCGTTTACTTATAAGTAAGCATTCAGTAACTAAACAGCAAGTGCTACTTTTGGTTGAAATTTGTAAAATCTTCTAAAATAATTATTATGGAAAATAAAGTTCTCAAGTTCACTGTTATCGTTCTTTCCACTACTGATGGGGATTTCCTTCCTAACCTTTTGTTTTAAGTAGTGTGGAACATCAACATTTTAATTATGTCATTATTTTCTCTTTGAATTACATGTGCTATCCATTTTAGTTGTTGAAAATCCTCAAGTGATTTGGTTTTTCCTATTTGGTACAGTTTTGCCAGAGTCAGCTCCTCCTCAGTTCTTTAATCCTTCAACAGGGGCCTCTCTCCCCTGGCTATAAATACTGGCTGACCCTTCGCCTTGATCTCTCTTTTTTCCACTTAGGCCTTGAGCTGCCACCTCGCATGGAGGTGAGGTAAACTCTCTAACACCAATATGTGACTTTTCAGAGATACAGTGTTTCCCAAATTCTGAGAACACGCTAAGAATACACGTACATATGAACACTCACTACAACACACACACATAATTTCTCCACACATACACTATGTAACTGTCCATTTATTTGTTTAACTTGTTATTAATATATATTTGTTTACACATGTATATCGGCCTTGTTTGTTTTCTTTGAACTTAATTAAAGTCCAACATTCCCATGTAGCTGGACCGGCTAGCAGGAAATTTTAACCTTCTGATATCTCTTCACATCTTCAACCCACGGTCCACTACAGAAAGGAGGGCCTGGAGAATCTGATACTCACAGGTCGAATAGAGGGAAAGAGAGACAAGGGAAAGCAACACATGATGTACCTGGCCGGTTTAAGCAAGTGGATGACAGAACGTGGTCTTTGGAGTGGGGGGATGAAACTTACTGAGAGCTACAAGAGATAGTGCAACATGGAGAGACATGATCACTTACGTCCTGAAGGGACATGGCACATAAAAAGAAATATATATATAAATGAAATAAATCCTAAAGAGCCAGGAACAACCTACCTAGGTTTCACCTAAACAGATGTTCCGGGTAAGCTTATTACTCACTTGGGGTTTTTTCTTTGGACTAGAACTTAAGGAACTGGACGATTTATTTTGCCCTGTTTGGATGTTTCTAGTTCTTTCTTATATATATATATATATATATATATATATAGGATTGACAGATATCTAATGAATTGAAAAACTACCACTACAGTTTTTTGTGATTCTGCAGTGCCAGTTCATATGGTTCTATATGCATGATTTTTATGTACTGGTCATAATTTAACGGCAATCTGGTGCTAGGAAAGTTGTTTCCCCACTCACCAGTTAGTAATATTAACATTAGTGTATATATTGATACACTAACACTGAATAAATGGAAATGAAAGAGGAGATAAACACCCACACACAATTAAAACATTTAATAAGTATACAAAAATGTTATGATTCGCACATTTGCCAAATCGGATGAATGTATGCATTGCTCCAAAAACAAGCATGTCTGAACTCAAGATAAACACAAATGTCTTAATTTTTCTGGTTTTGACAAGGGGAAATAAAGTGCCTCACGGAAGTTGGAGACAAAGGTCTCTTTAGTCTCAAGGACACATGGCACAGTGGATAAAGTCGTTGGTTAGATCCAGTGACAGGCCCAAAGAGTGTGAGTTCAATACCCGGTTAAGGTAGTGGAGAACTTTCAGAGGGAAAATTAGCAGGAGATAACTGATAACTGACATCCATCAAATATGGCTCGTGGAACTAGAACAGTCTACCCCAGTGAGCAAAATAAAGGGTTCAGTTCAAAATTCCAACCACCTGAAGAAGGACGGAGCATACAACGGCCGAAACGTTGTGACAAATATGGCGACAAAGATGAGGACAATAGTCCGACTAATGTAAATACTGTACATAATACCTCATCTCAGAAATATAGACAGACTCTGAAAGATCTCTTTTCCAGTCAAAAAAAAAAGCAGTGAACATAATGTTCAGTCTCCATGTGTATGGACTTTATTATTATAAATAAATAAAAATGAAATATAAAATAATAATAATAAAGATTATGAATAAAATCTATATCTATAATTCTCAAAATATGTGTGTGTGTGATTGGATGTTGTTTATGCATTTCCACAGTTTTCATCCAGTTTTGATGAAATTTCTTTTTATTTGATAGATAATTCTTCAGTGCTGGTTTTGAGTCCAAATTGTTGGCGAAAATGGCTCTCCACTACTTCCTGCCCATTATAACTCTCAGCAACATTTTACTATTTACTATCTGTTCTTGGATAAATATATCTTTCATAAAATCTTTAAATTATTACAATAATATTATTTATTATTATACAGTTCCCTTTTCAGGACTCCCCCACCGTTCAGATTGTTACCCCCCCCCATTTGGGGATGTGCCTCTGTTGCCCCCGAATGTTGTTACTAATATTGATTTTCAGGTGGGCTGACTTTAAACTTAAACTGCTCCAACTGAACGGCAAAAATTCCTAGTAATGAAAGACCCGGTCAAAGACGGGTTAGAATGCTAGTAAGGCAATAACATAAAAACATTGTATTAAATAAAATAATCCCTACATGCAACAAAAACTCTTCCTGCCGGAAATACAGATATTCTGCTGAAAGACATTAAATTCAATCTCTTTACCATGAACCTTGGTACAGGCAATACATGTCTGACTTCTTACTGTGATATGGTGGGTATTGATGTGTAGTAACTTCTTCCTATCATTTGTAACTTAAAAAAATACACACACTAATACACACAGAAAATATCAATAAATTGCATGAAATTAACATACAATTTACCATGTTTTCCTGTTATTTCTGTATGTTTTATTTCCTGTCAAGTATGCTTTTATTTTCATGAACACAAGGCTAATTTGTGCTACTTTGATGTGAGTGACTGCACAGACTTCAGGAAATTGGGAAGATGTTAACCATTCAATGAATGAAAGCAAACTCCTAAAAAGAAAGTTTTGTAAGGGGCGGAATTCATATGAGGTCAGCAGACACATGATGTCAGAAATAATATATATATATATATATATATATATATATATATGGCTATCCAAGGGAAGACAATTATTGTCTCCTTACAGTTAAAGAAGGATGTTTCTTGCTAAGAGCCACAGGCTTCATTTGTCCAAAGCCATTTTTAAACATCGATCTTAGAAAGCAGTAGTATACAGCTGACAGTTTCTGAACAAGTTTGGTGTCAAGAATAATATTCATTTGAAGGTCTCAATCTGATGAGGCTATTTAAATCTGTGTTAGTCACGTCAAATTTCTGAAAATGGATAGTCCCCTGGGGTGTTTACAGACCTCAATACAAATATGCTTAGAATGTTACAATTATGTAAAATATTGTCATATACTGAAAAAAATAGCATAACAGTAAATCTCCATTAAAATATACATTAAATCAAAACATGAACTGAATATTACATTCATGAAAGTTATAATTATAGGACTGAAAGAGAAATTATATATATATATATATATTAGTGTGAATATTCATAATATCAAACGTCACCTCAGATTTCTGAAAATGGATAGTCCTCTGAGGTGTTTACACACCACAATACAAAATGTTTGTAGTGTTACAATTATATAAAATATTGTTATACTGCTGAAAAAAATAACATAACATGCAATCTCCATTACAATATATGTTAAATCAGATCTTGAACTGAAGATATAATTATTCATTGAAATGAAAATTATAATAAATTTGTTGTATAAAACATATCCTGTAAATTGTAGGAGAAACACACCAATACAATAATAGAGAAAAGTTTTATTCATCAAAAACAGCCATAATATATTTCCATGAATAGAAAGATATTACGTTCACTAAACTCAATTACAGAACTGAAACAGTAATTTTATATATATATATATATATATATAGGTAACTATACTCGTGTCGAAAAACCTTCGAATTCTTGATTTAACAATAGCCAAATCAATCACGAAAAAAGGTTTTAAAAAAGAAAGAGCCAGGAACATGAAAGTCTGTCGAAAGTAATCGCACAGATACAGGTTCAAGGCCCAAAGAAAAAACCCCGATACGAGTAAACAACTAACTAAAGAGCTCAATACAAGCGTAGAGCAAACCTGGTCAAACCTAATGAGCCAGACAAACCTACCAAGGTTTCACTTAGGCAGATCATCAGGGTGGGTTGGCTCTGACGATCTGCCTAAGTGAAACCTTGGTAGGTTTGTCTGGCTCATTAGGCTTTATACTTACATGCAAGCATATCTGAGGATATGTATAGTTATCATATATATATATATATATATATATATAATGAAAATTTACCTTTGTTAGTCAGGCAGTGTGACAGGACACCCCAAAGAAGAAAAAGCAATATCTGCATCCCATAACTACGTCACACCGTGTGTTACACACCCTGAGTCAGGGGAGTGGTAGAAGGGAGCAAAAGAAACAAGTTACCAACTAGAAATTATAAGTACATTAAAAATTTGGGTGTAACAAAACACCCTGTGTGACTAACATAAAGTTAAGTATATACGACTCCAGTTTACAGATTCTGGTCAGTACCTACATGGACGACCACGTGCGAATATCAGGTGCCGTAAGCTTGGATGTGCAGCTGGTGCAATAAATAATGGCTCAGATTGGAAATTGGAGACCATAGTTCCATTTCCAGTCACGTTCATTATATTCACTTACATGCAAATACTTTCGGGAAAGGTATGAATCCACTTCTTACCCCACCAACTATCAGTTACTTAGTTGGACTTGTATCAGTAAATCACCATTATCTCAAAACTTTCTTACAATCTAAAAATATTTTCTGGCTACAAAGGGTTGATAAGCTGTACCCCCCACCAAAACAAAAACCCCATCAATCTACCATGAAGCAATTTGCAGTGTTGGACAAAAATAGATTATTCTAGGTTCAATTTCCTTATCTCCTATACTAAATTTGCTATAACTAATGAATACACTGAAGTATTTGATGTGTTTAGTATTTACTAATAAATAAGGAAACTACTAATATTACAATTACCCAATGTTTTATTGTCATGTTTGTTCAAAAGTTTGTTGGCATAGTAACTGTGAGTTCAATCTCTGGTCCAGGCAGTACTGACTCAGACTCAATATTTTGATTTGTTGAACTGCATATAAATTCCTGATGGGTCATTTAATGTTGAAATTTAATTTTCTTGGGAGCTTTGAAGTAACAAAAATATGATAGATGTTATTCTGCTTTCACAGTTGAATACATGGTAGATGATACTCAGCTTTTGGGGATATACATGTTTGTGTGGACATAATTACTATATGTGTGTTTTATGTTGCAGTTTTGTTGAAGTTATATTTTGGGATACAGTTCAAGTTTAAGAAGTTATATGGATTAAGGTCATGAAAGAGTTCTTTCATGTTGGTTTGTTGTTTTTGTTTAGTGGTTATTTAATGCTGAAATCTAAATATTTTGAACTCGGTTGCATTCCATCAATGAAATATATTTTGAACTCGGTTGCATGCTGTCAACTACAGATAAAATTTAATGTTGGTAATTTTTTTTATATAAAAAATGTATTGCAGGTATTTTTACTATAAAAATGTATTTTTATACTTTCATAGTATTTTGTTCATGTTTGGTGGGTCACTATTTTCCCATAGCTGAAACCCTAACAGGGTCTACCACCCTGGATGTGAGAACAGCAACAAATAAGAGGTGGTTCCATGCTTCTCAAAACTTTCAATCTCCTGATCAGAGGCCTTGCTACCAGATGTAGTTTATGGTCATACCCAGGACTACAGTTTGGTTTGATTTGTTTTACAGCATATGAACCAGAATGGGTTATTTAAAGTCAACAAAATTTCCTTTTTTTTTTTTTTTTTTTAAAAATGTATAGCTGGTAATATTTTTAATAAAAAAATGTACAGTTTGTTTTTTGTTTTGTGGCATATTAGCCTCAATGAGTTATTTAATGCTGACGATTTTTATTTCTGGGGAGCTAGATGGCCAGATGTAAGAGGTGATGCGATAACAGAAATTGTCTGACAGACATGACTGAGTTCTCCTGCTTGTGTGCCTTGGTGCAGAGTCCTGTTGCCAGACATGTGGTCTTCCAGCAGCTGTCCTCTTGACCCAAGGCAGCACTACCTCCTCAAGGTACTTGATGTAGGCCTCTTTGTTGAATCAGAAGCCCTGTGGGATACGAATCTATCCTAAAAATGTTGTCGGCATTAAATAACCCATTGAGGTTGATATGCCATAAAACAAAATAAACCAAACCAAACATTTGTCTTGCAAACTATATTGGGCAAACTCACCTGAGTCAGGGTAAAAAAAAAAAAAAAATAGGCACAAAACATGGAATTAAAACAAGCAACAATTGATAAATTTATTAACAAAAGATGTTACAGAAGAATAAAGAAAGAAAAAGTTATGAACGGTTCAAAACAATCTTCAGCCTGTGCCTCTAAAGTACTTACACATATATCTACCAAAGTGAGAGAGAGACATGTCTTGTTGCTTCAAAAGTAAAAAGTAAAAGAGACTTTCAAATATCATGCCACCTGTGATTATCATCAGGGGTGAAGTAATCTAACAATATCCATGTGCAATACATTCCACTTATTTTTTAACCTCTTTCTAGGCTTGTGTTGTGGACATTTCCCTGTCTTCAGTTCAATATATATGTTGAATTTACATATATTTCTTTTACATAAGCAAATGAACTGCTCCACTATCTTAACAGTAGACTATAAATATTGATATTTAAATTTTGCAACATTCGGTTTACAATCTGTACATGACAATTCCCACATCCATGAAACTCAGAGTTGCACCAAATGGTGAAGAAAAAAATTAGTACATCTATTATTACACTATTTACGTTATTCGGACTATTGTCCTCATCTTTATCGCCATATTTATTACAACGTTTCGGCCGTTGTACGCTCCGGCCTTCTTCAGGTGGTTGGAATGTCAAACTGAACCCTTTATTTTGCTCACTGGGGTAGACTGTTCAAGTTCCACATGCCATGTTTAATGGATGTCAATTATCAGTTATCTCCTGTTAATTCCCCTCTCCAAGTTCACTGCCTTAAGCAGGTATTGAACTCTCACTCTTTGGGTCCTGTCAGTGGATCTAACCAACGCCCTTATCCACTGTACCATGTATCTATTATTAGTATAAATTTTAGCTGTTATTTTATATCAAGCACTGTATTATTACCATGAGAACATACTGTGTGCTATATATATATATATATATAAAAAATATTGGTTTATGCATTTAGATTATTATATAACTATTGTCATATGTCATTTTACAATCTAGGATACTATTTAATGCATTACATTTGAACAGATCTTCTGAAAACCTTATGGGTCATTTAATGACGAAATTTAATTTTCTTGGGAGCTTTGGTAATTTTTTTTACTATTAAAATCTATTGCTGGTATTTTTTACTACAAAAATGTATTTTCATACTTTCATAGGGTTTTAATCTCAGTTTGGGATTCCACTATTTATACATAGATGAGACCCTAACAAATGCTACCACCCTGAATGCAAGAGGGGAAACAATGCATAACCTACCTATAGAGCTTGTGTAAATGGATGGCTGAACAAGGCTTAGGAGAGATAACAAAAAGACAAAAATTTACCAAGAGCTACAAAGGACAGGAAATTGTGGAGAGCCATGATTGCCAACATCCTGAAGGGACACAGCATATAGAAGAAGAATAACTATTTTGCATCATTGTTCATTCAATGGCAGTCTTACTCCAAATCCAGATACCTATTTGCCCTGTTCCTGTAATCAGCATTTAATGTCCCATACTTTACTCAGCCTTACACACCCTATCATAATAACATATACTCTGGCCCTCTAATGATTTACAGTTCAAGTTAGGATTTTCCTTACATTCACTCAACATCCTTTGACCTTTTGTGGATTGAAAAAAAAAAAAAAAAAAAAAAAAAAAAGAAAGGAAGACTAAGCTTTCCTGTTTGTGTTCATTTATAAGTGGGTGTCTGATTTTAAGGTCAGATCTAACAGTTTTCCATCAAAATGAACAAAGTATATTTATCCAAAGAACACGACTGTTCAATCCCATGTAAGATTTGGAACTATTATGTGATAAATTCAGACAGGCTGTTAATGCCAAGGCCAAAATATATATTTTTGTAAGCATAAAAAAATCAATTTCTTCCAATTCCAAGCCAAAAATTTTCATTATATATTTTTTTTTTATTTATCTATTATGGTTTTAAAACTGTTTTTGGCCAATCATTTTATGTTAAAACAAAGATGGCCGAATATTCACTGAACTTCATCATGTATCCAATCCCTTCTTCATTCTATTTACATGTTCTCAAAAATAGAAATTTGCAAAAAGAATAGCACAAAGAATCATAGTCATAGTTGCAGCTTATAGCATATTAGAAATGTTAGGTTTCATCTGAAAAGTACTGAAAGTACATAAAGAAAAGTTGTAAATAGTAAAAAAAAAAATATTTAGTAGTTGTAAAGAGTTTGATTAATTAGTTTTTTACAGATTATCAACCCCTTGCAGTTTATTTAAAGCCAGAAAATACTTTTAGATTGAAAGAAACAAAGTAACTAAAAATAACAAAACAAAAGTCATTGAAACAAAGCAAGTTCAGTCGACCAATGATGACAATTCCAGAACAACGTAACTATAAACAATTTTTTCTATCCTCTGCCAGCCGCTATGATGGAGAAAGCATTACCTCAAACCGTCGCCAGTGAGACACGCTGCAAAAGCCACTCCGTTTCGCGAGGCTCGTTCCTTAATCGAGACACAATCGCGCCAATCCTCCGAAGAAACACCATCGAACGAGGGCCAATAACCCCTGAAGTCTCCACTGCCACAGGAGTAAAAAAAAAAAATCTATCAGCAAGAGAAGAATATTTAGCTATTTTTTTATCTCTGCATCTCAGGCGACGAACCCCGGCTCAACTGCAGACCAGATCAAATTACCAACCGAAAATGCATCTGCACAGGTCGCATCCCAAATCAACGACTTACCCATTTTAAAAGGAAAGATGGTAATGTTTTTGAGATAATAATGGTTTAGTGATACAACTCGTACTAATTAACCCATAGTTGGGAGTGAGGGGGAAGTGGTGTATTCATATCTAATCAGAATTTGATAAACAAGTAATTGTAATTTGGATGTAAAGTGGGGGATCAATTCTCTATTACAATCAACATATAAACTGATCCTTCATTTTGTGTCCATGATAGGTTTTTATAAATTTATATTCTAGAGAATACAAATAAAGACATGCCTGTGTAGCAAATCAGTATTTCATTGATTGATTTGTTTGTTTTTTTATGTCTTATCAACCCGTTGCAGGTTATTTAAAGCCAGAAAATATTTTTAGATTGTGAGAATTTTTCTGGAGATAATGATTTAGTGATACAAGTCTTAATAATTGACCCATAGGTCGGGGTAGTAGACATGGATTCCAAGGGTATTTGCATATAAGTGTATATAACAAACTGAAATTGGAGTATGACTCTCTGATTAACAATTCTGAGCCATTATCCATTACACCACTTGCACATCCAAGCTTACAGCACCTGGTATTCCCAAGCAGTCATCCATCTAAGTACTGACCAGGCTCAATGTTGCTTAATTTCAGTGATTTTCTTCTGCAGTTAAGATCATTTCTTTTAAAATTTGCATAAAACTAGGTTCAACACTGCTTAACTTCAGTGATCGTATGGGAACTGCCATTTCAACATAATATGTCTGTAAGCCTAGTTGTAAAGAATGTCATGTTGAGAAATATCAGTCTATTATCAATATTTTTTTTACCGATTTCCTACCAAAAGATTAAAAAAAAAACAACCAAAAAAAACAAAACAACTTAGTTTTGAGCAAAGAATGTTCATGAAAACATTACTGTTTGCTTTTTAATTTCTCTGTTTACAAATTACAATGTTTACCGATAGGGTTAATCATTTACCTTCCTCATGCCCCCCCATAAACTGTGCCTCTTACCGCTTACTCTGTAATGCTCTATCTCAAGAGAAATTTGGGCCTTGTACATGGTGTACATTATTGTAAAAAAAAAAAAAAAAAAAAATCCCATCAATTTCTGTTGAGAATGCTGATATTCTTTTGGTAAATCCAAGAAGACATTTTTAACATGTTCCTTCAAGATGGCTCCCAGATTCTCAGCAGAATTGAGATTATGTAAACTTCCTGGCTACCTGACAAATCCATCTTTTGGAAAAAAACACAAAAAAGAAATTTAAATAAATAAATAAAATATTCCATTTCTGCGTGGTTCTGAACATGACACACACAATTAGTTTCTTAATCAATGAATCAGCCATCAGCCTTTATAAAAAAGTAAATGTTTATGTTTGCCTATATAGGCGGTACCTAAAATGGAACACTCAGAAAAAACCTCATGCCTTACATTGGGAAACAAAGATTTTGCTATTGGAATAAAAGCATGTTTTAGACTAAGTATACCGATTCTAAAACATGGTTGGTTGATTGATTCGTTTTGTATGGTTTAACAACCCTTTGGAGGTTATTTCAAGCTAGAATATATTTTTAGATTCTAAGATATTTTTTTGTAAATAATAATGGTTTAGCGATACAAGTCTCATAACTGGTAGTAGAAGAGTTGGATTCATGCCTTTCCCAAGGGTATTTGCATGTAAGTGAATATAACAAACCCAATGGGTATTGAAACATTGACATTGCTTAACTTTGGAGATCATATGAGAACCAGTGCTCCAACATGATGTGGCCTTAAATCTGATTCTAAAGTATTATTTAGAATTGATTTTAAGATATGTGTATGCAAATGATATAGACAGTATCTACTAATTGATTAAATTAGTATTAATAATTACATTTTTAATTCAATAATTAATCATTAATTATCACTAATTATATTAATTCAATAATTATTGATTTTAAGATATATATATATGAATGATAGGACAGACAATCTTCTAATTGATGAAATTAGTATATTAATAATTATATAAATTATTAATTATTAAATTATTTTAAGATATGTGTATGTGAATGATAGAGACATTATCTTCTAATTAATTGATGAAATTAATTAGTATTACTAATTGCATTTTTTTATTCAATAATCATTAATGGATTTTAAGATATGTGAATAATAGGTGAGCCATTATCTTCTATGATAAATATACTAAGGAAGAAAAAACGTTTTTTATGACACTGTACATGAGGCTGTACTAAACTAACAATCTAAACATATGTGTATTTAGAGATTCTTGATAAAATACAAAGAAGTATCTGCAATGTTATCATCCCTACCTGGCATCTCAGCTTGAGTCACTTTCCCACCACCATAATGTAGCTTCCCTGTACTTTTTCTATATATATTTCATGGTGATTGTTTGATGAACTTTCCTCTGTGGTGAATAGAATTTATGAATTTAACCATATTACTTATCATGTTACTGTCGAAATGGATAGATGTAACCGTAGGTTCTATGCTAAGAGTTTCTTCTTTCACACTTCACATTTGGGGAACTCTCTTCTGGCTTCTTGCTTTCCAGTCAAGTTTGATGTTCAAAAATTTAAATGCAACATCGATCTTCTGCTTTCTCAATTCCTCCTCTTTTAGGGTTCTCTCTCCTTAATAATCATTTTCTCATTCTTTGACACCTTTGCGTCTTAGTGACTTTATTGCCTTACTTCGGGTGAAATGATTAAAAGAGAAATTACATGGATGTTTTTGTTTTTTTATGTTTTGGATCATTTTAGAATTGGATCAACAGAATTGCAATAGCATAGACAGCACTGACAAACCTGAATACCATGTAGAAGTTAAAAATGAAAAAAAAAAAAAAGCCTGAAAGTACAACTCTTTAGTTCAACAATAAAAGCTTAACTACAGAGATCAGAGCTAAATGTCAGCTAGAAACAAGATATAACCAATAAAGAATTATTGGAACCGATTAAAGATTATAGACAATCTGTGAAAGGCGAGTCCAGTTTAGTGGCTATTACTGGAGAAGTAAATAAGACACTGCGTATCAGCTTATCTTATAGGATTCAAATTATGTGGAAAGATCAAGAGATAGATGAGCAAGAATCTTCATCGATCAATTAAAAGATCACACCAGGATCGGAAAGGAAGAACTGGGTAGAGTTATAGATGACAGTGGAAAAATGTGGTTCATTTGATGACAGTGACGTGGTAATGTATGGCGATGTTCAGGGTCAACTCCTTGATTATATGCCCCCTAGGGGAGTCTATAGGGCTTAGTACTGAGAAATGTGAGAAAGGAAGACATTTTAAATATATAAAAACAGATGAAATATGAAATAAATACTTTATTCAAATTAAATTTTTATTTCACTCTTTGATTGGATGCCACCCCGATATGGATGCCCGAGGTCGTCGCACCCTCTGCCCCCACTTTCCGCACACTACAGTTTGAGGATAATCAGACTAAATCTAATAAGCTGATTCTGTATCATCCCTGAGAATTGCCAAAATACATTAGATTTTTATTTACAGAACATATTAATATTCAATACTATCATGCAAGGCACCATTGAAGGTGGGCGTAAAAGAGGACACCAATGCAAAAATTGGTTGGACAATGGACAAGTATGACTATAAGAGAATTGTTGATGGCTGCTATTGATAAACCATTGTAGAGGAGAGTCAATATGGCTTCTGTATTTGAATCTCCCCCCCCCTACAATTACAAAAGTCAAGGATATGATGATGATGATGATGATAATGATTAATATTTAAAGTAAATGAGATGTTAGTATGCATTTAGGCTGGCAGCATGGGATTCAGTCAGCTGAAATGTACAGAACATTGTTGAAGACTATGCTGATTTAATAAACAACATGCTAACAGTACAACACAATATTTTCCAGTGGACCTGCAATTTGTAAACATTGAGCATATTAAGAGTTCTAGCAGGACATAATATAGACAATAAAATGCCAGGTATCTTCACTTCAGGATGTATGCCATGATGATTCTCCACGGATTTTTCTTTCTTATTTGAATTCCAAAGTCTTCTTGGGATAAATTTTGGAATGTTTTCCAATTGTATTCTCCACTCTCTGGACTTCAGAGTCTTCTCTTTGACTGGCTGTCATCCAAAGTTTAAAGATTCCAGCCTACCCTGCTAATTTTTGCTGCTATTTTTCTTCAGGATGTATGTGATTATGGATCTCCACAGATTTTTCTTTTGTATCTGAATTCTAATGTTTGCTCAGGATAAATAGTTGAATGTCTTCTTGTTGCCTAGTCCATGGTTCAGAATTAAAAATTTTCCTTCTTTTAGACTGGTTGACATTCAAGACTGCAAAACCTGATCTTGCCTGCTATTTACTCTGTATCTGGGGCTGGTAGAAGCCTTAACAAAGGACATTTGCGTGAAAGTGGATGCAGCAGGCTAAGATAGAAATTGAATTTGGTTCCCAGATTCCAGTTTCTGAACTGAAAACCTAAATTACCTGCACATCCTCCTAGACATATGAAAGATGAAAATGAAGTACAAAGAGAACATGATTCAAACATGATAGTTGGTTGATCCATTTTTATGGTTTATCAACACTTAGCCATAGTTGCAGCTCATAGAATATTAGAAATGTTAGGTTTCATCTTATAATAAAAAAAGTACCAAAATAGTACATAAAGTTGTAAGTAGTAAAAAAAAAAAGTCTAGTAGTTGTAAAGAGTTTGATTTGATCAATTTGTTTTTTATGGCTTATCAACCTCTTTACAGGTTATTTAAAGCCAGAAAATATTTTCAGATTGTTTGCATTTTTTCTGGAGATAATAATGGTTTAGTTATACAAATTTTACTAATTAACCCATAGCTGAGGGGAGAAGAGGTGAATTCATGCCTAATCAGAATTTCATAAACAAACAAGAAATTATGTGGATGTGAAGTGGGGGATCAATTTTATATTATAATCATTATATAAACAGATCCCTCACTTTGAGGCCAAGGTAGATTCTATACATTTATATTCCAGAGACTGTAAACAAATCTAAAAGACATACTTGTGTAGCTAATCAATATTCCATCGATTCGTTTTCTACAGCTTGTCAACCTATTTGCAGCTTATGTAAAGCCAGAAAATATTTTTAGATTGTTAGAAATTCATGTGAATTCATACCTTTTCCTAAGGGTATTTGCACATAAGTGAATATAACGAACCCAATTGGAACTGGAACTCAGCTCTCCAATTAACAATTTTGAGCTGTTATTCATTACACCACCTGCACATGCAAGCTTACAGCACTTGGTATTTCCAAGCAATCATCCATCTCGGTACTGACCAGGGTCGACCATTCTTTAACAGCACCCGGTGTTGCAGCATGATGTGGTCATAAGCCCAAAACAGGAGGGGCAAATACTGTTGGTCCCTGTAATGGAAACCAGTCTAGGGCACAAGCCCTGAAGCAATCATCTCACACATTTCAGAAAATATCAGAAATTAAATATATTTTATATTTTTATAGTTACTCATTATAGTTAATCATTTCACCCCAAACAAGGTGATAATACCACAATGACACAGGGCGGTTACTGAGAATGAAAGTCTTTAGTAACAAGAAAAGACAATAAAAGAACAGTATTCAGGAAGAGCAAAGATGGCAACTGACATTGCATTTAAATCTTTTAATAATATAGATGTCAGAAACTGGAAGAAGTCAACAGGGAAAAGAAATTAATTATTAGAATAGAACTTGTGTTTACATCTAGCCATTTCAATAGTAAAACAATTAAACCTATTTACCAATATTATGTTTAACCTTTAAAACTCACTTTGCATTATTCAGTACATTCCTTTCCACTACATTGTTTTTCAAGATTCAAGGAACATTCGCCGTAAACATTTTTGCCATAGGAAAACTTGCCTCAGGAATTTTTGCTGTAGAAAACTTTGCCGTTATAGGAATTTTGCTGTAAGACAATTTCGCCGCATTTTATTTTTTAATGTGTGAAGTACCTTGTTATCAAGTATATCTGACTCACACTATTGTTACTTTGATTTACAAATTTTAACAAGTTATACTAACATGCAGCCAAATTTGTGGAAACTAATTGCGTATTTGAAAAAGGAAGAGACATCAGCAAAAAAGAAAAAGTGCGATTTAGACTGAGGAGATGCAGTGCAGATGAAGAAAATATATTTTGATGTCAATGCAAGACTTCAGAGGAAAATGTTTCATTACAGTCCAATGCAAAAAACACATTATTTATGAAGCATTGCTTGGAATTTGCACATATTTTTAATTATTTCTTTGTTAATTTGATATATTTTTAGTCTTTTATTTTTTAAATAAATGTTTACTTTTTAATTTCTTTTCTGATGTTTGATCCTGTAAAAAAGACATCCATATATACTTGATAACAAGGTAGTTCACGTATTAAGTTGAACATTACTCCAAAAGGGATGTTCAAGATAAGGGTATCGCAAAACGAAAAAAAAATGTAGTGTAATTGTCTTACAGCAAAAATCCTACATGGCGAAGTTTCCTATGGAGAAAATTCCAGAGGTGAGTTTTCCTATGGCAAAAATGTTTATGGCGAATATTCTGGATACGGTTTTTCAAGGCTCTTCTACCGCACTACTTAATTTCAGTCATGGTCATTTTCTGTTGCCATAGCAGGATATGACAACTGCAAAATGTAAACATGCTGGGATTCATTCATCTGAGTCACTTGCAGTGGCAGGATAAAATTTTTTGCTTTGCAAACAAAATAACCTCAAGAATATTAAAGGTTAAGATTCAAGAAGTTGAGGCACTAAGTAGAGATCACTGCCATGAAAATATTTATAGAAAAGGAAGTAGTTAGATACATCATGGCATTGGGAAAGTAAATGGATTCAAGAGGCCAGGTCAGGACCACTAACATCACAAACCCTTCTTTGGATTTTGTCGAGTATCTTGAGAGATATAGCCAGAGCTACGGACCAAATACTGCATCAATATTCAATGTGCAGACGAATGGTTGATTTATAAATGAGAAAGAGTACAACACAGTGAACCAACTTTCCTAGTAGCAGACCTAGCAATTGATTCAATTTAATCTTTCCACTTCATGTCAGTGGAAAACGTCAGTCCTGGAAGTGCAATGAATCATTCTTGGTGGTTAGCCTCAGCCATGCAGACAGATGGCAAAATGAATTCTCTGATGATTAGAGAGCAGTTCCATTATGCAAGCTATTCTTTGACCCAGTTAACAATAGAAAGTATATCACTTTTTAGATCAACTGCGAATTTGACCTTATGGAACTGCTCAGACTTACTATAATGCACGGCTCTTCATTAATGAATTGAGCACTCTGGCTGCTGGTGTTTGCATACATCCATATATATATATATGTTAGAATTTCCCTTTCTCTGTCATGTACTGATAGTTAAGGGGTAGGATCTCTGACTGATGGCAAATTGGTTGGGTTTTGATCCCGGCTTGAAGCAAACGGATATCTAGCCACACTGATTTGCTGTGATACAGTGAAACAGGCTTGTATGTAGATGAAAATATATATATATATATATATATATATATATATATATATATATGTATGTATGTATGTATGTATGTATGTATGTATGTATGTATATATATATATATATATATATATATATATATATATACATACATACATACATACATACATACATGTTGTATGGATAGTAGTTTGTAACCCTGGGTTTCATGCTTTGGTACTCTTCAGACAAACTGTGGCAATGGGAAAATGACTAAAGCCAAGATACCAGGTCAGGACTAATAACATTGCAGATTCTTCTTTGGATTTTATCAAAAATCTCTAAATATAGAGCAAGTGATCATACCAGATAGGGGCAGCAATATTCAAATCAAGGATGAATAGTTGACTTATAAATATGCAAGATTCGGTAGAGAAAAATTGCCTAGCACAAGAGAGTGAACCAATTTTCCAAGTAGCTGACCTAGCAATTGATTCGATATAATCTTTGCACTTCATGTCAGTAGAAAATGTGAGACCAAGAAGGCGCAATGAGTTGTTTATCTGGAGGTTTGCATTGACCATTCTGACAGGGAGCAAATATGGCTCACTTTGATGATTAAAAGGTTTGTTTCAGAGGTGTTAAACTATATGCCGTAGTACCAATACACTTTCACTACTCTCTTTTGCCAAATACAAGTACAGACATAATTTAAATTATTTCCTTCAGTTCCCGAATGTGTGCTGGGCTTATTTTACAATTCTCTCCATGGCACAATTATTTTGTTCTACATTTATTAAACTTAAATAAAAATTCCCAGTGGAACGTTTAGTTTCATAAGTCAAAAAATTCCCACCTATTCCAGTACAACAGCCAAAACGTTGTCAATATGGCAACAAAGATGAGGACAACAGCCCGAACAATGTAAATAGTGTAAATCTATTTTAGTAGTTTGAACTTTTTATCAGTGGACCACTCTATTTAAGTGGTACCCACATTTATAAAAATGATTATAGTAATTTATGTAATAAATTTAATTTTTCTAATTATGTAAAATTTTAGAAATGAGAAACAACTTTTCTTGAACAAAAAGATTAAACATGGCTACAAAAAATTGATGAAAAATTTTGATGCAAAATAAATGTCATTCACAGTGGGATATTATTTTTTTGTTTGTTTCTAGTCGTAAAGTGGGTGGGGGTTAAGATTAAGGCTATATTGAAATCAAAGCTTGAGCATTTTTTTCTATCTTTCATAATGTCCACATTAGAGAGACTGAGAAGCTGCAGATCTGCTCAGTCATGCAGTCATCTATCAAACATGGCATTTTCAATTTATTTCAGTGAAGACATTTATTATTTTATTAAAAAAGAAAGATTTATTGATTTTTGTGGTGCAGAAGAGATTACATTTTCAGTTTACCTATTTCTGCTTGATTCATTTTTGTTTGATTCTTTTATGTTTAATTATTTTTAAACTCAAAAAGTCATGGTTTATTCACAAAAGCTCAATGTAAAAATTATTTTATTTACATATATATTTTGAGATGTATCGTTTTTGTACAAAAAAATTCACTGATACTATTTAGAAATTACTTGTTTTCACTACACAAGTTTTATGTTTTTCTTATTTTGATATAAATAAAGAGAAAATACATGGTGACGGGAAAAGAGATATTAAATGAAAAAGAAGAGAATAAGAGAATGAAAAAGAAACAAAGAGAATGAAAAAGAAACAAAGAGAATGAAAAAGAAACAAAGAGAATGAAAAAGAAACAAAGAGGAGGGAGGAAAACAAAGAGGAGGGAAGGAGGGAGGAAAACAAAGAGGAGGGAAGGAGGGAGGAAAACAAAGAGGAGGGAAGGAGGGAGGAAAACAAAGAGGAGGGAAGGAGGGAGGAAAACAAAGAGGAGGGAAGGAGGGAGGAAAACAAAGAGGAGGGAGGGGGGAGAAAAAGAGAGGGAGAAAGCATACAAAGAAACAAAGGAATGAAAAAGAAACAAAGTGGAATAAAAAAAACAAAGAAGTGAAATGAAAAAGAAAGAAGTGGCATGAAAAAGAAACAATGAAGTGGAATGAAAAAGAAAGGAGGATAAAAGAAAGCAAGTAAAAAATTAAGGAGGAAGAAAAGGAAACAAAGAGGAAGAAAAAGAAACAATGAAGAATGAAAAAAAGATTGTGTCCATTGATTGTGCCTTCTTGTTCATACCATTTAATGCTTATTTCATGAAACATTTCTCTCAAATATTTATTCATACAAAAATATTTTTATTAACGTTTCTTTTGCCAAAAATTCATTTAATTATTTTAATTAAAAATTTATGTACTTGTTTTTTTGAGACACTATTCATTTAATGTTAATGTCAAATCAGGCAAAAAAGAAGTTTGTCAGAAAAAGTTAAAAATGAGCAAAGTTTTTATTGAACTGGATGATCACAGTGTAGGAGGAACCGAAGAAATAAATTAATCCAGGTTTTAAATATGATGTTTATTTCTCAACACCACTGCAGATCAATCAAAGAGACTATAAGATAAAACAAAAAAAATTTGTTGAAAATGGCAATCCTTTGATTTGACATGCAAATTCATAAAAAAAAAATGAAAAGGAAAAATCTGTCAAGAAACAGAAATAAAGAATAAAGTCATTTTCCATAAAAATATTTTCATATTTATTTTTTAATAATGTTCCATCCAATGTGAGGCTCAAGAGCCACTCTAGGCAGAAGGTAACTGAATGGGGTTGTTGTAGAAGTGTAAGAAGTGCAGTTTAAGTAGATACTTAGGAAAATAATCATAAACTTGAAGGGGTTAAGATTGTAGTGATGAGGGAAGCATCCGTTTGTGAGTCTGTTCTACAATGTAGAGATTCTTGGAAGAAGTTGTCCAAATGGAACTTCCTCTTTACTAATGGAATATGAAGGGGCTGAGGATGATTCATCATCATGTAAATGGCATGACGTCACTATCCCATTACCATGATATAGTTTACCTTTGCCTAGTCTATAAATACTTATATGGTTTTTTTATGATCTATCATTTCTGGTATCTAGACTTAATCAATTTAAGTGCAGTACTAGATTGGTGGCAAGATCTCATAATTTTATGATTTAAATGGTTAGATGCAAACACAAGTTCTTCCTTGTGGAACCCTCTTCCAGCTTCTTGCTTTCCAGTCAAGTTTTATCTTCAAAAATTTAAATGTAATGTCATTCATTATCTTCTGTCTTATTAATTCTTGTTCATTATTGTTCTCCCTCCTTAATAAAGTTTTCTTTTTTCTCATTTTTCTCTTGCATCTTAGTGACCTTATTGCCTTTACTTGGGGTGAAATACTTAAAAAGAAAAAAACAGTAAGAAAACTATTTTAATTCTAAAGTAAATGACACTTGCAACATGAGTAAACTATTATTTTACAGAACAAAAAAAAAAATTGTAAGAATTCATTTTTCCAAGTTATATTCTTAAATAGCCTCATGAGATAAAGACATTGATATGGATGTTGTCATGTCCATAAAAAATAAATATTAATTATAGTGTCAAAATAATTATAACAATTAGAATTACATTTAATTCACACATTCTAAACCAATGAGAATCGGCTCCACTACACACAAACATGTGATATTCTATTGGACAAGCAGTTCATGCAGACAGGTCATTAACACATGTGTCAACAAAAATTTCATCTCCTTTTCCTTTTTTAGGCCATAACAGTAACATTTATCTTTTAGCACTCAACAAAAACTTGAAGTAAGAAAACCCTAATCACTTCTTGTATTTTTCCAACTAAATTATCTGGACACTCATAAAATACTATAAAAGATTGTATACACTTTGCTTATCCTTCTGTCAGATTCCAATCCATATTTGATCTACACTTGGCCCCAACCTCAATTTTGCTCAGTATTACTGCCTCTCGTTTCTCCAATACCACATAAGCAAATAAATAATATTTATTTTATTGTTTCCACATCTTGTGATTTCTGATTTTAACAAGTATATATATATATATATATATATATATATATATATATATATGTCCCTGATAAAATAAAATTTGGTCACGCACTTTAGAGGGAAAAGCATGAATTTGTAAATAGTGACTGCTACTCGTCTATGAATTGTGCACTCTGAGTCACTGGCATGTTTATTCTAAAATAAATACATAAAAATTCACCTTCCTCTCTGCTGGGAGCTGATAACTCAGGGGAACAATCTCTGACTGATGCCAAATCGCTTGGGTTTTGATCCTGGCTTGAGGCAATCAGATGTCTAGCCACACTGATGAGCTGTGATACTGCAAAACTGTCTGTGGATGACGTGTGTGTGTGTATATTAAAAAGAAGAGAGGTACCACAAACTTTTTGGTTGTAATGTGGATTTAAAAAAATAAATATTATCCTTTATTTTTCATAATTTTACAACACGAGTTTCTGGTCTTGCGACCATCTTCAGGTAAAGGGAGGAGATTTCCACATATTATTAAAAATAATTAATGTTTTCTTTGTTTTTCAATGTTAAATATTCTCGATATGAGACATTCTCTGTTTTTGTGTTAGTAATGTCACTATTCAAATATGTATTCAGATTTTGATGTCACATTTTTCTATCCTCTGCTAAAACACTTCTCAGATACTTACATTTTCATAGTTGATTGATTTTATTGTCCCCAATTTTTAGTTCATATCTTTGACTGTCCCTTTTGCTGACAACATCGTCTTTCTACAATTGATGATTAGTCCTTCCTTAGTTTCCTTTTTCGCTTTCTGTAGAAGCTCCTGTTTCTTCTCTGTAATTGCTATCAACACCGAGTCATCTTGCATATCTTACGTTGTTAAGATTGTATCCTCCAATAATAAATCCTGGTAGGACTCCTAGTGCTCTCTGGATCATCTAAAAAATAGTGTGTTTACCAAGATAAGGTTTCCATCACAACTCTGTGAGAAACGTTTAAAAAAATTACAAATAAAATGTATTTTTTTTCTATTTATTTTTCAAATCTACAAGTTACTGATGCTGAATATATATTTCCCAAATGAAAACATGCTTATTTTACATCATCAAAATTATAAAAAAATCTATTGCTTTTGTTTAACCGAGAAAAAAAAATCTTTATATAACATTCATATTCTTTCAGTTTCAAATACTATAATTGATGTCAGTTGAATACTTTAAAAAATTCTCAAATCAATAACGAAAGAGTTAACTATTATCCACACCCTTTTATTGGGTACTTCTAAAATTACCCAGCATTCAACACAATGCAGAAACACAATGGCTACTGAAATATATCATTTGTGAAAGAGCAGACAGATCATTCTTTTCAGCCTTTTATTATGTTAAGCAAAAAGATTGTATATAATATCTTTCTCTATTTCTGTCTTTTCCACATTTGTCTGTGTGAGTGAATGTGATTAGAAGATGCATTCTTTGCCAAGATGTCATGGTCATTTTCAACCAAGTGTTGTAAAGCTCAAAGTCAAATGTTATAAAATAAGAATCCCCAAGAGGATTTGGTTACTTTAGAAACTGATACAGAAAGAGAGAGGAGAGAGAGTTTGGTATGGAGGAATGTTTGGTGGTTTAAAAAGGTACTGGTTTTACACACAAGATAAAAAGAAAAAAATATTTGCTTTCTCTAATATGATACACACTTGTATGTTCAGTGACTATCGAGTGTGATGGACCAGACAGAGCTTTGTAACTATGTATGTAGGCCGTGCAGTGATGACTTAGCATCACGAGATGGAGGACTTCCTAGGTTGAAGTTAATGGCCAGAATTCCCACAATGGAATCAACCTGGAGAGAAATGGGCTCTGCTAGGTCTACTTGCCCATGATATTCTACATATGAATGAATACCTCTCCAGTTCTCAATGTAAGTATGTGGAAGGAAGTGCTCAAGTGCTCAGCTGGGCAACAACCCTACAACCATGCCTGGTTATGGGACATGATAAAGATGATGACGATATACACCCATTTTATTTATTTATTTTTTTTTTTTAAATCTTCAAAAATTTGTTCCAACATTCTTTACAATTCTACCTCTTGACAATAATCTATCATCAATTCCAATCCAAAAATTGTAAGGATAAGGCAATTTGATTTGCTATGCGCGATATACCTTCAAGGACACAGGCAATCATGGTCCTCCACAGCTTCCTATCTTTTACTGCTCTCAGCAACCTTGCACTGCATCTCTTCAGAATGTTGGTGATCTTCCTATTCCTTGTGGTTTTTAGCAGTGTTTGTCCCTTTGCTAAACTTCTTGCCCCCTGTTCCACCATCCATTTACAAAAGCTCATCAGGTGGGTGACCCACTGTCTTCCCCTATCTCTCATGCCCTCAAGATCCTATATAAGTGTCAAATTCTTCAAACCTTCCTTCCTTATTGTATATCCAAGAAACTTCAGCTGTCCCTTTGTAATTCTAAGTGTTCTTTTTGTTGTCATTTACTTTAAGACTTCCTTGTTGTTTACTCTCACTGTCCACGGAATTCTCAGTATCCTTCTGTGGAAATCACATTTCTGTTTTTTCCAGTTTTCTCTTCATCTGTGGGGAGATTATCCAGAATTCTCCGCTATACAAGAGGATTGATATCACATAGTAGTTCAGCACTCTTTTCTTTGTTTCCAATGAAATTTTCCTGTATCTTAATATTTTGTTTAGCTTTTGGAATGCATCTTTCATTATTCCAATGAGTCTTCAGATTTTGCTGCTGCATATTCCATCCTCTGTTCAGACACTTCCCAGAAGTTTAAACTTCTTGTTTGATGTTGACATCTCCAATTTGTAGTTTGCATTTTGGGATTTTTTTGTTTGCTGACAACCATAATCTCTGTCTTCTTGCAGTTGATGGGCCTTTTTCGTGCTTTCCTTTATTATCTTATCTTGGAGTTCCTGTAGTTTTCTTTCTGAGCCAGTCACTAACACAGTGCTATCTGCATATTTTACTTATATTGTTAAGATTATGTCCACTGGTAATAAACCCTGATAGGGTCACACAGCTTTGTTAAGATAGTGTAAATGCTGGTTGTGTTGAAAAGGTTGATGTGGCTGCATGTTGGATAGCATTTAACAATTATACATTTTTGTATCAAGGAAAAACAATGGAAAACCCATTTTTGTTTCAACGATAAAATATATATTAAAATCAACAAATACAAAACATTTTTTGTAATGTGTGAAACAATAAGATAGGAGAAGTTGTTTCCCTTTATCTGTTAGCTGAAAGATTAAATGTAAATAAACAAATTTTCTGAAAGAATGTTCAAAGTTCTGTATTAGATAGGATGATGTTTTCAGAAGAACATGTAATAAATCAGTTTGTGAATTAGATATAACTAACAGAGCTGTTGCAACTTGGCTTGTTACATAGAACTGATGGTGAATGATATTTAAGTTCTGTGTGCGTGCGTGCATGCATGCAGTGAGTAGAATGAATAGTCTATGTAGACGCGTGTGAGTTGCTGTGTTCTACTGAGTTCTGCTTCTACTGTCTATTTTTGGAACGAATTCCGGTTTATATAACCATGGGTAGGCTCCCAGGACAATGGCGGGAGAAATTTCGAGAACACACAAAAAATATCTGATTGGATGAAAAATTACCCAATCGGTGATTTTATAACAAAAGCATGTTTGTGAATTAACAATAGGAAAAATTCAGTGTGGTGAATGCAATCAGTAAATTGTCCTGTGATAGTATTTATTATTTGACCAATCACAGTTGAGAAAAATGTAGGTGCGTCAAACATAGTAGTAATCGCTACAATAGCCTCACTGTTAAGGATGAACAAGTCTGGAGAGAAGACATTTCTTTGTTTGTTGCCCCCTTTCTGTTTTTGTTTACCTACAAAAATTATTTTCTATCCATATGCAAATGATTTGCTTCTTGTGTAAGTTCTGGATTATTCTAACATTCTTTCCAAATAGATCTTATTTTCCTAACAGCTTAAATAGATCCTTGTGCCAGACATTGTCAAATGCTTTTGCATAATCTATATAAGATAAATGCAAATGATTTGAATTCAGTATTGATAATCTCTTAGGATGGCTATGACCCAAGGCTACAGAGCCCAGTCTACCCTACTATTTAGCCTATAGATAAGAAAAGAATAAATGGGTTGATGCCTTTTCCAAAAGCATTAGTGTGAAGTGAATGCTATTGATTAGGCCAGAACATGAACAGCTACCAACTCCATGTTGTGCAGTGATAAAGGATATACTGCCCACACATATTTTCCTAAATATTATTAGATCTTTTTTTTTTATGATAATGAAAATGGATGCAAATCTAAATGTAAATTTGGTTCTCAGCCAACGTTCCACTAACATCTAAAATAAAATGCATAGTGGTGGAAAGAATAACAAAAGGAAAATCTTTTAATGGTAGATTCTTTGATTTGGCAAACAGCTTCTGAGTTTTATTTTCTGCTTCAATCAGCAGCCAAAATTTTATTTTAAAAAAAGTTCTCAAAACTGTGGGTAAATAAGATTAGCTAATATGAAAAGATTAATCAATAGACATTGATCATCTTGTGTTTAGGAAGAACTGAAGTTTTTCAAAGAGTAAAATAATGGGATATAAAAGGCCTTTGCTAAAATTGAATTACGACTTAAAAATGAGTACAAAACCTGTAGAGAAACTGTTAAATTAATCAACTAATATATCTATCTATATCTATCTCTATCTCTATCTATCTATCTCTATATCTATCTATCTCTATATCTATATCTATATCTATCTCTATATCTATCTATCTCTATATCTCTATCTATCTCTATATCTATCTCTATCTATCTCTATATCTATATCTATATCTATCTCTATATCTATCTCTCTCTCTCTCTCTCTCTCTATATATATATATATATATATATATATGTGTGTGTGTGTGTGTGTGTGTGTGTGTGTGTGTTTGGTTTATGGCATATCAACCTCAATGGGTTATTTAATGCTGACAACTTTCTTTTCCTGGTAATATTTTGTTTTGTCCAAAATCTATTTCTGGTAATATTTTTTTTCCCTCAAAAATGTCTTGTATAGCTGGTAATATTATTTTAAAGAATGTATTGCTGGTAATATTTTTTTCTTCTTTTTTCAAAAATATATTGCAGGTAATAGTTTTTTTTCTTCAAAAATTTATTTTTGGTAATAATTTTTTTACAAAGTATTTCTGGTATTAAAACCTACTTTTACACTTTCATAATGCTTTTTACTTCAGTTTCGGGGTTAACTATTTGCCCATAGCTGGGACCCTAACAGGTGCTACCATCCCGGGTCAGGGTGGACCTGGGAACACCAACAATTAAAAGGTGGTTTCACGTTAGTCAAAACCTCCTGATCAGAGGCCTTGCTGTTGGACATAGTTTATCATCTTACCCAGAATGCAGATGTAGTTTATCGCCATACCCAGGATGGGTGTGTGTGTGTGTGTGTGTATAGATAAATAGATATATGATAAAAATATAGTTTCACTGTATGCTATATTTTTGGGAAAAGTTCTCAATATCATGGATAGAGCATGCAAATATAAATGGAAGAGTATAAAAATCTAAATAAATAAATAATAAAACAAATTAAAAAACTATAAAAAGGCACATATAAACACATGTAGTAGTAATAATAATAATAGTCAACAACAAATAAGTAACTGTTATGGATGGTAATTTACCAATTCTATGAATAGGAGCAGGTACTGCCTTTTGGAGGGTGAAGTTTCCAGCAGTCAGCTCTGACAGTAGGACCAAACATTCTTGCTGTAACACTCTCGTTTGTATATGTTTGTATTACTGTTTCTGTTAATATATTTGTTTAACTCAATTCCTATCTTTGTGTCTTTATTTCTGGCCCTAACAAGGCCACAACAGTAACCAATGATAAATAATAGGTAAAAGTTTAATAAACAACACTATGAAATAGTTACAAATAACCGTATTCCCATTTACAATTATTCCGACTCAATAGCATCTAGAATAATACAATAGACCATGCTAACCATAATGCAACATTTAACAACATATATAAATAGTTGAGCCAAATCATAACACACATAGCCTGAAGATTTCTATCAGCATGAATGTTGCTGCTCACCTCGGTATCCACTTATATATACAAAGATATTTATAATATGTTTAACGTTCTTTTTATAGATACAAGTATTTAAGCAAATGCTCTGTTTTATAATAAACAGTATTAAACAACATTTCCCGGCCTGAATGTCCGAGAAATTTTCATAGAAAATTTTCGTTCTCCGACAGAACATTTCTTGGACATTCAGGCCGGTAAATGTTATTTAATACTGTTTATTATAAAACAGAGCATTTGCTTAAATACTTGTATCTATAAAAAGAACGTTAAACATATTATAAATGTCTTTAAAATAAATTGTCGGACTATGTCCAATTCAAAAATATATGACGTCATTTGTTTACATTTGATACGCTAGAGCAGATATGAATAGAAGAGATTCATGGAAGATTTAAGTTTAAAGATAGTAAAATCGACCTTGCTAACCAGACGCTGCTCTGTGGCCGAACTGTTAAGGCACATCACGCGAAATGATGGTTCCGTATAGGATACAGGTTCGATTCCTGTCGGAGAACGAAAATTTTCTATGAAAATTTCTCGGACATTCAGGCCGGTAAATGTTATTTAATACTGTTTATTATAAAACAGAGCATTTGCTTAAATACTTGTATCTATAAAAAGAACGTTAAACATAATATAAATGTCTTTAAAATAAATTGTCGGACTATGTCCAATTCAAAAATAATATATATATATATATATATATATATATAATGTGTGTGATATATATATATATATATATAAATGTGTGTGTGTAATATATATATATATATATATATATAAATGTGTGTGTGTAATATATATATATATATATATAAATGTGTGTGTGTAATATATATATATATAAAATGTGTGTGTAATATATATATATATATATAAAATGTGTGTGTGTAATATATATATATATATATATATAAATGTGTGTGTAATATATATATATATATATATATATATATATACATATATATATATTAGACACATTTTTATATATAAAGTAATGTTTTAGATTTAGAATAAGCAGAATCTTTTGGGACATTGATTAATTTCGATGAATGTAGATAAGATCTTGCGAGTCAATTCAAACATATCTGAATGAAAAGAATACCACAACATAATAATTACATCAGAGTATACTAAAAGAAATAAATAACACACTTGGTAAATCACAAAGTACCAGGAAGTGTGGAGAGCCATGATTAAAGAAATGAGCAATCATATTAGCCATTTGAAGTCACTGAAGATCAAAATCACAAAATGCCTAATAGCCTGGAAGTGAGAAAATTGGGGAAAAGGTCAGACTCTCCCAAATTAGATTTGGAAATCTTGATTCC
>OZ038501.1:74384710-74397210 GCA_964036315.1 Acanthosepion esculentum
CCAATTCAGCTGGGTTTCGATCCTAGCTAGAGGCAACCGGATGTCTAGCCACACTGATGAGCTGTGAAACAACAAAACAGTCTGTCTGTGGATGACTATATATATATATATATATATATATATATATATATATAACTTCAAATGTTATTTTTAGTGGATACCCATAGAGGAGTGTTTTTATTTTAAACAACAATTTACCTGCTGGCCTACACATCTGCGAAAAATTAAAATGTGCCCTCTGACCTGATTTGAAGCTGCATCCCCATTTTGGAAGAGAAACTAATGTCTAATCTGGTGGGTTTTAAACACTCAACTATGAAGTATGCTGGATCAGATGGTGGTTTCTCCTTCGAAAGGGCGACACAGAGGTGAATCCTATCAGAGGGTACATTTTCTCTAATAAGTTTTCTCAATATTGTAGGCTGGTAGACAATTTGTTTTTTTATTTTTAGAATCAGTATCACTCCATGCAAGGCAATAAAGCCACTAAGACATAAGAGGTTACAGGAAGTGGAAGAATTAGGAAGAGAAACATTAATAATGAGTGGGAAGTGGAAAGAGTAATCAGGAGGACAGTAGATAGCGATTGAAATTGCATTTAATTATTTGAAGCTTAAAGTTGGCTGGAAAACATGGAAACGGAAGGGAGTTCCACAAGAAAGGCAGAAAAGCCACTAAAACACAAGGGGTTACAGGGTGTAGAAGAATTAGGAAGAGAAACATTAATAATGAATGGGAAGAGGAAAGAGCAATCAGGAGGACAGTAGATAGCGATTGAAATTGCATTTAAATAGTTGAAGCTTAAAGTTGGCTGGAAAACATGGAAATGGAAGGGAGTCCCACAAGCAAGGCAGTAAAGCCACTAAAACACAAGGGGTTACAGGGTGTGGAAGAATTAGGAATAGAAATATTAATAATGAGTGGGGAGAGGAAAGAGAAATCAGGAGGACAGTAGATAGCGATTGAAATTGCATTTAATTATTTGAAGCTTAAAGTTGGCTGGAATACATGGAAATGGAAGGGAGTCCTACAAGCAAGGCAGTAAAGCCACTAAAACACAAGGGGTTACAGGGTGTGGAAGAATTAGGAATAGAAATATTAATAATGAGTGGGGAGAGGAAAGAGAAATCAGGAGGACAGTAGATAGCGATTGAAATTGCATTTAATTATTTGAAGCTTAAAGTTGGCTGGAAAACATGGAAACGGAAGGGAGTTCCACAAGAAAGGCAGAAAAGCCACTAAAACACAAGGGGTTACAGGGTGTGGAAGAATTAGGAATAGAAACATTAATAATGAATGGGAAGAGGAAAGAGCAATCAGGAGGACAGTAGATAGCGATTGAAATTGCATTTAAATAGTTGAAGCTTAAAGTTGGCTGGAAAACATGGAAATGGAAGGGAGTCCCACAAGCAAGGCCGAAAAGCCACTAAAACACAAGGGGTTACAGGGTGTGGAAGAATTAGGAATAGAAATATTAATAATGAGTGGGGAGAGGAAAGAGAAATCAGGAGGACAGTAGATAGCGATTGAAATTGCATTTAATTATTTGAAGCTTAAAGTTGGCTGGAAAACATGGAAACGGAAGGGAGTTCCACAAGAAAGGCAGAAAAGCCACTAAAACACAAGGGGTTACAGGGTGTAGAAGAATTAGGAAGAGAAACATTAATAATGAATGGGAAGAGGAAAGAGCAATCAGGAGGACAGTAGATAGCGATTGAAATTGCATTTAAATAGTTGAAGCTTAAAGTTGGCTGGAAAACATGGAAATGGAAGGGAGTCCCACAAGCAAGGCAGTAAAGCCACTAAAACACAAGGGGTTACAGGGTGTGGAAGAATTAGGAATAGAAATATTAATAATGAGTGGGGAGAGGAAAGAGCAATCAGGAGGACAGTAGATAGCGATTGAAATTGCATTTAATTATTTGAAGCTTAAAGTTGGCTGGAATACATGGAAATGGAAGGGAGTCCTACAAGCAAGGCAGTAAAGCCACTAAAACACAAGGGGTTACAGGGTGTGGAAGAATTAGGAATAGAAATATTAATAATGAGTGGGGAGAGGAAAGAGAAATCAGGAGGACAGTAGATAGCGATTGAAATTGCATTTAATTATTTGAAGCTTAAAGTTGGCTGGAATACATGGAAATGGAAGGGAGTCCTACAAGCAAGGCAGTAAAGCCACTAAAACACAAGGGGTTACAGGGTGTGGAAGAATTAGGAATAGAAATATTAATAATGAGTGGGGAGAGGAAAGAGAAATCAGGAGGACAGTAGATAGCGATTGAAATTGCATTTAATTATTTGAAGCTTAAAGTTGGCTGGAATACATGGAAATGGAAGGGAGTCCTACAAGCAAGGCAGTAAAGCCACTAAAACACAAGGGGTTACAGGGTGTGTAAGAATTAGGAATAGAAACATTAATAATGAGTGGGAAGAGGAAAGAGTAATCAGGAGGACAATAGTTAGTGATTAACATTGCATTTAAATATTTGAAGCTTAAAGTTGGCTGGAAAGCACTGAACTGAAAGGAAGTTCCACAAGAGAGAAGTAGAGGAAAAGAAAAGTGACTGAAGCCAAGCTGCCAGATCAGGACTAATAAAATTGCTGATTCTTCATTGGATTTTATCAAAGAAGTTCAATAGCAGGGGCACCAGACCATATGAGCAGCAATATTCTAAGTATGGATGAATGGTAGACTTAGATATGTAAAATAGATTCTGGAGAAAAAAACTATCTCACACGACACAGTGAAACAACTTTCTTAGCAGCTGGCCTAGCAATGGATTAAAAGCTGAGAACATTAGCCCAAGAATGAGTCATTTTCCTGGAGGTTTGCTGATGGAAGGCAGCGAGGAATCTCTCGGATGATTAATAGAGAGAAGTTTAGTTTTGGAGGCATTAAAATTAACAAACCATCTTTTGCCCTAGTTAATGACAGAATAAACAGATTTAAGATACTGTTTAAAATAAAAAATAGCATGTTTACTCAAATAAAAACATCCACTGAATATATATATATATATATATATATATAAAAACATCAATTTAACTTTCTTAAATTTAGGAACAAGCATAGTAAATGTTTGTTTGCTAAAAGAAGCAAAAAAAGGTAATACAAAATGACATGTGCAGATATATTTTAAAATCTGACACAGCACAAAATCAAAATTCTCTTTCAATGTCTTATGAAAATCAAAAATACTCAGACCCTGGACAATCTAAATTTTTAATTCTAAAGCAGAAAAATGGGCTTAAGAAAAAAATATAAAAATAAAAAAAATAAAATATTCTTAACAAAGAACATTTGTGGGTCTTTAACCAAACTTGTATAACTAAAACGTTGCTGTTTTAATACATACAACTTACGTATATGTATATGGAACTTTGGCAGCCTCATTTGTATATACATATGTGTATGTGTATCTGATGTTTAACAGATTCATGTGTAAAGCAAACAAATCAAATTCAAAATTGAAGAAAGAATGAATTTTTTTTTTTTGCATGAGAAGCGGAGATGAAACAAATGAAATTTATCCAATAAAATTAATGGCTGCTTTAGTAACAGTTTGGTGATAAGGGTTGCTGATTTGCAATGGATTTTAGTTTCTTTCAAAAAAAAAAAAAGGGGGGAGGGGAACCATAAACAAACAACACGAAAAACTTTTGTATAAAATAGAGGAAAAGAATAAACAGATTAAAATAGGGAAAAAAAATAAAAGGCTGAGGAAAAAAAAGAACAAAGACATAAAAAGGGAAAGAAAGGGAAAAGAGGGGAAGGAAAGAAAAGGAAAAAGAGGGGAAAGGAAAGAAAAGGAAAAAAGGGGAAAGGAAAGAAAAGGAAAAAAGGGGAAAGGAAAGAAAAGGAAAAAAGGGGAAGGAAAGAAAAGGAAAAAAGGGGAAAGGAAAGAAAAGGAAAAAAGGGGAAAGGAAAGAAAAGGAAAAAAGGGGAAAGGAAAGAAAAGGAAAAAAGGGGAAAGGAAAGAAAAGGAAAAAAGGGGAAAGGAAAGAAAAGGAAAAAAGGGGAAAGGAAAGAAAAGGAAAAAAGGGGAAAGGAAAGAAAAGGAAAAAAGGGGAAAGGAAAGAAAAGGAAAAAAGGGGAAAGGAAAGAAAAGGAAAAAAGGGGAAAGGAAAGAAAAGGAAAAAAGGGGAAAGGAAAGAATAAAAAGGACAGGAAAAAAGGTGAAAACAGAAAAGAAAAATATAATAGAATATGCCTTAAAAGAAAGAAGTAATTGAGGTAAGAATTGGCTATAAATTAGTATTAAAATTCATTGTGAAATTAGAAAAGACAGAGAGAGTAAAGTTGACAAAGACACAAAGGGAAACAAAGGAAGACTTTAAAAAACCTGAAAAAAGAGTTGTTGAATTTGTATCAGATAATGAGAACACGGGATAAATACTGAAATTAAAAAAAAAGTTAAAAAGAAGAAAAAAAAAAGAGAGGCTAGTGTTGTTAAATCACAACAAAAACTAAGACAGCTTTTAAAGTAAAGAGTGAAAGAAAAACTTAGAAAAATAAGAGAAACCCTAAAAAAATAAATCATGTAAGAGCGTAAAAGTGGAGAAAAAAAAATTAAATAAAAGGCCATAAATGAAAGGGAAGCAGAAGAATTGTGATAAAATATAAATTTGGTTGGAGTATTGAAAGAGAAATCAATAGAAAATTTTTATAAAAGGGGAAGAGGGGAGATAACTCTTGTTTTCTCATCGACAAGCTTCAAGTAAAAATTTAGAAAAAGTTTAGAAAGAATGCAAACGAAGATAAAATGAAGTCTCAGAAAATCAAAGATATAAAACGATTAAATTCATGCAGACTGCAGCAGAATGGTTTCTTTATAAAGAGAATTGAAATGAAGACGTATAGACAGCATGTAAGGGAAAAAAGAAGAAAGAAGCTAGAATAGTGGAAAAAAAATTAAAAATAAATTGTTTAGTTCAGTAGTCGCCAACCGGTGGTCCACGGACCACTATTTGTTCGTACAAAATTTTTGATGGTCCGCAGAAGAATTGGGACATTATTTCAATTTTTTTGAAGCCTCAAATTCAAAAATAAAAAACGTATTATGGATGGTATACATGCTCAAGACTTTATGTAATCTCAAAATAAACACACGTACACAAAAATGTGATATCATCCAGGCATCAACCTATGACTTGCAATCTTCAAATTTCCAATTTATTTTCTTTTAAATTAATTACACTATAACTTTGTTACCTTTTTATGGATGCATTTCATATTAATAAAATAGGTTTTCCGATTAAATGTATTTACTTTTTTTCTCAATTCATATTAGTGGCCCACCAAATTTAAAATTAGTGGTACATAAAGTTGAAAAGGTTAGCGATTGTTGGTTTAGTTAATTTAATGGACACAATGACTAGACAAAACCTGCTGCATAAGCTTCCAGAACCACAACTCTGGCCCCAAATACACTAGTGAGTAAATCTCTGGCTCTTTTCTTTTTTTTTTTTTTTTTAAGCGTATCACCCCAAGCAAGGCCGGTGGCCACTATCACGCAAGGGGTTACAGAAGGGATGGAGGAAGAGCAGATAGGAGTGGTAAAGGAAGGGATGTGGAGAAAGAGAAGGACGGAGGGTCGATCGAGGCAGGGGGGTTACGGAAGATATAGAGCGAGAGCAGATAGGAATGAAAGATGTCAGGAAGTGGAGAAGGGAAGTGGATAGATCAAGGCAATTGGAGATGACGATTGACGCTACACTTAAACCGTTGGAGATTGTATTTGTCAGGGAAACAGTAATAGGGAAGGGAGTTCCATAGGCGAGATGTGCGAGACATGAAGCTATTGGAGTAGAAAAGACGTCTACATCTAACAGTTTCAACGGTGAAGGGGTGGGAACGGGATGCCAGCCTCGTAGGACGCTTAAATTCACGAGGCTTAGGGACAAGCGAAAGCAACTCCTCAGAGCAATTACCGTGGAAGTACTTGTAGAAAAGGCAGAGCGATGCAACATCGCGTCTGTGAGAGAGCGACTGCAGACGAGATGACAGATCAGGGCCAATCACATTGCATATCCGTCTAGATCTTCACATTTGTAATAAAAAATAAATGCCGGCTCCATTCCTGAAAGGAATTATGATACTTTGATCTTTAATTAAAGTTCGTCCAATAAAGAGTCTTAATTAGGGATTCGCATCATTTGCCTTCCTTATGAGACAAATTCTGCTCACCTTTCTTTATTGTTTTTACTTTTTCATAATGTCACACATTATGAAATGGACAAAGTCCGACAATTATTTTAAGACATTTTTTTATGTTTATACATTTTTTTTTTTTTTTATAGATACAAATATTTAAGTAAATGCTGTGTTTATAATAAACAGTATTAACAACATTTACCGGCCTGAATGTCCGATAAATTGTCATAGAAGATATGCGTCCTCCGATAGGGATCGAACCTGTATCCTATACGGAACCGTCATATAACCTGACGTGCTTTTACCGATTTTGCCACAGAGAAGCGTTTGGTTAGCAAGGTCGATTTTACTGGGTTTTTTTTTACTAAGAAAAAAAAAAAAAGAAAAATGTATAAACATAAAAATGTCTTAATTGTCGTACTTCGTCCATTTCATAATGTGTGACGTCATTTGTTTACATTTGGATACATTGAGCAGATATGAATGTACGTGAGAGAATCATGGAAGATTGTAGTTTAAAAACAGTAAAATCAACCTTGCTAACTGAACGCTCCTCTGTGGCGAAATCGGTAAAAGCACGTCAAGCTATATGACGGTTCCGTATAGGATACAGGTTCGATTCCTGTCGGAGGACGCATATATTTTCTATGACAATTTCTTGGACATTCAGGCCGGTAAATGTTGTTAATACTGTTTATTATAAACAGAGCATTTACTTAAATATTTGTATCTATAAAAAAATAAAGAATAAACATAAAAATGTCTTAAAATATGGTAATGTCCCAATACACCATGGTAACGTCTCTCCATTATTACCCCTATTATTCATGAATTCATTGCTAGTTCAGCTGCTAAGAAAGTTGATTCACTGTGTCATGCGAGGCAATTTTTATGATACCAGGTGACTATATACTGAACATTAATATTCTACCAATACTTGGACCAGGACTGGTGCATACTACCCTATTGGGGGCTCCAGGCACTATCTTATCAACATTTGATTTTTTTTTTTCCTACCTACATTTATATACGTTATAAATTAAACTAAGCACAAATGATTATTAAAGGATGAAAATTTTTTTTACAGATTTTGTTGTTATTCTGGCGACTTTATTTTTGTCCAAATCTGTGAATTTGTTTTGTCCATGCTAAGTCTCAAAAAAAAAAAAAAAAAAAAAAAAAAAAAAAAAACGCTATATAAAATTCACCATTTTTTATCCATAATGCAGAATGTGTTAAATTTATTCAACATGAAAGTTCAAATTGATGCGAAAATTGCTGCAAAACATTGTTGATTTATATAAGATGGAATGAGCTATTATGACGTGTCTCTAATTTATATTTTTAGATACATTGTATTTATTTTCAATTTTTCTAGTTGAATTGTTCACCTTTATTATATACGACCCATTATTGTACATAATCAGGTTACAATAAGATTTGTATTTTATATGAATTCTATCATTATGGAAATTGAGATGTAGTAGGGTGGTTTGGCCCCATACTGTAGATTAGAGGGAGGGGCACAAGACACTTGTAATGACCCTGTCTCCCCACTGTTATTCTCTCTATCATCCACCCCTCTCTGTCATCCACGTCGTCACCCCTCTCCATCATCCACGTCGTCACCCCTCTCTGTCATCCATGAATCCATTGCTAGGTCTGCTGCTAAGAAAGTTAATTCCCTGTGTTGTGCTAGACAATTTTTCTTTTCAGAATTTAGCTTGCATATTTATAAGTTTACCATTCATCAATATTTTGAATATTACTCCCACATCTGGTCCATGGCTCTTGCTATATATTTTGAGATTCTTGAAAGAATTCAAAGAAGAATCAGCAATTTTATTAGTCCTGACCTGGCGTCTTAGTGTCGGTCACCTTCCCACCACTATAAAATTGTTTCCCTGTGCCTTTTCAATAAGTATTTTTGTGGTAAATGTTCAGATAAACTCTTCAGTATGGTAACTAGACTTTATAAATTTAAGCGTAGTACTAGATTGGCTGTAAGGTCTTGTCAATTTAAGGTTGAACTGGCTAGATGTAACTGTTATATGCTAACAGTTTCTTTTCTTGTACTTCTTGATTGTGGGACTCTCTTCTAGCTCCATGCTTACCAGCCAACTTTGATCCTTTAAGGTTTAAATGCAATGTCGGTCATTAGCTACTGTCTTTTTGATCACTCTTCTATTGTTCTCGAACTTTAATAATGGTTCAGTTTTCTAATTCTTTTACATTCAGTCACCCCCTTGTGTCTTAGTGGCTTTACTGCCTTGCATGGGGTGAAATGATTAAAATAAAAACAATGTCTCCCTACTCTGCTATCCTCGCTATTATCCATGTGTTAACATCTGTTATTACCCCTCTCTACTCCATTATTTCCCACCGTCTCCCTACTTTATTCTTCCACCTATTATCCATCTAGTATATACCCCCCCCCATTTAAATTAACTTCTTTTCGTCTTATCTTTCTTTCTCTTTTAAATGCCATCTCCCTTCAAAATGTAAGCAATTATGGCTCACCACAAGTTCCATTTTCTGTATTGTCTTGGGAGATATAATGGAGAGGTTCTCATTTTCTTCTCTGCCATTTTTGAATCCAGAGTTGTCCTCCTCTGAGACTGGCTGCCACCTAAAGCCCGTCTCTTTGGCCTACTATGCTATTTAACCCATTGCTGGAGGAAGAGGAGATGGATTCAGGACTTTCACAAGAGTATTTGTGCAAAAGTGAATGCAGACTAGACTGGAATTTCCATCTCTTTTAACAACTGAATATCAGAAGACCGATTTTGAAAGGCGCATTCGCCTAAAACCTTTTCAGTAACAACATTAGAGTTGATGAGAGAAGGGGTGGACAACCCGAGTTGGGAAGGGTCTGAGGGTCAGACGAGAAGAGTGTGCCTAATTATGAGTAATGCATTTACTTTACACAACAAATATTTCAAGAAAAGATCTTCCTTGTCAATGTATTTAACCCCATGCGTCTAGATTAATTATATAGCCAAAAACCACACACGAGTTGACATTTGATCTGTAATTTTCAGTTGATGTTTTATCAATATAATTAACAAACAAGAATTGGGTCAAGTACATTGACAAGGAAAAAAAAAAGGGGTGGTGTGATTAGTTATGAACAAATGCAAAATAAGTAACAGAACTGTCCAACAAACAGAATTGACGACGTTTGCAACAAGTGATAACAAGAAAAAGAAAAGAAGAAAGTAAAGAAATAATATAAAGCAAGCAAACAATATATGCAAGGTAAATTAACAGTAATAAGGCAAAGCGACAGTAATATGGCAAAAAGTTCACAAACTAAGAATTGGGGTTGACACACAAGAGCAAGTTCGGAAAAGTGAAAGCATTGTTTTTACTTCAAGACGAGACAGACCGGAACTGAGTCAGATGAATCTGAGAACTGGCCTATTTTATTGGGCTAGGAAAAATCCCAACATGCATCTGTGTGCGTCTATATAAACTGGGGAGGGGCAAGTGTTTTGCATTCATCCCTATTGGACTGAAAGCAACAAAAGGATAAAGTTAAAAAATACAATATATATATATATATATATATATATATATATAAGTGAACGTAGAAGTCAACACTTAGAGGCGACAGTCTGTTTCATGCTGGATGCAATCATCGGGCCACGAGTGCTGTTATTTTTCTCGGCTATTTATATATATACAGGTCAGTGGTGCATTGTGGGTAGTCATTTTTGGCAGGTGTTTTACCGGAAGTCGTTTATTTGTTTTATTTATTTATTTGTATCAAATTATTTTGCTTGTTTTTATTTAATTTTATTTTTGTTTTTTATCCTTTATATTTATTTTATTTTTATTTATTTATTTTTAATTTATTTTGATCGGTGTTTTTATTAACGTAGTAAAAATTTGTTTATACAGCTTATTGTGGGTGGTCTATTATGGCAGCTATTTTACTCATTTATTTGGGTCAAATTATTTTGCTTGTTTTTATTTATTTTTGTTTTTTATCTTATATATTATTTATTTATTATTTTTATTTAGATCGGTGTTTTTATTAACGTAATAAAAATTTGTCTATACAGCTTATTTAACAGTTTTGTTTTTGTTTGTGAAGATAAAGCTATTTGTTGAATTTTGGGGCCAAAAATGACTACCCACAATGCACCACTGACCCGTATATATAAATAGCCGAGAAAAATAACAGCACTCGTGGCCCGATGATTGCATCTAGCATGAAACAGACTGTCGCCTCTAAGTGTTGACTTCTATGTTCACTTTTATATTTACACACGCTCTATCTCTGATATTGAGCACTTTATCCCATAAATATAGCACACTTTAAGACTATATTTCTCTGAGGAGACCTGGCATATAAAGAAGGTGGGTGTGATATTAACTGGGTTATTCCTGGTCATATAAACCTATATTCTTTAGGAAGAGATGACCTTAATGTGTAGTAGAGTTATTTTAAGAAAGGAGAGAGAAAAAAAAAAGCTTCCATTTATTATTTGTTTGTTTTTTTGTTTTTTTTTAATCAATTTCATCAAAGTCATCAAAGGCACACATGCAAATAGGTCATCAAGAGTAGAACATGCTGTTGAAACCTTGTGTCAAAAATGACAGGAGAGTCCATCATATATATATATATATATATATATATATATATATATATATATATATATTAAGGATTACATCAAAAGGCAACTATTACCCCATTCAGATGGCCATTTCACCCCGGGATATTCTCCCTAGGGATTGTCAATGCAAAAAATTTTGTTAAAAAAAAAAAGTCTGAATAGGGTAATATAGTTTCATTTTTATGTAATTCATTTATATGCTCTATAATAAATATATTGAGCTCTCTTTTGTGGATCAGTTTTAATATTTTATATTATTAGGACCTACTTGGAGTACTTACCCATGGATTTTTATATATATATATGTGTGTGTGTGTGCACACAACTTTTGCCAGAAAAGCAATGCTGAATAGTTACTTTAAGCTAAACCCTTCTCCTCATAGATTCTTGAAATTTCATACCTGCTCAGTTTTGTATCCAAATAAAATTTTGAGATTCTACAATGAGAAGGATTTGTCATAAAGGCATTATTCAGTCTTGCTTCATCTGCAAAAGTTCTTCATGGCCGAGTTGGTCTGAAAAGCACATTGGATCTTAAAGTAGTTCCCTCTGCCCAAGGGGACACAGATTTGAATCTTGCTGGAGAGCACATGTTTTTCCTTTAATAAGATTTCTCGAAAAGAAAGAAATATACTGTTTAATAAAAAAAACAAAAAACAAAGAGTCTACTCAAATATGAGTATACACTTTAAACAACATTTAAAGTGATAAAATCTATTGGATTAATAAATAAATATATCCATTAAATAAATATACTGTGTTATCAAAGGCAGAACAAAGCTTAAAAAGGAAATAAAACAACCATTTATGATTCCAAACAAGGTTTTTATTGTTTCATGCAAGACAAAAGCTAAAAAAGCCTAAAACCAAAAAATAATATGAACTTACTATCCTGAATAAGTAAATATGCAACTATATATATATATATGAAATGGGCATGACCATATCACCGAAACATTTTAATGTTGTCAGCTGCTTCGAAAAGTTGTAAACAATGTGTGGCACTAATCTCATAACTGCTCAATGAACTACCAGCAGCTGATTCAAAAAGTACTAAACCATGAGAGTTGCCAGACCACGGAGAGTCAGTTTGAAGAGGTTGGACTGTATATGCTTGAAATAATACTGATGTATTGCTTGGTTTGGTCGGTTTTATGACATATCAACCTGAATGGGTTATTTAATGCGGACAAGATTTTTATTTTCCAAAAATGTATTACTGCCAATATTTTTTTTTCTTCAAAAATGTATTGTTGGTATTAAAACCCATTTTTACACTTTCATAGTGTTTTGACGCCATGGTTGGGACCCTAACAGGTGTTACCATCCAGGGTCAGGGTGGACCTGGGAACACCAGCAATTAAGAGGTGGTTCCATGTTCCTCAAAACCTCCTGATCAGAGGCCTTGCTGCCGGATGTAGTTTATCGTCTTACCCAGGGCGCAGGTAGTTTATCATCTTATCCTGATGCATTGCATCAATGTTGACTACAGTATATATGATAACAGTAATAGATAATAAAACAACATTTTATAAACGAGACAAAAAACAATGACAAATAAAACAAACTGTTTTCTATTGATTTGTTTTACAGATTATCAACTTTTTACTGGTTATTTAAAGCCAGAAAATATTTTTAGATTTTAAGAATTTTGGTGGTGAATAATAATGATTTAGTCACATAATGGTTACAAATTAACCCATAGCTGGGGGAAGTAGAAGCGG
>OZ038501.1:74402210-74509710 GCA_964036315.1 Acanthosepion esculentum
AATCATCAAGGTTGTTGAACACCTGTATAGGAACAACTTCTTGTGCAATGGTCAGAATAGATTTCAATTAGCCTGATCCACTTCTGACATTCTACCATTACACACAGAATTAGTGAGGCCCTTAATGGCACACATACTGCAAGGACCGTAACATTAGATATCTCAAAGGCCTTCTACAAGGTGTGGCACAAAGGTTTGCTACACGAGTTCTCTAGCTATGGAATCACTGGAAAATCCTTCCTGACAGGTAGATCCCTGAAGGTAGTTATTAATGGCCAGTCCTCAGAGGCTCTGGCAGTCAATGCAGGCATCCCCCAGGGGTCACTTCTCAGACCAACCCTCTCTCTGATGTACCTAAGAATATATTCCAATTATTTGTAAATATCTAAACCAATGATACGATATATAGGCGCACCTCTGAAACTCAAAGATTGGCAGCTAACATCTCTTCTGATCTAACACTAACTTCTCAGTGGGGGAAAAAACTGAATGTTTGCATTCAATGCCTCTAAGACCAAACTGGTTACATTCCATCACTGTCGATCTGACACCAAACTACTCCCTCATGCTATCCTCTGATTGGAGTACTGTTGTCATATTTGTGTTGGGAGTTGCACAGACCTCACTTTCCAGGCTTGATAGAGTTTAAAAACATGTCCAAGCTCTTGCTGGAGAAGAATTATTTTTCACCCTCTAACCTCTCTCTTACAGGTGGGATGGGGTGAATCTTTCACTCTTCTATCGCTATTTCATGGAAAGTGTTCAGGTGAACATTCCTTGGTTCCACAAGGTCTAATGTTCATGGCCAGGACCCACCATGACACACACATTGTAGCAAACCAACCACATTCCCTCTGTATTCCATTGGCAAGATGTAAGTTTTGCTCAAACAACTTCTTCCTGTGAACCACTACTCTGTGGAAGAGACTCCCAAGGGAAAGTTTCCGAGCCCCTACCAATCGCTACAATCTTAACCTTGTTGGTTGACTTATATACATAAGCGGCCCAATATCTGTAATGCCTTAAGGGGCTTTAATTGTGGGGCAGTTCCTGATAAGATGGCAGCAATAAAACATGTATATTAATACACACGAGCCTTGGAGTTATTTCTGCATAACAAACCTGTTCAAGTTTTAAAGTCAGCATGAACAGATGTCCCCTCGAGGAGGTTCCATGCCTTGAGAGGATATTGTGTCTCAAACTTACACCCACCCTCATGGAACTCCTATATACAATCCATCACTAAAGATGCAGGTAAAATGATCGGCTCCTTGTACCACTCCAGTAAGTCCCTGACTCCTGATGCTATCCTCTTCTTTTATAAGAACCAGATCAGGCCGAAAATGGAGTACTGTTGCTATATTTGTGTTGGGAGCTGCACATGCGAGTTGGGAGGATTATGCAAATAGATGCTCTGCTGTAGGTGTGAACAAAATAAATATTTGGTTGGTAATCAATACCTGAGAGTAGGAAAAAAAGCTCAGTATATTAAAGTAAATTCTGTTAAAATATTTGTGGTGTTAATTAAAAAGAAAGATTGAAAAATCTGATAAGTTTATAAAACTGGAGGTATACAATAAAATAAAAAGTTGTTTATTTATAACCAAACATTAAAAATAAAATAAAATCAATTTGTACTGGAAATTTTTAGGCAGAACGTATGTCAGCTGAAAATTCACCAAATATCAACTGAATATTGAATTTTTAATCAAATTTTTGGTATGTCTTTAAATAAATGCCCAGTTATGGCTGCAAAATTTCATTAAAAATCAATATAAACTGATAAATCACAAATTGTATTTTAGTTTTTTCTGTGTATATTACTGATAAAAATCATGTAATGGGCATGTAGTTGACTGTTTAGAACAATATAAACTGATAAGTCACAAATTGTAATTTAGTTTTTTCTGTGTATATTACTGCTAAAAATAATGTAATGGGCATGTAGTTGACTGTTTAGAACATTCGCTTTCCAACCATGATACCAGAGTTTTAATATCACTATGATCGATTTGTTAGAAAGGTCACTTCTTGATGTTATTGGCCTGGGGAGGCAATCCCGGCATGCACCACCTTTGGAAATTCTGAAAACCATCCCATAGTTTGACCCAAGCCTTGTGGGTGAAATTGAGTAAACTGAATTGTTCGTCGTCACAAGTCACTGTGACTGAGAGGTTTGAGCATGCTGCCCTTGTTCGAACTGTAGATCATGCCAGATTATATACTTCCCCCAGAAACTGTAACTAAGGTCTGCTCAGCATAGTTGCAGTATAAAACAAAATCGGTCTCTGTTGCTGTTGAACAGAAATGTGCCTGAACAGGCGTCTGCAACAGGGATTGATCAACTGTCTTAGCAGAAAGTCATACTCAGATAGTAGAGGATGTCATACTTAAATGCTAAGTGCATAAATAAATAGGACTCAAGATAAATGTTTCCAAAACAAAAACTATCATCTGGAATTGGAATGAAAGCAGTGATAGTACCTACCTGAATCCATCATGGCTCTCCACAACTTCCTGTCCTTTGTAACTCTTAATAAACTTTGTCTTTCTGTTATTTCTCCTAAGCCCTGTTCCACCATCCACTTAGTCAAGTTTGCTAAGTATCTTATGTATTGTTTTCCTCTGTCTCTCTATCCCATGAGTATTAAATTTTCCAAGCCCTCTTTCCTCATTATGTCCTGCAGAAACTTCAAATGTCTCTTCATAATGTTAAGTATTAGTTTCCTTTTTGTTTTTTGTTTTCTTTCTTGTCGCTGCTTACATGTTCAGTCCATAGTATCCTCAGCATCGTTCTGTAGAACCAAATTTTTGTTGCTTTAAGTCTCCTCTTCATCTTTGAGGAGATCATCCATCACTCACTGCCATACGGGAGGACAGATATCATGTGGCAGTTTAGTAGTTTCCTTGTTTCTAGTGAAATGTTTTTATTTCTCAATACACTGGTTAGCTTTTGGAATGCTTCCTTGGCTATCCCAATACATCTCTGGATTTTAGTGATCACTTATAACAAATTGAGTATAAGAGACAAGGAAGTTGAATGTTGGAGATGGGCTGTGTTAAGGTTAGTCACATCCATTACTAGAAATTGCTACAAAACCAAAACATTAACGTAAAACTTTGAGTCATGTTCTTAAATAGGCTTGTCACTTTTATACCAAAGTCGTGCATGGTGTCAAACTCATTCAGGAATATGTAAACTATCAGCTGTAATACAAAAACTGCTATCTAAGAACAATGATTAAAAATGACTTCAAGCAAATGAAGCCAGTAGGTATAAGTGAGGACCATGCTTCATTGAACAATGTGGATTGGTGCCATAGAATCATAAAGAACTGTACGAAATACCAGAAAGGACGTCAACTGAAGACGTTCAACAATAGAAACAACTAAACCCTTCAAATTATTTATTCACAAATCATTATCTCTTGTCTCTCTCACCATGTACACATCGATGAATACAAATACATGCATATACAGTTTTTCTGACTTGCAAATTTACCATAATTATTTGGATATTATAATATAGTAAGAGAGAGAGAGTGTAGGAGAGAGAGAGTGTGTGTGTGTGTGTAAGAGAGAGTGAGAGTGTGAGAGTGTAGGAGTGAGAGAGTGAGAGTGTAGGAGTGAGAGAGTGAGAGTGTAGGAGTGAGAGAGTGAGAGTGTAGGAGTGAGAGTGTAGGAGTGAGAGAGTGAGAGTGTAGGAGTGAGAGAGAGAGAGTGTAGGAGTGAGAGAGAGAGAGTGTAGGAGTGAGAGAGAGAGAGTGTAGGAGAGAGAGAGTGTAGGAGTGAGAGAGAGAGAGAGAGAGTGTAGGAGAGAGAGAGTGTGTAGGAGAGAGAGAGAGAGTGTAGGAGAGAGAGAGAGTGTAGGAGAGAGAGAGAGAGTGTAGGAGAGAGAGAGAGTGTAGGAGAGAGAGAGAGTGTAGGAGAGAGAGAAAGTGTAGGAGAGAGAGAAAGTGTAGGAGAGAGAGAGAAAGTGTAGGAGAGAGAGAAAGTGTAGGAGAGAGAGAAAGTGTAGGAGAGAGAGAAAGTGTAGGAGAGAGAGAAAGTGTAGGAGAGAGAGAAAGTGTAGGAGAGAGAGAAAGTGTAGGAGAGAGAGAAAGTGTAGGAGAGAGAGAAAGTGTAGGAGAGAGAGAAAGTGTAGGAGAGAGAGAAAGTGTAGGAGAGAGAGAAAGTGTAGGAGAGAGAGAAAGTGTAGGAGAGAGAGAAAGTGTAGGAGAGAGAGAAAGTGTAGGAGAGAGAAAGTGGGAAAGTGAAGAGAGAGAGAAAAAAGTAAAGAGAAAAAATTGAAAAATATGATAGTTCAAATGAAACGACAAATAAAAAATCATTTTTTAAATGAAAAATATTAATACTCACATTCAAATCTCTTTAAATCTTCCTCAGTAAATGATTTTTTATTAACTGCTGGTGTCCCAAGTCTTGTCCGGTGACGAATATAAAGGTTTTTCTCTTGAATAAGCTGAGCCTTCAGCTGTAGGCTGTCCACACGGCTCAGGTTCTTACTGTTACCCTCTGAAGCTGGGGGAGGGCCACGAGTACTGATACCTGTAACAAAGTAAAAATTTCACACCTCTATGAAAACAGTCTCCTGACCCGTGCAAATATACAATCTCAATATTTCTCAAGTTCCTGTTAAATTGGTTATGATAAATGAGGTTTGTGATGCGAATGAAAGAGAGGGAAGGAAGTGAGGATTATTGTGATTTTCTAAGTGGAGCTTAGATGTGGCACAAGCCCCAAAATGTAGAGCCCCCAATGAGGATCAAAGTCACTATTCAGTTGTAATTGTTTTAGCAAGACAAGCTTACTAAGCATTGCACCATGTCAAGGTGCCCAAATGATTTTCTAAGCATAACTTAGATGTGGCACAAGGCCAAAACTATGGCACACCCAGTGAGTGTTGAACTCACTATTCAGTCATAATTGAAGCTCGCTAACCATTACACTTGATCAAACTGCACAAAGGAAATGATGATTGTAAGAGTGGCAGTTCTTGAGAAAAACTGAGAACTTACGTCTGGAATACAGAGGGAATAAGGATGATTCAACTCTTTGGAAGTAACACAACATGGGTGGAACTAAGGAGTAGAGCTCATCTAAACATATGTCATGTGAATACTGATGGAGGAGCAATAAGGCTCTGACATTGTATCTGTGGGAGCCCAGCTACATAGTGGAGAATAAGTCATCCCCACCACAAGAGCTTGCAAACTCTAACCCTCACAGCTAAGACACCGAGATGAACCTTTGCCTTCCTTTGATAAAAAGCAAGTTCCACTTAGACATTTCCTTCTCCAGAACTCTTACTTTGTTGAATAAACTCCTGAGAGAATACTTCTCGCAACAATGATAATCTTGGGCCAACATATATCTATCCTACTTGTCCTCTTACTTCCACCTTTCTTCTTTACAATTTCACTCAGTAAGCCTCTAGCTTGAGTAGATCTTGAGCCTTGTATTGGGTGAACTTTAAAAAAAAAAATTGCCTATTGTTTCCATTTCACAAAAATATTTGAATAGTGGTAGGCAAGAGTAGTAAATTGTAATGTTTACACAATATAAATTCATTATATACATATGCACACACACACTATATATATATATATATATATATATATATATAAGCTTTTGACTTTTTTTGTATAATTGATTTCCTGTATCATAATTCAATGTACTTTTGTTAAAAAAAATAATGAAGAAGAGTCTAATATATATTTTTTTTTAATGTCACCCAAACACAAAATTTCTAAAATCAGATATAAGTATAGTAGTACTATGACTTTCGGCAGCCTTCTAAAACTTTATGGAATCTTCTAGAACTCATTTTGTTTGTGTGTATGTTATGCTATAGCTATAAACTGTTAAATGCATCAAAAATTTTTAAAAAATACATAAGTACTATTCAATTACATTATTAGCAAACTGAAAAATAAAGCTTCTGAAATATTTTGATTTTTTTTTTACCCTTATTACAAATATGGTAAAATCATTGTTCGCGGGTAGTGACTTCTTTCTCGAACTAAGACAAAGCATTCATTGAATTATCACACAGGAATATAGGGTTACAAAAAGTCATAATCCTTATAGATAAGAAACACAAAGGCCTTGGGGATATTTAGGCTGATCCCTCTCAAGATTTTTATTATCAAGATGCTTTCACATAAGAGTTACTTTTATGCATAACTCTAAACCTTCTTTCTAAAACTAAAACAAGGCATTCATTGAATTATGACACAGGAATATAGGGTTACAAAGAGTCATAATCCTTATAGATAAGAAACACAAAGGCCTTGGGGATATTTAGGCTGATCACTCTCAAGATTTTTATTATCAAGATGCTTTCACATAAGTGTTACTTTTATGCATAACTCTAAACCTTCTTTCTAAAACTAAACCAAAGCATTCATTGAATTATGACACAGGAATATAGGGTTACAAAGAGTCATAATTCTTATATATAAGAAACACAAAGGCCTTGGGGATATTTAGGCTGATCCCTCTCAAGATTTTTATTATCAAGATGCTTTCACATAAGTGTTACTTTTATGCATAACTCTAAACCTTCTTTCTAGAACTAAAACAAAGCATTCATTGAATTATGACACAGGAATATAGGGTTAAAAAAAAGTCATAATCCTTATAGATAAGAAACACAAAGGCCTTGGGGATATTTAGTCTGATCCCTCTGAAGATTTTTATTATCAAGATGCTTTCACATAAGTGTTACTTTTATGCATAACTCACAAGATATCAAAAAATGCATGGATTTATACAACAGGCACTGTGACTAGAAATAATACATTTTTTAGAATGCTCAGGATAACATGGGCCGAACATGTGGGCAATGTCGAGATTTTGGAAAGAACTGAATCAAAGAGAAAACTTATACTTAAAATCAAGAAGTGGTAGATGAAATTTTTGGGACACGTAAGTAGGAAGGAGGGCTTGAAAAATATGATACTCACAGGACGGATAGAGGGGCAGGGGAATGTGAGACATACTTATGAGTTTGAACAAGTGGATGGCAGAACAGTGTCTGGGAATAATATCTATAAGAAAAAATTTATTAAAAGCTACAAGGGACAGGAGGTGGTGGAGGGCCCTGATCGCCTACATCTTGAAGGGATACAGCACAAAAGAAAGATTAAGCATTCCAGTCCACAAACATCTGCCCCACCCTCCAAAATATTATGCACGTTAATGGAGGGGGGAATTTGCTATGTGAAATTCACTGTAAATTGGTCCCCCGCCTATGAAAGCCAAAACAAAATATGCTCATTGAATAATATATATATAAAAAAAATAACTGGCAACTGTAGAAAAGTAAAGCAAGGCTGTGTTGATGATGGGGAGAAACACTTAACAGATTGTTCTGTTAACCATTAATAGGGAACAGGCAGTGAAGGGTAAGTGACAAAGCATACAAGTGTTACACAACTTCTGAAACAAAAGGCTCCAAGAGAATGATTTCACAAAATACTGAAACAGTTGACAAAGACTCAGATGTGGACAAGTTGCGGAGAGGCCTGTATCCAGACATACCAAGCTGTTCTGCTGCTAAAAGGGAAAACCTGGATGTGACTAGTGTCAGTAGACATGTCAGCACATAACTCTGCGCCTCTTTGGCATCTGTACTAACATGCATTTTCATTAATCGGACTATTGTCCTCATCTTTGTCGCCATATTTGTCACAACGTTTCGGCCATTGTACGCTCCGGCCTTCTTCAGGTGGTTGGAATGTCGAACTGAACCCTTTATTTCACTCACTGGGGTAGACTGTTCTAGTTCCATGTGCCATGTTTGATGGATGTCAGTTATCTCCTGCTAATTTTCCCTCTGAAAGTTCTCCACTGCCTTAACCGGGTATTGAACTCACACTCTTTGGGTATGTCACTGGATCTAACCAACGCCTTTATCCACTGTGCCATGTGTCCTTGAGGAAAATCAGCAGGGGATAACTGATAACTGACATCCATCAAACATGGCACGTAGAACTAGAACAGTCTGCCCCAGTGATCGAAATAAAGGGTTCGGTTCGAAATTCCAACCACCTGAAGAAGGCCGGAGCGTAAAACGGCCGGAGCGTAAAACGGCCGAAACGTTGTGACAAATATGGTGACAAAGATGAGGACAATAGTCCGACTAATGTAAATACTGTACATAATACCTCATCTCAGAAATATAGACAGACTCTAACACGCATTTGTCACGGTTTAAATGAATATCACATGTAACTCAAAGGGAAAAATAAGAATATAATCAAAATGTTGGCATTATACACTACTACAAATAAAAAGGTTAGGAAAAAAATCCCCATTAATACTTGGAAGAGTGATAACAGCTATTGGGCCTGAGAAACCAATTTTTCCTGAAAAACTGTTTTAAGAGAAAAATTTTATAAAATTTCAATTGGCAATACTACAAACTGCTTGGTGAATGAATGCCAAATGTTTCCTTATAAGGAAATGGCAAATATTACTGTTACCACCAGCAACAATGTTTGTTCAATTACTGTTATCTTCATCACTTGTATTGTTTCATGGTAGAAAATCACTAAAGGTAGATCATCAGACAGGGTTCGTTAGGATAAAGAGGTTGAAAATTTGATTTTTGGCGTTAAAAAGTACAAGGTAAGCAAGTGCAACTTGAGAATTCAAACCTGATTTATGGTTCTAATTTGCTCAAGCCTAAGGATTGAGCTACAGAACTATTAATGGTAATATTGTAATATTAGCTGTTTTCTTACACCGGACTTGAGAAACCTATTTATTAGGTTGGTGCAAAAATAATGTCGTTTTTTGACGTTCAAGATCATGTCAAAAAACAACATTATTTTTGCACCACCCTAATAACTGAAAACTATTTTGAAGATTTCATAAATTTAAACCGAAAGTAGTACTGGCTGCTAGGTCAATGAATGCCAATTGTTTCCTTATAAGGAAATGGATAATAATACCAAGAAATGTTCTCTTTATTTAGTGGAAGAAATTAATCCTTTTACCTTGAGAAGAAGAAGAAAAAAATGAGAGTTTAGCATTGTTTGGATTCCTTGAGTATTAAAAAGATATGTAAAGAGTTGAGTCAAATTACAAAAGTTCAACAGATGGATGACTGACAAGTTATTATTTTAGAAGTTTATGGGGGAGGTCGAGATTTCTGATAATAGTCTGTTCTGCCACAAGCTGATAATAAATACGAGCTTGCGGTAATTATGGGTAAAAGCAAAGACGACAAAAGGCAATAATATCAAAGCCTGCTGATAAGAAAAATGCGAAAACATTTGGTGCATCCACATGTGCTTCCAATGGAGCGTTAATGAAAAAATTAAAAAAAAAAAAAAAATGAAGACATTACTGTTTCAAGCAATCTGTTAGTATAAGAACTGCATCTTTCAATCTTTCAGTGCTAACTGGAATTTTTAGCATATGTAAAGATGAAATTAACCGTTTTAATACAGGAAACATTTGCCGTTCACTGACTGAACACTTAGTGCTACTATTTGGTTTGGTTTGCTTTACAGCATGTCAACCTCAATGGGTTATTTAATGCCGAAAAGATTTTTTTATTGCTGGTAATATTTTTTCTTTAAAAAAAAAAAAAAAAAAAAAAATAATATATATATATATATATATATATATATATATGTATGTATGTATATGTAAAAAAATGTATTGCTGGTATTTTTATTATAAAACAATTTGGGGTTAACTATTATACCTGGGACGCTAACAGGTGCTACCACACAGGGTCAGGTTGGACCTGGGAACACCAGCAATTAAGAGGTGGTTTCACACTGTTTCAAAACCTCCTGATCAGAAGCCTTGCTGCTGGATGTAGTTTATCGTCAAGTGCTTCTCTTGGTTAAAGTTTACAAAAAAAAAAATCTTAAAACAGTTTTTTTTTTTTTTTTAAAGAAAATTAATCTTGTCAAGTCCACTAATTGTTACTGTGCTTTTTATTACTGATGGGAGTTTCCTTCCTAAACCTTTGTTTAATGTATTGTAGAAAGCCAACATTTTGATTACATCGTTATTTTCCCCCACTTCTAGTTACATGTGCTACCAAATTTGGTGTTGTCACTGTTGAAATAAACCATACAAATAAAATATTAGGTTATTTAACAAGTAAATATTTGGAAATATTAGGGGCACATGGCCGAGAGATTAGAATGTTTGCATTCTGACCATCAAACCCGGGTTTGCATTTCACCATTGTTGATTTGTAAGTAAGGTGATTTCTTAATGTCAGTTATCACCTGTTAATTCCCCTCTCCAAGTTCTCCACTGCTTTAGCCAGATATTGAACTCACAATCTTTGGGTCCTGTCACTGGATCTAACCAACATGGAACAGTGGATAAAGGCATTGGTTAGATCCAGTGACAGGACCCAAAGAGTGTGAGTTCAATATCTGGTTAAGTCAGTGGAGAACTTTGAGAGGGGAATCAGAGGGAGATAACTGATAACTGACATCCATTAAACATGGCACATGGAACTAGAACAGTCTACCCCACTGAGTGAAATAAAGGGTTCAGTTTGACATTCCAACCCCCTGAAGAACGCCGGAGCGTACAACGGCTGAAACGTTGTAATAAATATGGCGACCAAGATGAGGACAATAGTCTGAATAATGTAAATAGTGTAGGAAACATTCAGTATTCATTGACCAAGTAGTCAGTGTTTCAATTAAAACAATTTTTTAGAAAAAGTAGGTTTCTCAAGTCCAGTAATTGTTATTGCTCTTTCTGGTATTGATGAGTGTTTCCTTCCTAATTTTTTGTTGGAAGTAGTGTGGAATATCAACATCTTATGTCATTTTCTCTTTAAGCTACATGTGATATCCATTTTAGTTGTTGTTATTGAAAGTCCTCAAGTGATGTCGTTTCTGTTATTTGACACAGTCCTTTGCGATTCTGTTCACAAGGTTCAAAGAAGTATGGTCCCCACAAAGACCTACTGGTTTCATTTGCTCAAAGTTATTTTTAATCTTTGATCTTGGAAAAGCGATAATGAAATTACAAACAATATTGTATTTTTAACAGTTTTCTCCTTAAGGCAATATTGTTTGTAATTTCATTCTTGTCTCCTGTTTGATTTGATTGTTTTGTGGCATATCAACATCAAAATGGGTTATTTTATTGCTAGTAATATTTTCTTTTTCTTCAAAAAATTCATTGCTGGTAATAATTTTTTCCTCAAAAAATTCATTGCTGGTATTAAAACTTATTTTTACACTTTCATAGTGTTTTGTCCCCAGTTTGGGGTTAGCTATTTGCTCATAGCTGGGACTCTAACAGGTGCTACCACCCCAAGTCAGAGTGGACCTGGGAACACCAGCAATTAAGAGGTGGTTCCATTCTCCTCAAAACCTCCTGATCAAAGGCCTTGATCTCGGATATAGTTTATTGTCTTACCCAGGACATGGATGTAATTTATCGTCATACCCAGGACGTATCTCCTGTTTGAGAAAAACCACTTATACAACCACTGACTATCACTAAATATTTCCCTCCATCAGTCATCAACAATCGGCTATACTGCTACACATTAAATGTGTGGGGTTAACATTCATCATTACCAGAAAAGCCATACAAATGCAAAAGCACGTGTACTTCTGTTTTATAGATTACACAAAAGCATTTGACAAGAAGGAGCTATTTCAATTGCTAGGAAAATACAATCTATTTGGAAAATAATCCAGAACTTACGCTGGGAGCAAATCTCCTGCATAGTTTGGTTTCGTTTGTTTATTTTACCAAAGCGTCAACCCTCCTGGATCATTTAATGCTGAAAAACAGATTTCTATTCAATAATATTTTATGAAGTTTTAAGTTTTAAACTTTGTGAAATATAATTGGAAGTTTGATATTAAGCATTTGGTAGTGTCAGAAAGGAATAACGAGGATTAGATTTTGAACAATATTTGTTAGTATGTCATACAGAGATGTTGAAAGTTGGGTGGAACATCCATTTCAGTGTCCAATCGTCAGGATGGTGGCCAGATGTAAGGGTATTGCTGGGATTTGACAATTCTTTTTTGGATTTGGTGAGAGGTCACAGGATATGATCGGCGCATGTTTGGTTCATTGAGGTCACAGTGGTAGGTTGTTTTTGTTGGTTGGTAGGCCTATTCTATGAAACAGGGATGACATTGGATTGGCATGGTAGGTATGCCGGTTCTGTTGAATGGGGTTGCAGTGGTGACTGCGAAGGGAATGTTTTGTAAATGAGTCTAGCAAACCAAGGTGATGGCAGTGGGTTGCCTAGGCAACAAAGTGTAGTCAGATTGGCATGGTTGGTATGCCTGTTCTGCTGAATGGGGGTTTGGTGGCAATTATGAAGGGAATGCCTTATAAATGAGTTGAGTTGGCCGAGATGATGACAGTGGGTTGCCTAGGTGATGAAGTGTAGTTGGATTGGCATCGCGGTGGTAGGTTTGCATGTTTGCGGACTCTGAGTTGCTTCCTTGTAGAGTCAGAGCCGTTTGCTTGTGAAGTTGGATTTGCCAAGATCACAGCTTTGGGAATGAGGAAGTCTTGTAGTTTAGTGGTGCTAACATAGAGATGTTATCAAATTGGTATTTGCCATGGTGACAGCACATCAACAATGACAGCTTATAGCTGGGTGGTGTTGAAGTTTGATAGTCGGCCGCTCAAAGCTGATGTTGGTTGTGATGTTATCAATGCAAAGCTGGAGAGTTGAGGTAGTTAATCAAGCCTGGAAGTGAAAATGGTTGTTGATTTGTGCAGTCATGTTGAGAGGCAGTGATGGTAGCAGTGTCCCGTGAGACGGTCAGGCCACAACTTAGGGTGTTGTTTTCAGAGACTTGCTTTTAAGCAGGTCTGGGGCCTCTCTTTTTCTGACAGGAACATTCGCAATTGGCTGCTGCCAGAGCTTGCTTTGTATACTGGATGTGATGCGTGTAGCCTAATGCAGAGAAAACAACTTATTATTTCATTCTCTGCCTTCGTGGCATTCATATCTGGCCAGAATGCAGAATGAATCAGAAAGTTATCTAATTCTGATGGAGTATAACAAAAGCAAGTTGTATAGTTCATCTGAAGATGATGATGTTTGGATTAAATTTTGGTATATAATTTACTTTTCCTCAGGTAGGTCAAAATGGTTTCTTCACTAACATTTTTAAAGCTCTGTCTATATTTCTGAGATGAGGTATTATGTACAGTATTTACATTAGTCGGACTATTGTCCTCATCTTTGTCACAACGTTTCAGCCGTTGTACGCTCCGGCCTTCTTCAGGTGGTTGGAATTTCGAACTGAACCCTTTATTTCGATCACTGGGGTAAACTGTTCTAGTTCCACGTGCCATGTTTGATGGATGTCAGTTATCAGTTATCTCCTGCTAATTTTCCCTCTGAAAGTTCTCCACTGCCTTAACCGGGTATTGAACTCACACTCTTTGGTTAAGGCAGTGGAGAACTTTCAGAGGAAAAATTAGCAGGAGATAACTGATAACTGACATCCATTCTAACATGGCACGTGGAACTAGAACAGTCTACCCCAGTGATCGAAATAAAGGGTTCAGTTCGAAATTCCAACCACCTGAAGAAGGCCGGAGCGTACAACGGCCGAAACGTTGTGACAAATATGGCGACAAAGATGAGGACAATAGTCCGACTAATTTTTAAAGCTATTCACCTTAGAAAAGGCATTTATGGATAGGGCTGAATTCTGCACAGTCCATCATAAAATGTTTTGTGGTGTATGTTTCCTGACATACTATAAATTTAGGTGGATACTCGTCCTTTAGGAGAAAAGAATGTGTGAAAGTTTGGTGTTATGGTATCTTAATCCAAGTGTAGGTTTGATTTTGTGCAATTATTTGGGTGAATATTCTATAACTCTTGCCCCCTTTATTTAAAATATATGTATTAATTACTGTTTTGAAATCTGTATGAGGAGCTTTTGCTTTTGATATATTAATTTTTAGTAAATCTTTAGCTGCCTTTCCATTTCTCTGGGTGCCTGTATCGCTAAGAATCCAGCAGAATATGATAATTGTTTGATTACAAAGTAAACTGATTTTGCTTAATAGTTTGACTATAATAGGGTTGATCAGGTTTTTATACTTCAGCAGTGAAAGGACAGATAGGAAGTCTGAAAATATAATTAATCTGTCTGACTCACCATCTGTGATAATGTCTAATTGCAATAGCTTCTGCACTAGAAATTGAAGATATGTCTGGTAGGCGTTTTTGAAATATGGTTTTGTTCAGTATACTTGAACATCCAACTCCATGAATACAGTTGTATAAGTTTCAATTCTGGAGTGTTTTGCCAGCCTTTATATTACAGTGGGCTGCTTTATTAACCAGGGAGGAGTTTTTGATGGAATAAATTCAAGTATTAGGGAAGAGTTTATTTTAAGTTCTTTTCTATGCAGATAACAAGAAGTTTAATAGCATTTTCCTTTAAATTATATAACTCTTTGGAGAACACAGTTGTAAGCTGAATTATTTGGGCATGAACTAAGCTTGGTGTAATATTGTAGTGCCAACTTATGTTGTCTTAATGCCAAAGTGCTTCTTGGTTTGGTTTGTTTTACGGCATATCAACCTCAATGGGTTATTTAATGTCAGCAAGATTTTTATAGCTGGTAATATTTTTTTTTCAAAAATATCTTGCTGGTAATCATTTTCAAAGTATTTCTGGTATTAAAACCTATTTTTACACTTTCATAGTGTTTTGACCCTAGTTTAAGAGTTAACTATTTACCTATAACTGAGACCCTAACAGGTGCTACCACTCCAGGTCAGGGTGGACCTGAGAACACCAGCAATTAAGAGATGGTTCAACACTCCTCAAAACCTCCTGATCAGAGGCCTTGCTGTTGGACGTAGTTTATCGTCTTACCCAGGATGCGGATGTAATTTATAGTCATACCCAGGTAGAAATTGTGGACATATTATAGGCTCCTAAAATGTGTCAAAAAAAAAAAAAGAAAAAATGCTGATTTATTTCTTACACATATGATTTTCTTGCCGGATTAATCCAATTCGGATCTAACTAATAGACTGATATAAAAACTGATAATAAACTGATAGAGTTTCACTAATGTCTGTCTGTCAGCTCCCCAGTCTTTGTGAGAGATGACAAAGTAGATGCATAGCCTTATTGCATTTCTCATGAAGGTATTTTATATGTGGCATGAAAAATATTTTTTATCAAAAATTATTCGTACATATTTGTATTGATCTATTACAGGCATTTCTTTACCATCGAGTCTTTATTCAAAATTATGGTGGAGCTTTTGAAGTTGACAGAAGTGTACACATTGAGTTTTTGTTTGGAGAATCTGAAGCCATTTTCTCTAGCCCACTTTTTGCTTTATTGAGACAATGTTGGAATTGTCATTTAATTGTATGAATTTTTTTTTGATCAGTAACATATTAAAGAATACAGTGGACAGTCAACTCCAGGGTTCAAGCATTTAATAATGACATTAATTTTGATGTTGAAGAGTGTCACTGATAATATGCTTCCTTGAGGGATACCCATTTCTTGTTCATATATGTCTGATAATGTGGTACCGATATGAACATTAAAGGTTCGTTCTGTCAGGAAGTTATTAATAAGAATTGGTAGTCTTCTTTTAAAGCCCATTTCATTTAAATGTTTCATGATACCATATCTCCATGAGGTATCATAGGCTTTTTCCAGATCAAAAAAATACTGCCATTAAATGTTCCTTTTTAATGAAAGAATTTGACAAAAGTCTCCAGTCGGACCAGGTGATTGATTGTGTTTTCTGAAGTCAGCTTGAAAATTTGCAATTTTATCGTTAGCTTCAAGAAACCAAGTAAGCCCATTATAAACAATTATTTAAGAAATTTTGCATAAACAACTCGTGTGATTGGACAATAGTTTGTGGGGTTTTCTAAGTTCTTTTCTTGTTTTGGGGTTGGAATTATGGGTAGCAGGTTTTCAGTAACTGGGAATATTACCACTGACCCATATGTTTGTTTGGGGTTTTATGGCATATCAACCACTATGGGTTATTTAATGCCAGATCCAGTATTTACTAGATATATCAAAATCGTATGGTTGGCAACATCATTGTTTCAAAAACGTATAGCTGGCAACATCATTGTTTCAAAAACGTATAGGTGGCAACATCATTGTTTCAAAAAAATGTATCCCTGGCAACATCATCGTTTAAAAAAAAAGTATCCCTGGCAACATCATTGTTTCCCATCACATTTTAGGGGTAAGGTGTTAGTATATTTAGTGTAGGGTTTGGGAGGGAAGTTAATTGTAAGTTGTAGTTGTTTTGGAATGGGTTAGATGTGATGGGGCATGACATGACCAGCCGATTGATCGGATCGACGGCCTTTTGGTTGGATGTAGTTTATCGTCATACCCAGGACGTGGACACACCTTGGGATTTCACTATTTTCCCATGGCTGGGACCCTAACAGGTGCTACCACCCCGGGTCAGGGTGGACCTCGGAGCACCAGCAATTAAGAGGTGGTTCCACGCTCCTCAAAACCTCCTGATCAGAGGCCTTGCTGTTGGATGTAGTTTATCGTCTTACCCAGGACTTGGATGCAGTTTAACGTCATACCCAGGACGGACTGACCCATATGTTGTTAGGAATTTTGAGTAGGTAGTTCAAAGAAACATTTGGTAAATTTTTTAAGAATTCATAATGAATTTCATCTGGTCCAACTGCTGAATTTTGTGATTTTCTTATAGAATCTAGTAATTCAGGTAAAGTAAGAGCCTGGTTGTCATCTTCATTATTTGTTAGAATAAAAATTTAATTTTCTCTTCTTTTGTTTTAATATTCTGAAATAGCTTAGTAGAATTTTTTTAAGAACAATTTTGAGAAAAGTTTTGTGCTAATAAATTTGCGATATCCTCTTTGTTAGTTGCTTTGACATTGTTTTGTCATAAAGGAATGCTTTTATTTTCCCCAGCAATATTATGGATCATATTCCAGACGGTTTTGGTATTAAAATTAATTCTGGACACAATGTTCGGTCACGAAGAACGTTTGAATTCTTTGTTTTGCGTGCTTTAGCTCTATTTTGTACAGGTTCAGATTTTCTTGAGTTGGATGTAATTTAAACTTGCATAGAGCCACAACACTATCTGATCGCACATTTACATTATTTGGACTATTGTCCTCATCTTTGTCACCATATTTATTACAACGTTTCAGCCGTTGTACGCTCTGGCCTTCTTCAGGTGCTTAGAATGTCGAACTGAACCCTTTATTTCACTCACTGGGGTAGATTGTTCTAGTTCCATGCGCCATGTTTAATGGATGTCAGTTGTCAGTTATCTCCTGTTAATTCCCCTTTCTAAGTTCTCCACTGCCTTAACTGGGTATAAAACTGATAACTGACATCCATTAAACATGGCACATGGAACTAGAACAGTCTACCCCAGTGAGTGAAATAAAGGGTTCAGTTCGACATTCCAACCACCTGAAGAAGGCTGGAGCGTACAACGGCCGAAATGTAATAAATATGGCGACAAAGATGAGGACAATAGTTCAAATAATGTAAATAGTGTACATAATATGTCATCTCAGAAATATAGACAGCTATCTGATTGCTTTTGTTGTTTTTTTTAACACTATTGTCTATTGTGTTTGACAGGTTTAGATTTTGATGTTGATATAAATTGTTCTGCAATACCAAGAAGAGTTTTTATGAAATAGGTGATGTGCTCAGCATTGCCCACATTGGCTTCTGGTGCAAGTTTTAGGGCACATGCATTTTAGATTCCTTCCAATTGGCTTTCTTAAGTTTACAGTATGATATTCTTTCATCTGGTAAAGCTGCAGAGTTTTCTAACACAGCTGGGAAGTGATCACTGCCACATGTATCATAATGTCGGAGTTAGCTCCTCCTTAATTCCCTAACTGTCACTAGGGGTCGTTCTCCCTACACTATAAATACTGGACGACTTCTTGCGTCGTTCTCGTTTTCATTTCAGCAAACACATCTACAATGTATGCTCTCTTAAAAGATAATATCTCCCCACTTGTGGGAAGATGCCATGAACATTATACACATATACATGTACGTACAAATTTTTTAGGTTCACACACTGTTATGTTTGCGTGAGTTCTGAGGACCGAGCAATGCATTTGTTGATTGGAAATAATTACCAAGAACGTTTTTAGGTTTACAGCATTTTATTAATCACTAGATAAACTGAGTTAATACTACTCTACAAAAGAATTAGTGAAATATGGAGAGACGTTTGCCACACGTGTTCCAGGTAGTCTGCCATCTTGGATCTCTCTGTCGATTGCCCCACGTGATGTTTGACGTCACGATGTCCAAAGCAAGTGGGATAACTCTTACAAAACTTTGGAGTTATCTCCCTTTATATTTCCTTCCAACACACACAAACACAAATGTTAATGTCTTTATCACTTGTAAATTTGTTGTTTAATGCATATATTTGTTGGCATATATATATATATATATATACCAATCCCATACTTGGGTGTATATATATATATATATATATATATATATATATATACACACACCCAAGTATGGGATTGGTATATACGGAATAAATTCCAATAACCAACAATTATTATTCTTTATCACTTGTAAATTTGCTGTTTAATGCATATATTTGTTGGTATATATATATATATATATATATATATATATATATATACCAATCCCATACTTGAGTGTATGTATATGTATATGTATGTATATATATATATATATACCAATCCCATACTTGGGTGTATGTATATGTATGTATGTATGTATACATATATATACCAATCCCATACTTGGGTGTATGTATATATATATATATATATATATATATATATATATATATATATATATATATATATATATATATATATACACCCAAGTATGGGATTGGTGTATACGGAATAAATTCCAATAACCAACAATTATTATTCTTAAAAGAGTGCTCAATACAGAGTAGAGCAGATATAATTATTTATTTAAATATTATAACATAAATATGTTATAAAATCACTACAAAAATAGCCATTTTGTTTCAGCACTCCCGGTGTCTTATCAAGTGATATGTACATTCAACATCATCACTTGATAAGACACCGGGAGTGCTGAAACAAAATGGCTATTTTTGTAGTGATTTTATAACATATTTATGTTATAATATTTAAATAAATAATTATATATATATATATATATATATATATATATATATATATAGGTCATGTTTGTCTTCTTAACATCTTCGGTTGGATTCAATTTGAGTCGGCCATTTTCTTGTAGCTGGACTTTCTTCTAGCAGGAAATAAACTGCACGCGTTCCTAAACAACACCTTGCAAACCCACATGGTCCTCTACAATAATGTACTTTCCAGCTATAGTGTAGATATATTGCAGAGTTGCATAAGGTTAGATCTGTTACTGTAAATGTACCATTTGATGGATGAAGGTTGGTATATGGCTTTTCATTGCATAGACACATGTTGTATTTATTGATGAAACCTTCCAGTAATCTTCCCTTCTGGTCTGTGTTTCTACAACCCCAGAGCAAAACTGACATGAATACAACATTAGACAGTGGCCATAAGAGTCTCACTTCATAAAACTACCACCATATACTCTATTTACATCCCCACCCGAAATGATCTTAGAGCAGAATTAGACAAACTATTGAAACAACTCCTAAAACCCTTTATTCTAATGGGAGATTTTAATATTAATAATATCATCTTTCCAATGGCACATAGCTGCAAATGACATCACAAAGTCTGAACCAATAACTACTACAACACAAAGATGATATTTAGCCGTTTCAATTTTAATATATACTAAAGTATATATACTATATATTACTATATAAAATGTATTGTAGAACAGGTATATTGACCTTGACTTGTATAAAAATATGTATGCTGTTGGCACACTGAATGATTTTAAACCCCTAAGTCAGCACAGTTAGCAAAAGGTTGCTGACCCCTGTTCTGGGGATATCATTTTTTTTGTTTACCCATATAGAAGCACCTCCCGGAGCTCTGCTTTCACTGTTATTAATAAAGTTGTAAGCTGTGTAATTTTTGATATCTATATTTTCATTGTTCTTTAAGAAAGTTTCTTGCAGGCATATGACTGTGGGACATAAGTCTGCAATAATCAAAAGTAATCCATCTTTATTTGCTTTTAACCCTCTTGCATTCTATTGGATGATTTCATTATCCATGATTGTTAAAGTTTAGGTTTTCAGTTTTTGTTGGGTTATTTTTAAGTTTTCAGTTTTTCTGGATTGTTTTTAGGTCATTTTTTTTTTTCCTTAGAGGATATTCTTTTGGAACTTGGTTGAATGTTTTCTTCTTTTTTTTGTTTTCTATGTTGATTTTAGGAGATTTCTTCCTTGCAGAGATTTCTTTTTGACTAAGTTGAATGTTTTCTAGCTTTTTGTATTAGCCTTTTTTGTTGTTGTTGCAGATCTACCTCTTGGGTGATAGGTGAGGAATAACTTTTTTTGGTCTCTTAGTTTCTATGTTTGACCAATTTGAATTTTCTGTATTTTGATTGAGTATATCAGTTTTTATTATGGGATGCAGTGTATCTCTTTGCTTTTCCCTGTTGATATCAGCTTTCATTATTTCAATTAATTTCATAAGCTCTCAAATTTGTGATGCCAATTCACAGTAATCATATTTCTCAGCACTGTGTTGTTGGGTTTTAGTGATATTTGCATAATTTATTGTAATATTTTGTCTAGTGTTTTCAGCAAAAGTTATGTTTCTCATATATTTGATCTCAATTATTTCCTTTTCTTCCTGTCAAACTTTACAGAGATGTGAGCATGTGTTGTGGCCTGTCTAGGGGCCAGAAAGAAAGACATAGAAGACGAAGGTAGGTTGAACAAGTGTATTGAAATAACAGATATATACAAAGCAAGAGTGTTAGTAATAAGCAGATAGAGGTGTACATCCGAACGGTAGGTTAACATTGTGTCTCAGCTCCCCAACTGACTTTTGCAGTTAGTATTTGTAAGAGGAGGAAGAGTTCATTCTAGGAGGGTTTACCACAACAGTATGCAGGGTAGTTCTCATTACAATTTATGTTCCCTTTGCACTCAGCTTCTTGATTTGTATAGCTGCATTTTGGACACACTGGTGTTCTAGTGCATCTGTCTTTATGATGTCCAAATCTTTGGGAGTTATGACATCTTAAAAGGTCTGGGAATGTAGATCTACACTTTTGTGATGATGTTGTGACCAAGTAAATGGTTAAAGAAATAACAAAACAAATGTTGCAGATATATATTAAACAGCAAGTACAACAGAGGAGTATTACACAACTAGTGAATGTGTGTTGGTTGACCCAGCGTTCAATCTATTCGACTGTTCCCCCAAGGCCTTCTCTCCTACTAATTTTATAGTAGGTGAAAAAGTCCAGACAGACTCTTTAGAGGGAGGACACCACAACAGATGATATACACTATTTTTTTTCAGCTGGTGGTTTAGAAGTGTTGAATTTTAATACAGTGTAACCTGGATATAAGAGAGTTATCGGGACTGGAGAAGTATCTTATATCCGGGTTTGGTCTATTTTATATACATTAACACAGGATCTAATTTGGGACCAGATAAAATCTCTCTTATATCAGGGTTTCTCTTATATCCGGGTTACACTATATATATATATATATATATATATATATATATATATATATATATATATATACATACACACAAAAAAGTATAGGATTGGTGAATATGGAATAAATTCCAATAACCAAAAAATACTATTCTTAAAAGAGTGCTCAATACAGAATAGACGAAATATAATTATTTATTCAAAATTATAACATAAATATGTTATAAAATCACTACCCTTTATTCTACATTTAACACCATCACTTGATAAGACACCAAAAGTTTTGAAACAAAATGGCAATTTTTATCGTGATTTTATAACATATTTATGTTATATTTTTTGAATAAATAATTATATATATATATATATATATATATATATATATATATATATTGGTGTTTAAGGTTTGGCCATTTCTTTTAATTGTTATACTGGTTATATCTATTACATTTTGGATTTTTAAGTTAACTTTGATTTCTTTTAGCGAGTAAACTGATAGGTCTGAAATTTTGATTACACTTTTAAATGCGTTTCGACATTGACAGGTTTTGATTTTTAAATTATTAAATGTTGACCATTTGAGGATTTTTTCTGCATACATTTTTTTTCCTACTTGAATTATTATTGTGTTATTTGATGTTTTTTTTAATAGTTATAGGATTAATTTGAGAGTATATTGTTTTTCAATTACAAAAGGAAATAGTTTTGTAATAGGATTTTCTTCATGTGATTCCATTACTAAATATTGAGTGAAATAACAATGCAAATATGATTCATTATCAGAACTTGATTCAGATAGAGGCTTTTCATTTCTTTGTTGCCATATTATGTATCTTTTTCTTTCATCATCTTTGCTCACCGTTTTCCTTGGAGCCTTAGCATGGGAGACAGTTTGGTGGGGGGGGGCACATTTGCACAAGCATCTCAAGGATACAAAAATGGAATACTCAGATTTATAGGTTATATGTAGTTATCAATAATTTCTTTCATTCATCTACCCCCTGTAAAGTTGAATATAAATTTTAATTTTTGATGATACATTTTAGTTTTAACCTGATTGACTCTTGCCCAGCTTTCTCATACCAATTGTTTTGGTAGAGGTGATCAAATCAGGCCTCTCTGACTGCCCATCTAGCCTAAGGCTCAAAGTAGAGTGTTGGAATTCAGAAGTATTCTGCCAAATGCTTGAGGTCTTCAACTACCAGGATCCTATCCTCAGGCATCACGGGTTGGCACCCATGGTAAACAGGTGGCCTCATTAGAGTAGGATGGAAGATCTTACCCATCCAAAGAGGTGCAGTCAGCATATTCTGAAGTCCCATATGACAGGGAGGGCATATGGATAGAAAATAAATTGAGTAGCTATATGAAATTAGAAAGGTGCATGAGACAAAGATGTATCTTCTCACAAGATTTATTCAACCTTTACAGCAACATTATCCTAAGTGAACTGGAGACCCTTTTATGAGTGGTATACTGGCATGCAAACAGAAAGACTTGAGTAAAAAAAAATCATATTACAAAGCTTATTTTCATTAAAGAATATACATAAACAAAAATAATGTTACAGTGCACTAGACAAAAAATGAATTCTGCAAGGTCATGTAGAGGGTGAGAATAAGGTCACTGGAGGGTGTTGCCCTGAAAAGGACAGTTTCATGGTCACCGAAAAGCATTGTCCTAAAAAGGACAGTTTCATGGTCACCGAAAAGCATTGTCCTGAAAAGGACAGTTTCATGGTCACCGAAAAGCATTGTCCTGAAAAGGACAGTTTCATGGTCACCGAAAAGCATTGTCCTGAAAAGGACAGTTTATTCCATATCATTGCTGCAGACTGGAGGCCTACTGGAGATGGCTATAGCAGCAGGAGCTGGTGGCTTAATTTTTATTCAAACTGAACAAATCTTTTGTTTGTTTTCCAAGAAAGAAAATATAATCCATGACAGAACAGCAATGATTGATGCTATGAAATCACAAACAAACTAATACACCAAATAACAAAAAACACATCACAATCAACATAGGTAGCATTTTTTTTAAAATCGAGTTCACCCCAAGCAAGTCAGTAAAGTTACTAAGACAAGGGGTTACTGGACGTGAAAGAATTAGAAACAGAAACATTACTAACAAGAACAAAAGAAGAGTAGTCAAGAGGACAGTAGACATTGCATTTAAATTTTTGATGGTTAAAGTTGGCTGGAAAGCATGGAGCCAGAAGGGAGTTCCACAAGAGAGAAGAGAAACTGTTAGCATCGAACTTAGTTACATCTAGCCTACTCAACTATAAATTTATGAGATCTCGACACCAGTAGGTAATGCACTTAAATTCATAAAGACTAGGTACCCTGGCAAAGAGCTCATCCAAATAGTTGCCATGAAAGTATTTTAAAAAAAAGGCACAGGGAGGCAACCTTATGGCAGTGTGAAAGTGACTGAAATTGAGCTGCCAGATCAGGGCCAATAATATTGCTGATTGTTGCTTTGAGGAGTACTGAATCATATGTGGCAGCAATATTGTAAGCATGGATGAATGATATGTTAATGGTAATATTAGCTGTATCCTTATAAGGAAACATTCGGCAAACATTGTGCAGGCAACCAGTGTTGCTGTTGTTTGAAATTTATAAAATCTTTCCATTAAAGTAATTTTTCAGTGAAAAAGTTTTCTCAAATCCAGTAACTGTTATTGCTCTTTCCAGTTATAATCAAACTTTTCCTCTCACCAAATTCAAAAGAAACTGTTAGTATAGAATTTACAGTTACATCTTGACTACTCAATTGTAAATTGAGGAGACCTCATTGCCAGTCTAATTTTAAATTTGTGAAGTCTAGGTACCATAGTGAAGAGATCATCTGAACAATTACCATGTGATATTTAAAGAAAAGACACAGGGAGGCAACCTTATGGTGGTGGGGAATTGACTGAAGCTGAGACACCAGGTCAGGACTGATAATATTGCTGATTCTTCTTTGGATTTTATCAAGGAGCTCAAGGTAAATAGCAGGAGCACTGGATCATATGTTGCAGAAATATTTTAAACATGGACGAATGGTAGACTTAAAGATATCTATGATGGATTCTGAAGAGAAAAATTGTCTTGCGTGATACAGTGAAACAACTGGGAACACCAGCAATTAAGAGGCCTTGCTGCTGGACATAGTTTATCGTCTTACCCAGGATGATAAAAGTTTAGAGAGCAAAATACTTACAAGAAGGAATTAACAATAGTTTTAAATATTGAAACAAGTGTTTTCACCACCAATTACCAAGTAGAACCAATTGAAAAAAAAAAACAAGTTTCATTGGGTTTCTAGTGGGATGTACCTAAACCAGGGGTGGGCAAACTATGGCCCGCGGGCCACATGCGGCCCGCCAACAATTTCGTGCGGCCCGCCAAGCACAAACAGATTTTTTATTCAATAATTCCGTCAGTGTTGAGGATAAGCACAAGCAATATGACACCTGATTTTGATAAACTGGTAGATGATTGCAGTCAAGTGCATCATTCCCATTAGTATTTTTATCCTTCTGATGGTCAGTTGTGATGTTATAAAATAAATAATTATACTTCTTTGATAGTTTCTATTTTATAATAGTAATAAAAATTCCTTCTTATTTCTTCAAACAGTTATTTTATCTTTCAAATAAATAAGTTTTTCTACTTACATGGTACTTTAGAATGTTATTTAGTAAAACTATATTTTTCCTTTAAAAGCCCTTTATTTTGCCAATTTTAAATATCAATTATTTTGGTTTATATATACTATGCGGCCCAGTAAAACTATAAATTTTTAGAATGCGGCCCTTGTACTAAAAAGTTTGCCCACCTCTGACCTAAACCATTAACTGAAGCAGAGCAGATGGAAGTGATTTTCATATTTAATGAACAACGCGTTTTTGAATTGTCAGTTTTCAACTCTTGCGTAACCCAAATAACCTATTATTGCCATTATGCATTGATTCATCCAGCCCAGTTCCATCATTGTTTTTACCCCAATGTTGTGGCTCTTGCACTCTCAGCCTTAAGTGTTTCACATCTAGTAATTGTCCAGATGCTGAACAGAACACTTTTTTGATCTACGGGGTGGGTGGGAGTGATCTCTTCCCACTCGGCTGCTAGTTACATCTGGTATAACTCATAACCATCAATTCTTCCTAATGATTCTAATTTGCTCTCCATTGACTTAGTATATATTTTGTACTAACTGACCTGGGGACTAAAACTTAGTTTAAAAAAGTATGAATGTATAAAATGTATAACAATGTCAAAACAAGCCCAAAGAAAATCAGATTGGGGTGAGGGGAGGTCAGAGATCAACAAGTCCATAAACTAATATGACATTATCAGCTGAATTTTAATTTTAAATTTTCATCATGTAAATGTTCGATCTAAATGATTGATATTAACAATTAAGTGTAATGACAAAAAAGATAATGATTTTTTTTTCTCCCTCAGAGTTATTGATTTACCAACATAATTAAGGCAGAAAAAACAAGAGAAAGCAAAGAAAATGTTTGCATTCACTTGTGATTTTTATCAAGTTTTTCTTCATTATTTACTGCTGTATGCAAATTACACATACATTTTGCTCTGCTTGGTGCATTGAGCACTTTTACGTAACAGCTTAGTTAACACTGTTGTTTTTTTTTTCTTATGGCAAGACATTGCTGTACTTGTTGATTAATTTTCAAGCTGTATGGATGTCTTTAGACTTTTCTTTTTTTATCTGTCTATATTTCTAAGATGAGGTATTATGTACATTATTTACATTATTCAGACTATTGTCCTCATCTTTGTCGCCATATTTATTACGTTTTGGCCATTTCAGGTGGTTGGAATGTCGAATTGAACCCTTTATTTCGCTCACTGGTGTAGACTGTTCTAGTTCCACGTGCCATGTTTAATGGATGTCAGTCTCCTGTTAATTTCGCACTGAAAGTTTTCCACTGCCTGAACCGGGTATTGAACTCACACTCTTTGGGTCCTGTCAATGGATCTAACTAATGCCTTTATCCACTGTGCCATGCGTCCTTGTTCTTTTTTTATTGAATTTTTCCCCCCTATATCAGTTGGTGTAATTTTTTTTTTTTAATTTACAAATTGCATCATCTGTGTTTTTTTTCTTTTTTTCTACAGCCAGATTTATAGTATAGGTATAAAAATAATTATATATATATTGTAACGTAGCCTCCATTTCCATTAACCACATAGGCGTAAAAAAAGAGAGAAATAGATAAGAATCTACTAATGCTTTCAACTTGCGAGCGAATATGTTCATACCCTCCTCTCTTCACAACTTCTTTCCCTCTTTGCCTACTCTTCCACCCACACACCGCGGGTCCATGACTTTGAAGCGACCCGATGTGAAAACGACCTGGTACCGAAACCCCACAGCTATCAGCCGGTTGACCATAAGTGAATTCCAGCCATTCACGTGATCAGGCCATCCTAAGGGCCGATTGAAATTTTGGCCATCACGCAAACGATGCGTGATCTCTGCCCCATCCTCCCGTGTGCCCGGTCAAGGATGAAGAAAACCCACGTGACTGTCTTTGGGGACAGCAAGAATCGAAAAAAGGGTTTTCAGTTTCCATCCGATCAGTGGCAGATGAACATCGCTGGCGAGATCGTCCCGATTCCAAAGTGGACTGCCCACTGAAATGAAGAAGACAACGAAATCTGTCGACTAGAGACGAAAGGGCTGCTATGAAAACTGTATCGACCAACGAAACGCCTATATGTGTGCTGTAAAACTTTGAACACTCCCGAAAGGAAAAGAATTCTAGAAAATTGTCGGCCGACCAAAATGTTGCGTTAACGTACGAACTCTCGCTTCGGCGAATCTGAACTTTATGTGAAAACGCCAACTTGACTTACAGATAAGTTGATTCTTTTGACTTGATCCCCTTTCTTTCGTTTATATATATATATATATGTATTCGCTCGCAACTTCTTTTCTTCTATAGGTCCCTCCCCCGTTGTTAAATGTATTTCTTTTTTTTTACCTGTTTGTATATTGGTAAATAAATGTTTTATTTTGAGAACCATCATCTTGCGTCTGTTCTTCGTTGACTCCCTTGTGTTGCTTTCATTTCTGAGTGAAGACCGAGAAAGGACCCCACGTTTTCTTTTTGAACCCGTGGTTAAATCTATATGCTATATGTTCGTAACAATATATATGTGTGTGTGTGTGTGTGTGTGTGTATCTGTGTGTGTGTGTATGCATGTATATGCAGTAAGAATGCATTTTAAACAAGCTTATTTAATATATTTGTTATTCGTTATCTTCCGTCTTCTTAATTCCCATTCTTTTATTGTTCTCACTCCTTAATGCTTTTCTTTTCCTTATATTCTTCTACCCTCAGTAATCTCCTGCATCTCAGTGGCTTTGTTGCCTTGCTTGGGGTGAAATGATTAAAAAATAGTTTTTTTTACAATTTTCAAATATTGATCAAAATGTTTCTACAGATTATCAACCCTTTGCCACTTATTTGAAGCCAGAAAACTTTTTTTTTATATATTGTAAGAATGTTTTTTAAGATGGTTTAGTGATACAAACCTTACTAATTAACCCATAGCTAAGCTGAGAAGAGGTGTATTCATACCTTTTCCAAGGGTATTTGTGCATAAGTGAAAATAACCAACCCAATCAGATTCCAAAAAATTATCCATTACACCACCCACATGCCCAAGGTTATATAGTACCTAGTATTCCCAAGTGGTCACCTATCTAGTTACTGACCAGGCACAACATTGCTTCATTTGGTGTTTCAATGTGATGTGGCAGTAATTTTCAAATATATTGTTGCACAACTGGATTAAAATTTTGGATAAAATGTCCAAAGTTGATGCTTTTGTTTTAATACTTTTGACCACCTCTCTCATTATCTAGAATGAAAAGTTGTTAATATTGTAGGCAACAGATTTTTTTTTGGAATGTTTACTTTTGAAATTTAAGCAGATATATTATAAGCTATGTCAGGTGTAGAACCATTCAGAACTAAATATTTTATTTTAAAAATGACATTTCCTGCGGCAAAAAGATATTTAATACAAATTATTTCTTTTGTATCATGATAGCTTTAAGTATGTTGAATCTTTCTTTACAAAGAGTGCTGTATGATATTTTGGTATTATCTATTAATATTCATCATATTTGTATTTTAATTATTTGTGATGTGATAATAGATACAAGCATGAATTACGCTAACTTTTGATAAGAGACAAGTTAACCTATGAGAAAGTGTTATGCTTGTGTGACCAAAGTAAAAATTTCAAGATTTCTTTTTAAAAAATTTTAAAGACAGATTGTATGGACATAGGGATCAAAACTGCATGGTGACTGTCAGTTTTGCACATCATCCTATCTTCAGACCAAATTGACAGTCAACATATCATGTTGAGTCCCATTTCTATTTGGACTATATCTATAAATGTTCTGATACTGAGTGACTCTTTCGTAAAAATAAAGTAAATTAGACATTTTCTGGTGATAGAGAGAAAAGAAAATCAATTTGTATACATGGCCAAGGTTTCAGCTTTTTTTTTTTTTTATTATTGTCCAGTCTTTATTGGTACTCCACCACCATATTTTGTGCACTAACTTAATATTTGACAATTTTGGGGGGGAGGGGGTACTTTGGACACCCCCAAATAAAGCAAATTTAATTCTGGCAAATATTTGAGCCAGTTTGATGAGACTTGAACTCCAATTTGTTCCTTGCCTATATTCTATCTAAATGTGACAGCTGCCTTATTGATTAGGCTAAGGAAACCCACTTGCTACAGTTAAACCTAATGATATAGGCACTCTTTATTTCACTCTGGCAAAACTCGGAAGAAATTTAATTGATTATATCCAATCTATGCTGTGTGTTGATGGAATAGTCTGAGAGTTGCAATAAAAAAAGCAATTGAAATTAAGATGAAAGTAATACTAAGTGTTTTAATCATTGAATGACAATTTTCTTTGAATTAATTTCCTTGTCTTTATTGGGGTTTTTTTTCCACAACATTCTGTTTGTGTCTTCTTCAGTCTTCCTCTGTGTATATATTTGTTTCACCCCATTAAGGGTGTAATGGATAGTGGCTTGGAAAGAGAAATCAGAGAGCTGAGTTTTAATTCCAGTCTGGTTCATTATATTCACTTACATACCCTTGGAAAAGGCATGAATCAGTCTCTTTCCCTAACTATGGGTTAAATAGTATTCACAAAAAAAAATTATTATTATTATCCAAATTATATTTTGGCTTTAAATAACTCACATAAGGCTAATAAATAGGGTTCCCAGATTAGAAAATGGGGATATCCTTAAAATATTATTTTTTTTTTTTTTAATAGAAGATAGACTATTGCCCAGTTTATACTCCTCGCCCTTCTCTTGAAGAGGAGTAGAAGCTCGTCCCTTTTTTTCCTGTTTAGAAAGGGGTTCTCGGTTCATTTCCTTTTCTCAGGCCTTAATAGTGGTGATGTCATTCATTTTTTGTGATATGAATGGATGGTGGCTACATCTCATCCTGAGAGTACTTGGTTGGCAGTTCTTTTGTTGCTGTTACTGACTGTTAGGAGCCTGAACTCTTGCATCATGTCTTAAGAGGCTGCTCTGATCAACAGGTGCATAATATCAGGGTTTTTGCAGTGCCATGTTGTGCATGTAAGGGTGTCTCTGCAAGCACCTCTGATGGGCAACCCTGAGGCCATACTATGTTGCAGTCTGCACCAGTTGCCTTCCTGCACATGTTACATTAGATGACCGACCGCTAATACTACCCTAGGTCTTTCATTTATCAATATAACAAATCATGACTATAAACAACCGAAGATATGAACCTAAACCAGCTCAACATAAACACCTAACCCCCCCCCTTTCACCAACATTAATGGTATTTGTACCAACTTCTGCAGCATGGAACTGTTCCTCTTTGAAAACTCTCTGGACATTCTAGCTCTCTGTGAAACTAATCTTAATTCTTCAATCCCCTCAACTGATTTCTCAATTCCTGGCAACCTTCTTCTCCTTAGAAATGACTCTAAAGTCCACATACATGAAGTGGGAGTTCATGTCCGCAAAAAAAGTTCATGTCCGCTAGTGAACGCTCTTGAATTTCCACACCACTCTTGCATGTGTCTCCTCTGTTTATCTCAGTCAACTAGCTCTTCTTTCTTTACCATTCCCTTCTTCTCAAGGCTGTTTGCTAGATAGTATTTCCAATAATATACACAAAGCCATTTCCCTACACATGTTTTTATATAAACTTGTAATAGCATATTTTTTTTATAACACTATTAAGTATTTTTTCCCTAAACCTATAATTGATAGCATTTTTTTAAATAAATCTATAATTATTAGCAGATGTTCATTTTATAAACCTGTAATTAATGAATATTTTTTTATAAGCCTATAAAAGTGGATTTTTAAAAGTTTGATAATAAACCTATAATAGCAGATTTTCTTTTATACGCCCATAATTAACAGCAGATATTTTTTTTTATTTCATAATAAACCTATAATACAAAATTTTTTTTTATAAACTTATAATTTTCTTTTCATAAACATATAATAGTTTTTTTATAAACCTATAATTAATATATTTTTAATTAACCAATAAATAATAGCAGACCTTTAACTAAAATAAACCTATAATTAACAGTAGATATTTTATAGTTTACAAAATCTCCATTAATTATAACTTTATAATACCTGTATTATTCATTTCTAAAGCTATAATGAATATCATTTTTCTTTCAATTATTATTTTAATTATTATGAAAGTTGTTCCAAAGATATTTGCCTCATGATCAAATATGTTGTCTTAGCAATTTACAGCAAGCTGATGTTAAAAGACAATTCATCTTCGATAAAAAAAAAAAAAAAAAAAAATTCTGCTGCTATTTTATGGCCGAAAAGAGTCTCTCCTCATTTGATAACCACACATCCTGATATAGGAACACATTTGGATGAGGAGTATAGGAAGAGAATTGCTAGTCAAGTCTTTTAGTACAAACACCTGGCTGTATCATGGTCGCTTACTGGTCTGGTTCAATACAAAATCATTCTTATCAGTTGTTATCTAAAGAAAGTTTCCAGCCATTTTGTTTGTATTTATACCACTTAAGCCTTAAATGAACCACAATGTGCCATATAAGATTTGTATCCTTTTTAAATAAACTCAAAGATTTTTTACAGTACAGACAATTTTAGACCATAGATTTTAAGAGTGTGTATGTGTGTGCACATATATATATATATATATATAAAAATGAATACTTATAGTCAATATAGTACAGGTAATAAATTCGTTGATATATAATTCAAGTGCATCCTAATAATATAAAATATTAAAACTGATCCACAAAAAGAGCTCCATGTATTTATTATAACAGAGCAAATTAATTAGATAAAAAAAGAAATCCCAAATTACCTCATGAGTATAGACTATTTCAACTAAAGTCAATGTGCGAGCATTTTTTTTTACTCAAATATTAAACTGATTCTGTGTTAGAAACCTAAAATTAAATATTTAGAAAAAAAGATAGCAGTTGAAAAATTGATACAGAGCTAACCAAACAAAATGCTCGAGTGGTGGTAAAGGTAAGGCGAATGCTGTCTGGCTTAAATGGAAAAAGGGTACACAAATTTGATATTAACCAGATATTAACCCTAACACCCCAAGCTGGGGGTTATGGAAAAAATTCAAAGGGAAATTAAAGGAATGCCAGAAAAAAAGACGTTAAAAAAATGTAATTATTAATTATTAGTCATATAACAAAAAAAACAGAAAATTTGTTATCATTAAAAATTACCAAAATATGTTTGCAAATAAAATATAAGATTAACTATATATATATATATATATATATATATATATATATATATATATATATATATATGTGTATGTACATGAAGAAATATAGTCTTAAAGTGTGCTATATTTATGGGATAAAGTGCTCAATATCAGAGAGAGTGTGTGTAAATATAAAAGTGAACATAGAAGTCAACACTTCGAGGCGACAGTCTGTTTCATGCTAGATGCAATCATCAGGCCACGAGTGCTGTTACTGTTGCCTCTGAGTGTTGATTTCTATGTTCACTTATATATATATATATATATATATATATATATATATATATAATGAGAAGCCACATATACTTTCTTGATATGTATATAATACGGATAAATCAACTGAAAAGTTTCAAATTAAAAGAAAAAAATTGGGTGTTTTTTGTGAAAGTATTTATTTATATGTTTTTATATATTTGATATTTCAGACCGCCTTGGTCCTTCCTCAGAAATTAATTGAATAACTGTATTTGGAAGTTTGTTTACAAGTAGCGTCCGTCGTGAGACGCGGACGTCACGTGATGTGGAATGCAACTGTGTTTGAATATATATATATATATATAAAATAGAATAAAGAACAAGTAGGAAACATAAATCTAATGTGTTTCACTTCATCAAAGCTTCATCAGAGATCAAGATAGAATGATAAAAAGCAAAGACACATAGATTGATAGCATGTTGTGTTTGGTTATTTCTTATTGGTTAGATACGTGTCACATGTAATGGAGTTATGTTCTTCTTTGATAAGGCTGGCATTAGTGAACTTAAAGTCATGTCTCAAGTCGTTGCAGTGTAAGACACAAGAATTTGAATGTTTATCTAAATGCAAAACTCTTTTGTGTTCCTGGATGTGGGTCTTCAGATCATTGGGAGACTTCACGTGATCTAAAGACCCGCATTACACATGACATGTATCTAATCAACAAGAAATAACCAATCAAAACATCCTACTATGTCTCACTAACTTTTACACGTTTTAGCTTCCAGAATGTTTCGCATACATATTCGAATATTATCTGTTATTTCATTACATGTGACACATATCTAACCAATGAGAAATAATGAAACACAACATAATATAACATCAATCTGTGTCTCTTTGCTTTTTATCATTTCCATCTTATTCTCTGATGAAGCTTTAATAAGGTGAAACATGTCAGATTAAGATCCGTTTCCTACTTGTTCTTTATCCTATCATTTTGTTGGATCCCTATCCATACTGGAGATAATATATTTTATTGGCTGTTCTTTTTATTATTTTTATCTTTACCAACCGGGCAGCTTTTTGTTGGTTTTACCAATACTTTAGGGTTTTGTGATATATATATATATATATATATATATATATAGGTGACTATACTCGTGTTGAAAAACCTTCGAATTCTTGATTTAACAATAGCCAAATCAATCTCGGAGGGAAAAAAAGGTTTTAAAAAAGAAAGAGCCAGGAACATGAAAGTCTGTCGAAAATAATCGCACAGATACAGGTTCAAGGCCCAAAGAAAAAAACCCGATACGAGTAAACAACTAACTAAAGAGCTCGATACAAACGTAGAGCAAACCTAATGAGCCAGACAAACCTACCAAGGTTTCACTTAGGCAGATCAGATCAGATTTACATAGTTCAGTATGGTGTAGCAGATAATAAATTTTTTTTTTACCTTTTAATGATAGATTTATTGATTTGTACATTCTATGCCTTAAATTCTGCATGTAATCACACATATAAAAAAAAAAAAAAAAAAAAAAAATCGAAATTCTTTTAAAAATATTTGGTGTCATCAGACTGTAATAAGCTTTACAATATATGATTAGTAAACATAATTTTACTTAATAACAATATTTACTAAGAAATATCTCATTGAAAATGAATTTCAAAAGATTTAAAATCTTTGTAAATTATTCTATTTTAAATTGTAATCACACATATAAAAAAAAAAAAAATCGAAATTCTTTTAAAAATATTTGGTGTCATCAGACTGTAATAAGCTTTACAATATATGATTAGTAAACATAATTTTACTTAATAACAATATTTACTAAGAAATATCTCATTGAAAATGAATTTCAAAAGATTTAAAATCTTTGTAAATTATTCTATTTTAAATTGTAATCACACATATAAAAAAAAAAAAATCGAAATTCTTTTAAAAATATTTGGTGTCATCAGACTGTAATAAGCTTTACAATATATGATTAGTAAACATAATTTTACTTAATAACAATATTTACTAAGAAATATCTCATTGAAAATGAATTTCAAAAGATTTAAAATCTTTGTAAATTATTCTATTTTAAATTGTAATCACACATATAAAAAAAAAAAAATCGAAATTCTTTTAAAAATATTTGGTGTCATCAGACTGTAATAAGCTTTACAATATATGATTAGTAAACATAATTTTACTTAATAACAATATTTACTAAGAAATATCTCATTGAAAATGAATTTCAAAAGATTTAAAATCTTTGTAAATTATTCTATTTTAAATTGTAATCACACATATAAAAAAAAAAAAAAATCGAAATTCTTTTAAAAATATTTGGTGTCATCAGACTGTAATAAGCTTTACAATATATGATTAGTAAACATAATTTTACTTAATAACAATATTTACTAAGAAATATCTCATTGAAAATGAATTTCAAAAGATTTAAAATCTTTGTAAATTATTCTATTTTAAATTGTAAAAAAATGAAAACAAATCTTGTAAAAATTTATTTTTTTCATCAAAAACATTTTTTTCTTCAGACAATATTGTCTTTAATTTATATTATTCATAAAAGCAATTAAAAGCTTTGCTAATTAAGTAATGTCTTGGTTTTATTGCATCGTTTTATTTTTCAAATCAGAACAGATTTTCGGTAAGACCAATTTTAAGTTCAATTTTGCAAAAAAATTTGAGTTTTAACTTTTTCAAAGAATTCTGCTTTTAACTAATATAATCACTAAAAATTATCTATGAATTTCTCAAGTTTTCATAAAATTAAGGAACTGAAATGCATGTTAAAAAAATATTTAACCAAGATTTTCTAATAAAAAATAAAAAAAATAATTTCATTCATTTGTGAATAAGGCCTGAAAATTTCATTAAACTGTGACAATATTTGAGTTTTGCAAGAATTTCAAAATTAATGTGGGTCACCATAAAAAAGGTGAAAATTTGCTATGCTAAAAGTACAACCATTGCCACAAGAAAAACAAGATTTTAATCAAAATTTCCAATGTTCTAAAAAGGAGGGAAAAATTTAATTAAATAATCATAAAATACTTTGATCCTTCCTGTTCATAATAACAATTATTTTTATGCTAAAACTGTTTTCATTATGTTTGAAGCACATTTGCATCACGGTATGCTGATTTTTTAGCATTTTGTGTGTATGTATATATATATATATATATATATATATATATATATATATATGGCAAATGCTATTAAATTTTATTGGTTGACTTTTCCAAATTAAAAATAATCCTTCTCAGATAAGGAGGAAATTCCATCAGAAATTATTCAAAGTTCATTTTAGAAGAAATATGGTACAAGCTGTAAATGTTAAGTCATCATCAGGGTATGTAGAGACACATGGAGAGAGAATTTGTGTGTGTAGGGTTGCCAGACATCCCTTATATACTGAACATGATCTATATTGGATAATTTTGCCCACTATCCCATACTGGCCTTTCAGGAACACCCCAAATGCCAGAACTGTCCCTTACAATACATTGGGAAAACTTGTCTATGAACATAAAAGAGACCTTAAACTGAACAATTTATCAAATGCTTGCATAGAAATAAATTCAACACAATTTTGAACAAGCAAATGCGACACCTGTTAAAAATGAAAGTAACTTACTTAGAAGGGAAATTCTTGAGAGTGTCACTATCTAGAAATGTGTTATCCTACCTGCATGTGCTTGAGGAAGTATTGTATATTTATAAAAAAAATAATTAAGTCAAATGAATAGGATAAAAATCTTACCTTTTAAATTAACATATGTATTCGGCACAGCTCCCTCAGGATTCTTCAGAGCTAAAAAATAGAAGATTTTGGTACTGAATGAGATTAATTGTATTAAAAATAATTTAGTATTAAGAAAAGCATTGAAGATATAATTTGCAGAAGGGGGCAGAAGATGTGATGGCTCTGGGCATCCAATCAAAGAGTGAAATAAAAATTTTGTATATTTATAAAAAAAAATTATATTTAAATTTGAATAAAGAGTTTATTTCAGGTTTCATCTGTTTTTAGATATTTAAAATGTCTTCCTTTCTAACATTTCTCAATACTAGGCCCTATAGCCTCCCCACTACTTAGGGGCATACAATTAAGGAGTTGGCCTCAGGTATCACTAGATATTACCAATCCTCTGCATATCACTCATTTCTTGAATCTAAAGAACAAATATATAGTTTGAAGATGGTTAAATACACAAAACAATGGTAATGGTAATATTAGCCATTTCCCTATAAGGGAACATTTGGCATTCATTGACCAATTAGGGAAAACCCAAAATTCACTGTTTCCTTTCAGGGAATATGTCCCCACCAGGGACATAGATGAATACAGCCTGTTTGAATCTGGAGTCCTAAGCATGGCTTCTCCAGACACAGGAGCATCTCCATATTACATGTATAACACTTTCTTTTTTGTTCCTCCTTACACACTGCTTTTCTGTGTAGATATATGTCATATATTATTTTCTGCATGGGACATGTATTTATATGTATATATGATGGATATATGGTTTTGTGTATACCAGAGTAGTATAAAAGTCTCAAAGAGAACAAAGCATGTTTGTCATTCCTTTCCATTTGTGAATTATAGTGTTATTATATCAAGGATATAATAATGCCCATAATGGGGGAAAATACAAATGGGAGAATAAATCTTTCTTTCAAGTTATTCTGTTACACTGTTATTACTATTTCTCATAGTGATGGTGGTTTCCTTCTTAACCTTGTGACTGTAACATCTTTTTTATTTTTTTTATCTATTTCATAAAACAGTTCTTGTCACTCAAGAAACTTACTCAAATTTTTCTGTTAAAAATTGCAAAATTTAGTTCTTAATTATCAAGTTTACATTATTTACCAGAAATTTTCTTAAATATTAAAAATATTTGGAATAATATTGTGTTAATTTTTTTTTTTCAACTAAAATGCTATTATATTTATTCTAAAAGCAATTGATTTTTTTTTTGTAATATGGTTGTATTAGATGCAGGGCAGGTTTTTTTTTTTGTACATTTAAAAAAAAAAATCTTATGTGAAGGCAAATATAATAGTTGAAATATGCTAATATTCTTTATACAGGAAAACAAATGCATAAAGTTCAATACTTAAAAGATCAATACTTAAAAGTGTAATAAAAGTTGCTCTGAACATGAAAATTAGGAACATATCCACATAAAATTATTCAAAGTGATTATTTAAAGTTATTTAGTAATTTATTTGTTACTACCGCTCTGAATACAAAAACATATTGGTTATATTTCATTGCAATTTTTGTTTTTAAACTCATAACTTTATTATTATTTAAACATTTTTGTTACGTGTTTAAATAATAATCAAGTTGTGAGTTTAAAAAAAATTGCAGTGAAATTTAACCAATATGTTTTTGTATTCATAGTGATTGTAACAAATAAATTACTAAATAACCCCCAACTTCTATCAGTAGACAATGTTGTAGTCAAGAAAAAAGATAATTTATAATAAAGAAAAATTAAAAGTTAAAACAAAAATACCTTAAAATATAGATAAAAATGGTAATTAACAATAAAGAAAGAAAAAGATCATAAAAAAGATAGTTAAATAAATATAAAATACTCCCATGATGCATCAGAACAAATGTTTCTAAAGCCAATTCAAACAAAAATCAAAATTATCGCTCTCTTCATTTTTTAAATGCCACAGGAGGCCGATACTTTATACAGTTCTCTGATAAAACATATTCCCACTAACAGATAAGCAAAACCTTTTTATTTCTGTATACATACATGTTCTTTAAAATATACAATCATTTCTCTGAAATATATACTAGAGAATCTTATCATTTTTGTTTATGCTTATTTTTATTGTATCTTGTATATGATTTTGTTTGTAATTTTATGATCCTGTTGTGAGCTGATCATGCCTTTTATTACTTTTTTTATTTGATCGAGCTAGCCCAGACATTCGTGAGTCTATCACATCAAACATCACGGTTCTGCGTCAAGGTTGGAAGGTCATTAGGGTGGCATTCTGTGTTGTAACATAGTCGGTCAATGTAGGTGGTTGCCAGGTGACCAAACCATCTTGTTCCATGACTAGATGACCAGTAGATCAATCACAGGTTCTCGTTTTGCTCGTCATCAGTGTCCTTCAAAGTGTATTCTGCATTCACCTGAAATTGTAGAAATATTAGGGATGGGTCCATAGAGTTGTGATTTAGTTGGATGTTGTCTCCAAGAGATGTTTAGTTCTCAGCATCCGAGTGTAGGTGCCATTAAGCTTAGACTCAAATATGCAATGCCCTTTTAACCCCCGCCAACAAATTTTTTTTTTTTTTTTTTTTTAAAGAAAATCAGCATCACCCCATGCAAGGCAGTAAAGCTATAAGAAAAGTAAATAAAAAGAACAAAGGTGTTACAAAGTGTATAAGAATTAAGAACAGAAACAATAATGTGCGGAAAATGAAAAGCATAATCAGGAGGACAGTAGATAGTGATTGACATCACAGTTAAATTTTTGCAAATTAAAGTTGATTGGAAAGCATAGAGCCGAAAGGCTGTTCCACAAGCGAGAGAAGAAACTTATAGAACTTATGGCTACATCTAGCCAGCTCATCTGTAAATTGATGAGATCTCAACACCAATCTAATACTGCACTTAAATTCAAAAAGTCTAGTTACCATAGTGAAGAGCAATATTTATTTGTATATACATACAAAATGTGGCACAAGGCCAAAAAGAGGAATGGTGAAAAAGAATGGTCTTCTGTCTTAAATTCAAACTTAGCTAGCCACAATTACTGACACAAACATCACAATATTCCTTACACCAAAAAACACATTCTCAGTTACCATTCTTACTACATCCACCATAATACCGCAATGTCTCTATGAAATTCTTAACTAGTCCCCATATACACAATTCTTGTCTGAAGTGGGAGGGGAATAAAACAATTTAAAATATAAACCCCAATGTGTATTTACAATCTGAAATAATCTATGTACCATAGTGAAAAGCTCATCGAAACAATTACCATGAAAGTATTTATAGAAAAGGCAAAGGGAGGCAATCTTACAGTGGCAGGAAAGTGACTGAAGCTGCCAGATCAAGACCATTAATATTGGTGATTCTTTGGATTTTATCAAGTAGCTCAAGGTAAATAAAAAGGGCACTGGACCATATCTAGCAGCAATATTCTAAGCATGGATTGGCAGACAGATAGATTCTGGAGAGAAGAATTTTCTGCATACCATTGTGATGGTGAATCTTCAAAATACACACAAACACGCTTTGTAATTATTTTACATTTATCTGTTTTAGTTATGGAATCTTTTGCAAAACAAGTATTTCAATATAAAGGAAGTTGACCTGAAATTGGTAAAAATGAAAAATGGCATTAAATGTTTGTTATATTTTATTACAGTTGCAATAAGTTTGTCTTTGTAATTTATACATGAAGATGATCGTGGAAAAGATTGAAAGTACTTTGGTTAGAAAAAAAAATATGGCACTTTCCCTGGTGAATTTCAGCTTAACATCAAGAAACTGATTAGAGAACTGGAAAGGATCAGTATGAAAATAAATAGACAATATGTTTATATTATTCAATTATCATTATTATATATATATATATATATATATATATATATATATATATATATATATATATATATATTGCACGACTCTTCGGCAGAATTGAGTCACTGTCAGTCACTGTGTGTGTATCTAAATCTAAAAATAAACATGCTAAAATTCACCTTCATCCCTGACTGTGCGCTGACAGCTTAGTGGGAGAAGTTCCGACTGACACAAGTTCAGTCGGGTTTCGATCCTAGCTAGAGGCAACAGGACGTCTAGCCACACTGATGAGCTGTGAAACAGCAAAACAGTCTGTCTGTGGATGACAAAAATATATATATATATATAATTTTCGGTGCTATTTTATTTGCACCATTTCTTTTATCTAAGGAAAAAAAAAAAGATCTGATAAAGCTTAATCCAAGATCAAAATGTTAAAAGTTCAAGTTATTAAAGGCATGAAACTAAAAAGAAATATCAAACTTCAAATATATTTTTATGCTTCTCTCATCTATGTATCACAATGGCAGTGAATTTTCTGTAATCTTTTAGCAAAGCACTACTCTCCTTCAAAAATGTAAAGAGCAGTAATTTATCCATCTCAAAAACTGAAGACTTTGAAAACTCAGCTCTAACCACTTTGGAAATCTACCTTCTTGATCACAACCCCCATCCACCTGACCTGAAAGCAATTTCCTTTTTGCTGTCACATTTCTAACAGGTTTAGAGGTCCTAATAAATTACTTTTGCATCTAGCAGTGCAATGGCCAAGAAAATGGATTGAAAAACTGTATGAAGGCCATCTTTATTGTCCTTGCCACTTGAAAATAGTCTTCAGATATTCAATAAAAGCCTCCATCAGATTGGAAGGTAGAAAAAGACAAACAACAGAAACTGCAAGGCCAATTCAATTGCAACCCCAACAATGCCAGAAACAAACCAACTTGTCAACTCAAGCAGATTTCATGCAGGAAAATGAGTTTTTCTTCTGGTTTTTTAATATCATATTTTTCCTACTCTTGAAGAGTTATTTCCCTTCACAAAATATTAGTTCTGATTTATCTATTCTAACTAATTTCACCTAATGCAAGGTGATAGAGCCACTAAGATGCAAGAGGTTACTGAAAGGAACTAAGAAAACGAAGAGAGGACAATAAAAGAACAGGATTCAAGTAGACAAAACGACAATTTTTGAAGATAATATTTGACAAAAAAGGAAGAAGCCAGAATGATTGTTTCATTTTTTATGTCTTATCAACCCTTTGCAGGTTATTTAAAGCCAATAAATATTTCTAGTAAGAATTTTTTTTCAGTGATAAGGATTTAGTGATACAAATCTTACTAATTAAGCCATAGCTGGAGGGAGAAGAGGTGGTTTCATACCTTTCCCAGGGGTATTTGCAATATACCAAACCCAACAGGAATTGGAATTTGGCTCTCCAATTAACAATTCCAAACCATTATCCATTACACCACCCACACAGCATCTGATATTCCAAAGAGGTCACCAATCTAGGTACTGACTAGGCTCGATGTTGCTTAACTTCAGTGATTGTATAGGATATATATATATATCATGATGTGGCCATAAGCAAAAAGCTAGAAGAGAGATCAATAAGTGTGAAGCAATAAAAAAAATACTAGAACAGTTACATCTAGCAATTTCAACAGTAAAATGATGAGACCTAGCTGCCAATCGAGTACTGTACTACAATCAAGGTACTGAAGAGTGTAGCTCATCAGAACAATTAATCTGAAAATATTTATAGAAGAGATGAAAGGAAATCATGTTATGGCGGTGAGAAGGTGACTGAAGCTAAGATGCCAGGTCAGGATTGATAATCTATCAGATTATACTTTGGATTTTGTCAAGAATCTTGATATAAAACAGAAGCACCAGACGAAATGTGGCAGCAATATTCAATACATGCTCTAATTGTAGACTTATAAATGAGCAAGATAGATTTGGGCAAGAAAAACTGTTAAGCACAACATAATGAAATGACTTCCCTAGCGGCAGACTTAGCAATTGATTTAATATAATCATTCCATTTAAAGTCAGTGGAAAATATGAAACCAATAAGCTGCAATGAGTTGCTCTCCTGACTGATACCAGGTTGGGACTGATAATATTGCAGATTCTTCCTTGGATTTTGTCAAGACTGTCGAGATATATGGTAGAAGCTCCATACCAGATATGGCAGCAATATTTGATCTATAGATGAATGGTAGACTTATAAAGGCAGAAAATAATGTACCACAGAGGGAAACTTATCAGAACATTTACCATGAAAATATCTATAGAAAAGGCATATGGCAGTGGGGAAGTTATTGAAGCCAAGATGCCAGGTTGAGACTGATAACATTGCAGATTTTGGGGGGGGATTTTGTTAATCTCTAGATACATAGAAGCATGTGGCAGCAATATTTAATGCACAGATTAATGGTAGACAATGTAAATTTGAATGCCAAGTAATTACGATCTCCAACTGAATGTAACAACTTAAGGATTTTAAAATGATCCAACACAATTTTTTTTTTTTTGTAAATATAAAATTGTTAAATTTAAAGTTGATTTAGCTTTATGGTAACAAAAGAAAAAAAAACAAAAACAGAATCAACAAACCAAGTTCAAATGGCAACTGGAGTAGTGTATATTCATTTTTAACTATTGTTCTTCCAAAATGTATAAATCCACCCCGCTTAAAATATCAGAGGGTATTCCTGCCACTCATACGATGCACCTGTTGGTGTATGTGGTGTGCTTAATGAAATATCAATGCCTTCATTTTTGACTTGGTCAGTGAGAGATTTTACATATGAAAACTTCTGTCAGCGCGTATAAGTGGTCATCTCAGACAAATGAACAAAATGGTAGATGTCTTTTCAGTGAACAGGAATAAATGAAAACAGCATTGATTGATAAAAGTAATGGAGGTAAATAATCATTGACATTTAACGGAGGCAAATAGTCATTAACATTTAACAGGTGATAATATCACATGTCAGATAAATAATATCACAATGTGGTCACCAATTTAATGGAGGAGCTCTTGAAGAAAGGTTTATTCTCTCAATCCATTTCCCCTAGTATGGGCATTATTATATCCATGATATAACACCAACATATTTCATGAATGGAACAGAATGGCTGAAAAGCAAAGGAATGATAAACATGCTTGGTCCTCAGTGAGACTTACACTACTAAGACATATACAAAACTACATATACATATTTACCAGTGTTCCATGCACAGAGAATATAACATATCTACACAGCAAACAGAGGGAAAGGAGAATGAAAAGATAGAGTCTTACATATAATATGGAGATTCTTCTGTGTTTGTGAAGAAGCCATATTAAGGATTCCAGATTTAAATGGGTTGGATTCATCTACTATGTTCCAAGCAAGGACATATTCCATGAACAGGAAACAGCAAGTGTTGGGTTTTCCCAAATTGAGCACTGCTAACCAGAGATAGTTTCTTTCTATATCTGGGGGAAGATTTATTCCCAAAGAGAAACAATTTCATGTGCTCTTAAGCTGTAGCATGTGCTAGGGGAGGAAGATTTAGCCTCAGCTCAGACCCCTTAGCCCGGGCTAAAAATGCAACCACTCAGTCTGGTGCCTGTAAACTGACTGAAATTGACTGCCACTTTCATCACTGTTATGGTGTGACGTCACTAAGCAACCATCATGTGACTCATGTGACTTTATCTTGACCAAAAGGAGAAGTTTTGTTTGTTTGTTTGTTTAGTGGTATATCAACACCTATTGGGTCATTTAATGCCAAAATTTAATTTTCTTTGGAGCATTAGTAATTTCTTTTACAAAAATATTATTGGTAATTTTTTTTTAAAACTATGAATTGCATTGCTTGCATTTTTAACGTAGCCTCCTCGTACCTTTTTTTATTAATACTTTCATGGCAATTGTTTGGATGAGCTCTTTGCTATAGTACCTAGACTTCATGAATTTAAGCACAGTACTAGACTGGCCCTAAGATCTCATCAATTTACATTTGAACTGGCTAGATGTAGCCATGAGTTCTATGCTAATAATTTTCTTTTCTCACACTTCTTGCTTGTGAAACTCCCTTCCGGCTCCATGCTTTCCAGCCAACTTTAATCTGCAAAAATTTAAATGCAATATCAATCACTATCTACTGTCCTCATGGTTACTCTTTCCTTTCCCGCTCTTTATTAATGTTTCTGTTCCTAATTCTTCCACACCCTGTAACCCTTTGTGTCTTAGTGGCTTTATTGCCTTGCATGGGATGATACTGATTAAAAAAAACAAAAAACAAAAAAAAAACAATTGGAATGCATTATTTTCACACATTCCTTGACCACACTAGTAGGCTCTATATAAATAAATAGTATATTGTTATTCACTCAATGATGAGTGTGTGATGAAAGAATTTTTTATGCAAACAGTATCAGAAATAATCATTGCAGGTGTTTTGTTCAATTTTCTCATCTTTATAAAAACAAGGTTAAATTGCCCTAACAAAACATATACAATGATTTAAACATGCCTAACAAAATTCAAATGGAGAAGGACTAGAAATATCCCCCAATTTTTTGTTTTTGTTTTCCTTTCCTCTGCTGATCAGGTTTTCCTCCTTCCACCTCAAGGCAAAAAAAAAAAGAAAGAAAAAGTTTTTGAATTCAGATTCCCAGAATATCTTCCCCACTCCCCACACTTCTTCAGCCCATTATCAATGTTCAGATAAAGATAAATAACAAAAGTGATATTCCATCAAAGACAGACAGACAAATTGATTCTTTAGAAAGGAATTCTCAAAAGCAAAGCCAGAGTCCACATTAACAAGACTAGCCTTTCCTGATAAAGATGCTTTTTTTCTTTCTCTCTCAAAACATTCCAGAGATGGTTACAACCTTCCCCTCACAAAACCAAAATTGCCTCTTATGAAGAACAGACTAGATTAGCTGTTTGCTTCAGTGATACATTACTCTCAATTTCTCTTTGTAGCAAAGAGCTAACAATTTTCCTTTTTTCTTTTTAAATTCCATGTCTTTTCAGGGCTTATGTGATTGTAGCTAGGTTCCTTGTCTTTATTATCTCTGCATTGCTAGGACTCCTTGGGAAATATAGTAAAAGGGTTTCCCATTGAATTCAAAATGCTTGAGAAAAGGAATTTATATTTCTCCTAGGTTTGGTTTGTTTTGTTTTACTGCATATCAACCTCAAGGAATTATTTAATGCCAATTTTTAGAGCATCTAATAAAGAAAAAGGGCTTGCTGAATAGGAACTAGGAGTGATAGCGAAACAGAGATACAAAAGATAGGAAATTGTGGAGAGCTATGATCACCTGTGTCCTGAAAAGGCATGGCACATAGAAAAAAGAAGACTTTACATACAGACAGTTGCTCTTATCTTTGTTATCACGATGCTTCGACTGTTGTGCTTTCTGGTCTTCATCAGGTACATGTATTAGGTCATCCCATAAGTTTTGTCCGAATTTTAACTTTTTGTTAAAATGAACGAAAGTTAAAGAGTATTTTATAATGTCTAATGGAGCTGAACACTATTTTTATGTTTAGATGCATTTAAACTGATCAAATTTTATTTCAGAGAACAATAAAATTAAATTTTGTTTGATTAAAACCCTTCTAACATGGAAGTACGCAAGAATCATTTGAGGCACATAATGCTTTATGAGTTCAAGAAAGGAAACTCAGCAGCCGAAGCGGCTAGAAACATTCACTCAGTTTATGGAGAGGAATGTGTGAATGAAAGAACTTGCAGAAGATGGTTTGCAAAATTCAGAGGTGGAGATTTCACCCTTGAAGATGGAGATCGAACCGGACGTCCAGTTGAGTTTGATGAAAAGCTTCTTGAAGCAGCCCTTGAAGAAAATCCTGCTTTATCAGTTGAGGAATTGGCAGTGTTTCTCAGTTCAAACCATACAACTGTTCATCGTCATCTTCAACAACTTGGAAAAGTTCCTAAACTTGGAAAATGGGTGCCTCATGAATTGTCTGAAAACAACCTCAAATCCTGAGTTGACATCTGCTCTTCTCTCCAACTTGTTTCACCTTTTTTGGATAGACTTTTCACTGGCGACGAAAAATGGATCTTTTATCGAAATGTTAAGCATCGTAGACAGTGGCTTGGTAAAGGGGAAGGACCCCAGCCACAGCTGAGAAGGGAGCTTCATGGGCAAAAGGTTCTTCTTTCAATCTGGTAGGATTGCCAATAATAATAATCCACTTTGAAATCTTACCACCTAATGCAACAATTAATGCTCAAATATACTGTCAGCAATTAGAGCGTTTGAACCAAGCTTTGACGAAAAAAAGACCTGCTCTAGTGAATCGAAAACGGGTGATGTTTCATCAGGACAATGCGCGACCACACACAGCAAGAATCACGTCACAAAAGATCGAAGAACTTGGTTGGGAGAAAACTCATCATCCACCTTATTCTCCCGACCTTGCTCCTTCAGACTACCATTTGTTTCGTAGCTTACAGAATCATTTGGAAGAAACAGCTTTTGTAACACAGGAAGAGGTTAAAACTGACATTTGTGAGTTCTTTGAATCAAAGCCAAAAGAATTTTACAGTAATGGAATTAGTAAGCTTGTTAATAGATGGAAGGAAGTCATAGATAATCAGGGAAAACAACACAGGAGTGTCACCTGTCAGTAGGAATTTGAAATAAGAAAATCTGAACACGATTCATTATGCTATTTTTCTGTTTCTGAGGATTTTATATATATATATATATATATATATATATATATATATATATATATATATATATGTATGTATGTATTTGTGTGTGTGTGTAGTATACATAATATATTTTTAAATTTCAGTATCTGTCTATATTTCTGAGATGAGGTATTATGTACATTATTTACATTATTCGGACTATTGTTCTCATGTTTGTCGCCATATTTATTACGTTTTGTCAGTTGTACATTTTGGCCTTTTTCAGGTGGTTGGAATGTCGAACTGAACCCTTTATTTTGCTCACTGGGGTAGACTGTTCTAGTTCCACATGCCATGTCTAATGGATGTCAGTTATCAGTTATCTCCTGTTAATTCCCCTCTCCAAGTTCTCCGCCACCTTAACCAGGTATTGAACTCACACTCTTTGGGTCCTGTCACTGGATCTAAATAATTCCATTATCCACTGTGCCAGGTGTTACTGAGTGATTTTTAAATTTATTTAAATAAATATGACTTTATATGTGTTTAGTGTCATTTTCGTGTTTTGACATATCTAATATTTTTAACGGCCAACGTAAAGTCAAGCAAAATGACCTAAGGTGAGTTTTATTTTTCCATATAATATTTAAGGAAAGCTGACGTATCTTTGAAAATGACTTAACTCAAAAAAACTTAAGCCAAGGTAGCACTGTACATTCAGCTCATAGTATTCTCAGCATCTTCCTGTAGAACTACATCTTTTACCTCAAGTTACCTCTTCATCTATGAGGAGATTGTCCAACATTCACTGCTATAGAGGAGGATTGACATTATATAACAGTTTAGTCTCTTTTCTTTTGCTAAAGACTTTTTCTTGTTTCTTGATACTTTTAGTTTTGGAAGGCATCTTTTGCTATTTAAATGTACCTTCAGATACCTGTGTCACATCTTCCACTGTTCATTATAAAACTTCTCAGATAATTATATTTCTCTACTTCTATATCTCCAATTCATAACTCTCATTCTGGTCTGTATAAAAGGCCTACAATTTACTGGGTGTACAGTAAAATTGTCCAATTGTTAGATTAAGCTCTGAACAATTGCATTTTAAAAATGATTAAAGATATCTTACTGGAATTCTGCAAGGTTTTTATAACACTGTTGGACTCTAATTTATAATTACTCTCTAAGCTTAAAAGAAGTATCGTGATGAAATTGACATGTTCATCATTAATTAACCATAGCTAAGGATCAGAAGCTCATGAAGTATTGAAATAAAGTTCCCTATATATATATATATATATATATATATATATATATATATATATATATACAGGGTGACCCCAAAAAACGGGAACTTTTTAACAATCCAATAAAACTAAGAGTGATTGAAGAAAAATATTTAATTCCTAGTAATTGAAACCTTAAAACATGCCATTTAAGAAACAATGATGGAATTTTCATTTTTTTTAAATTACGTCCTGTCGATGGCGTCCTCCTGTACGAATGCATTCTTGAAATTTGCTGTTGAGATTCCTCATTGACTGCTGCAACATCTCAGCTGGGATACTGTGAATTTCATTCTCGTTACTAAAATGGCGAAATGTTTACTTGCTCAAGGTCACTGTCTTGCAGTGTTGCCACTTGCTCATGTCTGGCAATATGCACTTCAAAAATTCCCGTTTTTTTTGGGTCACCCTATATATATATATATATATATATATATATATATATATATATTCCAGGATCATTTTCCAAACTTATTCAAGATGATCTTAACCATCTCTTATCTTCTACTTTCTGTCCTGGAGTAACAAGATGCTTACAGTTTTCACATATGATTTCATTTTCAAGACTTTTTTCATTGCTCTTTGGACTGTCATAGCTGAAACTCCTCTCATGTGCCAAATGTCTTATGAATTGAGTTGGATCTTTTCCATTTGATCTCTTTAGTTCAAAGTTGAAATGATCCCTCTTCCTGTTGTGACCTCCTGCTCTTGATGGTTCTTCAATGGACTTTGAAGATGGAAGCCAGAGTATGAATGTTGGTACTATTATTGGTGGCTGGAATGATCTTTTTCTCTCACCATTGATCAGTTGGGAAGACAGTGGGTCTGACACAAAACAATTTTCTTTTTAGCTGAATAACTCAAAGGGTTTTTTCATTGCTTATGAAAAATGGTGTCAAGATGGCTAAATCTCTTATCTGAAAATCTGGATAAAAGAAACTCAATTAGTTTAGTGTTTTTTTTTTTTTTTTTTTTTTTAAGATATTAAACATTTTGTGGGATGGATAATTATGCTGTTACCTGATTTGGACAATTTTGCTTTTACACCTGGTTTATTAAACATGTCACTCAAAATCTTCTTCACATGCTTGATTCATGGTATTATCAGCATCCTTTTGTAAAACCACATTTCTGTCTCCTCTTCATCTCTAAGGAAATTGTCCAGTATTCACTGCCACACAGGAGGATTGATATTACATAGCAGTCCAGCTGTCTTGTTCCTTTCTAAGGATATTTTTTTTTTGTTACTTGATATTTTATATTTACTTTTTAGAAGGCATCTTTTGCTATTCCAGTGTACCTTCAGTTTTTTTACTTCACATTATCTTTCTCCAGTTCAGAGGTTACATTTTGTGCCATTTCTCTTGATTCTAAGTATACATTATGTCTTCTTTCAATTAATGGTTAGTCCTTCATAAAAATTTTATTTTTATTACTTTAAAAACTGTCTTAAATGTTTTAATTATTTAGTACATGTTCTTTTGAGAAAAGTCTATTTTTTAAGAAAGCCAGACAGATTGTGAAAAAAAATTGTTACATGTGTAAATCTTTTGGATTTAGCAGTTAAAAACTGCCAAAATTGTTTGTGACTTGTTAAGGATTCATTTTGAATTGATGGAAAAATGTTTTCATATTTACTGACCAATGAGAGATGTGGTCTCAAGCCCTTGTGAAAACCTGGATGGATCCCTTTGTGATCTTCTTTTTTTGATAAAAAGAACTCCGATTAGCAGATAACTCTAAAAAGGATTTGGACATCACAGTGAAGGAATTAAGATATCATGAAGCATACAGAAGAGAAGGTAAATAGTTACAAGCCAGCTCCAGAGAATGAAGGAATTTTGATGCTTCTAAGTGAAAATTCTCCTGCAGTTGGAAGAACAGATAATGAAAAAATATTCTGGAAGATAAAAAAAAAAAAATAGACATTTCAAAATATTACTAAATGTACCAGAGATGCTTGTGGGACAAAAGATTTTTTTTTTGTTTATTCAAACGGAGATTTGCACCTTTGTTTTTCTGCTTTCCTGAATGTTTTTTCTCTCTGAGTTTGACATTTTGCAAAATTGTCATCGTGTTTCCATTTTTGAAATTGTAACCAATTTTGTCATATTAAAAACCATTACCCTGCCATAATAATTTCATTTTTTTTTTTTGGTTGAATCATGTTATTTGTGGTCATTTCAACTTTAGGGAGAAGAAAAACGCAAGTTCACTTTCTATCCTTACTAACTAGGTTTTGTGTTTGGTACTGGAATTTAAAGAGTTACTTTTTTTTTTTTTTTTATATGGCTTCACTTTCTTTTACTACAAGACCATGCAGTTTTCTTTAATTCTTTATATCTGCCATGAACATAGCTTTATATATATATATATATATATATATATATATATATATATATATAAATATATATACACACACACACACAATCTTATTATATTAATATATATCAATAACATTTATTAATATATTAATGATTAATATATCAATATATATCGATATGATTAATATATTAATATATATCGATAATATCTTAATATGATTAATATATTAATATATATCGATAATCTAATATATATAATATATTAATATATATCGATAATCTATTAATATATATAATCTATTAATATATATCAATAATCTATTAATATATATGATTAATATATTAATATATATAATCTATTAATATATATCAATAATCTATTAATATATATAATCTATTATATATCAATAATCTATTAATATATATAATCTATTATATATCAATAATCTATTAATATATATAATCTATTAATATATATCAATAATCTATTAATATATATGATTAATATATTAATATATATAATCTATTAATATATATCAATAATCTATGAATATGATTAATATATTAATATATATCAATAATCTATTAATATATGATTAATATATATCAATAATCTATTAATATATATGATTAATATATTAATATATATCAACAATCTATTAATATATATGATTAATATATTAATATATATCAACAATCTATTAATATATATGATTAATATATTAATATATATCAACAATCTATTAATATATATGATTAATATATTAATATATATCAACAATCTATTAATATATATGATTAATATATTAATATATATCAACAATCTATTAATATATATGATTAATATATTAATATATATCAACAATCTATTAATATATATGATTAATATATTAATATATATCAATAATCTATTAATATATGATTAATATATTAATATATATCAATAATCTATTAATATATGATTAATATATTAATATATATCAATAATCTATTAATATATGATTAATATATTAATATATATCAATAATCTATTAATATATGATTAATATATTAATATATATCAATAATCTATTAATATATATCAATAATCTATTAATATATATCAATAATCTATTAATATATATATAATCTATTAATATATATCAATAATCTATTAATATATATATAATCTATTAATATATATCAATAATCTATTAATATATATATAATCTATTAATATATATCAATAATCTATTAATATATATATAATCTATTAATATATATCAATAATCTATTAATATATATATAATCTATTAATATATATCAATAATCTATTAATATATATAATCTATTAATATATATAATATATTAATATATATAATATATTAATATATATCAATAATCTATTAATATATATAATATATTAATATATATCAATAATCTATTAATATATATAATATATTAATATATATCAATAATCTATTAATATATATAATATATTAATATATATCAATAATCTATTAATATATATAATATATTAATATATATCAATAATCTATTAATATATATAATATATTAATATATATCAATAATCTATTAATATATATAATATATTAATATATATCAATAATCTATTAATATATATATAATATATTAATATATATCAATAATCTATTAATATATATAATATATTAATATATATCAATAATCTATTAATATATATAATATATTAATATATATCAATAATCTATTAATATATATAATATATTAATATATATCAATAATCTATTAATATATATAATATATTAATATATATCAATAATCTATTAATATATATAATATATTAATATATATCAATAATCTATTAATATATATGATTAATATATTAATATATATCAATAATCTATTAATATATATGATTAATATATTAATATATATCAATAATCTATTAATATATATGATTAATATATTAATATATATCAATAATCTATTAATATATATGATTAATATATTAATATATATCAATAATCTATTAATATATATGATTAATATATATCAATAATCTATTAATATATATCAATAATCTATTAATATATATCAATAATCTATTAATATATATCAATAATCTATTAATATATATCAATAATCTATTAATATATATCAATAATCTATTAATATATATCAATAATCTATTAATATATATCAATAATCTATTAATATATATCAATAATCTATTAATATATATCTTATTATATTAAGATTGTACCCAGTGAAATCCCACTTAGTATTATTGATTTCTGTCTGAATTTCTGGGACGAGGGTTTACTATTATTTACACTATTTATATTCAAACTATTGTCCTCATCTTTGTTGTTATTATCACCTGATTGAATTGTCTGGATTTCTGGGATGAGGAATTATTTATACTATTTATATTTGGAGTATTGTCCTCATCTTTGTTGTTATTATCACAACATTTCGCCCATACTGATTTGATACTCAGTGTCTGAATTTCTGGAATGAGGACTTATTATTTGGACTATCATCCTTATTTTTGTTGTTATTATCATAGTGTTATTGACATAAAAAAATGATTCTAATTAACTGATTTTTAATCAGAAAGCACAGAAAAGAACAGCTCCGTTCTCATTAAAAAAACAATCTCCTTGAATGAACCATTTTTAAACACTGTTTCTACAAGACTGATGTTTCTTGATTTTCCTCTGAGCCTCTTCAAATCATCTACCTTCACCCACAATGAAGACCCAAGCCATAGACACAAAGCCTGCCAATCTCCTTAAAGAGCCCCTTGGGGATATTAAGTGATATAATTGCAATTTCACTTCTTTATTCTTAACCTTTCAAGCTCTCTCTCTCTCTCATGCACACACATAGGTTTTACTATTTACAGACAGGATTACATGCTTTGCTGCTCTTTGAGTTAATATAGGTTAGTGCATCATAAATCTATGACTCCAAAGGTGGTGTCACAGATTCATGTCTGGTTTTCAGGCTTGTCAGCCTCCCAGTAGCACAGATGATTCATCATCTATCAATAATGTCCCATACCCAACCAGTGATCAGTTCCTGGTAAATCAATTCCCTTTGACTATTCTGTGGTCCTTTCATCAATCAAAGAGGAAAGATTTTTTTTTTCATATCAGATAAGACTTCAGTTTATAGCTATACTCCAAAGGAAGTGTGTGCATGCACATCATTCTTACAAGAAGATTTTAGTAAAATCCATGTAAACGATTGGATAATAATAAATTGTGCCTTTAGAGAGATCTGAAGTCATAACCTTTACTTTAAAAACAGGTCTCCAGTGTGGTTGATATTGACCCCTGAAGGTCAACGAGACTAGCCAGGGTAGCAATAAATGCCTGGGGGTCAAAACAGAGGTGTTCATAAATGTTTGGGGGTGTCAAATAGGGGCTGTATTATACTAATAATATTAGTAGTAGTATTATACTAATAATATTAGTAGTAGTATTATACTAATAATATTAGTAGTAGTATTATACTAATAATATTAGTAGTAGTATTATACTAATAATATTAGTAGTAGTATTATACTAATAATATTAGTAGTAGTATTATACTAATAATATTAGTAGTAGTATTATACTAATAATATTAGTAGTAGTATTATACTAATAATATTAGTAGTAGTATTATACTAATAATATTAGTAGTAGTATTATACTAATAATATTAGTAGTAGTATTATACTAATAATATTAGTAGTAGTATTATACTAATAATATTAGTAGTAGTATTATACTAATAATATTAGTAGTAGTATTATACTAATAGTAAAATGGTGACACATAAGATGGAAAAGAAGAAAAAGCAGGCATAGATGGAAAGATGATGGTAGTGAATAGGATAGAGAAGTAGAAATGATGTATAGAACAGATAGTAACACAAGAAAATGTTTATAAAATGAAACAATCATCAGTTTGAATACTGATGCCTTATTTTTTCCATGTTAAGAACTTGTTATTATTCAAAAAGTTAACTTATATGTAAAACAACTGATTGTGGTGTTCATATAAAGAGGTGATGGATTATCCAAAAGAAAGCAATAAAATAAAAACAAGAAAAAAATGTAAATAATCTCCTTTGTAAAATCTGACCAAATGACCAGACTTTAGATTTTTTTTTTTTTTTTTAAGAATCTGTTCTTGATTATGCCAGGAACTTTTTAGTACTCTACTAGATGAAGAATGGCAATACTTTTTTGTAATACTCAAATGTTCAACTTTAATTAGTTAAAAGCAAATTGTCCTTAAAAACAAAAATTATTCAAAGTAAAAATATCAAGAAAAAAAGTAAAGAAAAAAAGATCCTAAAAGCAAAAGAATTGATATGTAATATCTAGTCTCTCGTATGGTGAGATGTCTAGTCTCTCGTATGGTGAGATGTCTAGTCTCTCGTATGGTGAGATGTCTAGTCTCTCGTATGGTGAGATGTCTAGTCTCTCGTATGGTGAGATGTCTAGTCTCTCGTATGGTGAGATGTCTAGTCTCTCGTATGGTGAGATGTCTAGTCTCTCGTATGGTGAGATGTCTAGTCTCTCGTATGGTGAGATGTCTAGTCTCTCGTATGGTGAGATGTCTAGTCTCTCGTATGGTGAGATGTCTAGTCTCTCGTATGGTGAGATGTCTAGTCTCTCGTATGGTGAGATGTCTAGTCTCTCGTATGGTGAGATGTCTAGTCTCTCGTATGGTGAGATGTCTAGTCTCTCGTATGGTGAGATGTCTAGTCTCTCGTATGGTGAGATGTCTAGTCTCTCGTATGGTGAGATGTCTAGTCTCTCGTATGGTGAGATGTCTAGTCTCTCGTATGGTGAGATGTCTAGTCTCTCGTATGGTGAGATGTCTAGTCTCTCGTATGGTGAGATGTCTAATCTCTCGTATGGTGAGATGTCTAATCTCTCGTATGGTGAGATGTCTAATCTCTCGTATGGTGAGATATCTAATCTCTCGTATAGTGAGATATCTAATCTCTCGTATAGTGAGATATCTAATCACTCGTATAGTGAGATATCTAATCTCTCGTATAGTGAGATATCTAATCTCTCGTATAGTGAGATGTCTAATCTCTTGTATAGTGAATACTTCACACTTTCATCACAGATGAAGAAGAGAGTCGAAATGACAAATGTGTTTTAACTGAAAAATGCTAACAATACCACGGATTGAACAAGTGAGCAATGAAGTTGTCTTAATGAAAATAGATACAAAAAATAAAATAAAATGTATACTTAAAAACAAAAAGAGATGAAATGTTTGGGATATATAATGATTAAAAAGGACTTGAGACTTTAACTCACACAGGGCATTAAAGGCAAGAGAAGTGTGGGGGGAAATGAGGAATAGTCGACTTTAGTTTGTGTAAATGGACAAAGGCGAATATTACAGGGTAAAAAATGACTAAGTAACAAACAGGGAGTTGTGGAGAGCCATGATCACCTGCGTTCTGAAAGGACATGAGGCACAAAATGTTATTCACACAGTTCCCTGTGCTTTGAAAAGGAGTAGAGGTTCATAGTTTGTTTCCAGTTTAGGATTGGATTTCTGGTTCCTTCTAAAGGCTACTTCAACTCTATACTTCTAACATCTACATCAGAACTTTGAAATGTTATTCACTAATCAAATTTTGACCTCTTCCCATCTGAAATTAGCTGTCTATCTTTCCTGTTATCTTGCCCTTTCTTACACTAATACAACTCTACATGGTAACCCTCTACTTGAGTGGGCCTTGAATACAGTGAAATAATTTCTAAGAGAATTACATTTACCTTTTGTTTTACTGGTGGACATAAACTTAACCAAATCCATAGACAATGCAGCACTGTAGACATGAACTGCAATGTTATTGGTCCTAACCTGGTATCTTACCTTCAGTCACTTTCCCACTGCTGTTACGTAGCCTCCCTGTGCCTTTTCTATAAATATTTTCATGGTAATTGTTCTGATTAACTTTCCTCTATGGTACTGGGTTTAAATTTTTAATTGTTATTTATATTTCCTATGCCCTATATGGGGACTAGTTCGGACTTCATAGAGACTCTGAGGTATTATGGTGGCTGTAGTAAAAATGGTAAATAAGAAGGTGTTGTTTAGGTGTAAGAAATACTTTAGTATGTTTGGGCCAGTGATTGTGACTAGCTATGGTCTGGAGCACCCGCTGTTCATCTCCAGGTCCTCGATAAAATCCAGAGACGGATATGCAACATGATTGATCCTGATCTGGCATCTCATCTGCAGTCACTTTCTTACAGACGTGCCGTTGCTTCCCTCTGTCTTTTCTACAAATACTGTCATGGTAACTGCTCCGACAAGCTACTTTTGCTGGTTCCCAATATGCATGAATTTAAGTGTGCTTTGAGGTTGGTATCACAGTCCCACCCTTTCACTATCGAAACTATTAAATGAAGCCGTCTCTTCTACTCCAATAGCTTCATGTCTCACACTTCCCGTCTATGGAACTCCCTTCCTCTTACTTGCTTCAATTATTCAAATGCAATGTGAATCAACATTTTCAGATGCCTTGATCTAATTCCCCATCCTTCTCTTCATCCTTTCCTCTATCACGCCTATTTTCTCTTGCTCCCACTCACTGTAACCCCTTGCATTCTAGTGGCACTTCTGCCTTGCTTAGGGTGAAATGCTTGGTGGTGGTGGTGGGGGGGGCGTTTAAATGTAATTATAAAACATATGAAGACTGGCCTTCTTCATCCCCCCCCCTTTAGCCTTGTGCAACACTTTTTTTTTTTTTTTTATCAAAAATAAATATTAATTTCCTTCATGGTACCTAAACTTTATGAATTTAAGTGCAGTACTAGATTGGCAGCAAGGTCTCATCATTTTAGAGTTGAAAAGGTTAGATTTAACCATAAGTTCTATGCTAACAGTTTCTTCTCTCACACTTTGCTTGTAGAATTCTCTTTTGGCTTCTTACTTCCCAGTCAACTTTGATTTTCAAAAATTTAAATGCAATTATCTTAATTTTAAAACCTTGTGTATTAGTGGCTTTATTGCCTTGCTTAGGGGTAAAATGATTAAAAACATTCTCAAAGCATGTTTAAATCAGATCCCTCTTATAGGTTAAATAGCAAAGTAAACTTCATGACATCTAGTCTTAGAAAAGGAAAATTGAATTCAGAATCGTGGAGAAAGTAACTGAACACTCCTCCATTATCTTTCCCAAGAAGCAATGGGAATTCACAGCAGAAGGAGAGGTTATGGCATATCATCACTGAATTTGTCTACCAAGCTATCCATAGTAACGGCGAAGCCCGTGCCGTGGCCCTTGACATCTCCAAAGCATTCGATAGGGTTTGGCATGCCGGCCTCCTTCGCAAGCTCTGGGGTTATGGTATCACAGGTCGATTGTTTGACCTAATTCAATCGTTCCTATCAAACCGGGATTTGAAGGTTGTTCTCAGTGGATTCTTCTCCAACTCCTATCCCACTACCGCTGGTGTTCCTCAAGGCTCCATCCTTGGCCCTACTCTGTTCCTCATATTTATAAACGACCTTCCTGACGCCATAGACTCCCAAGTCGGTATCTACGCTGACGACACTACTATTTACTCCTGCCTCAAGCACAAATCTACTGAGGTGGACAAAATTAACCTGGCAGCTCAAATTGAAAAGGACCTCCAATCGGTTGTGGACTGGGGAGAGAAATGGATGGTCAACTTTAATGCCTCTAAAACAAAACTGCTCTCCATTAACCACCACAAGGACCCATCCCTGCATCCCATCAGAATGTCTCAGGACCAACTTCTCGAGAGCTCCTCTCTGCGGCTGCTCGGTCTCACGCTGTCCACTGATCTGAGATGGAACAAATACATCGAGTCAATTGCATCATCCACCGCAAGAAAAGTTGGTTCCCTGTGCCGAGCCAGGAAATTCTTCTCCCCGGAATCGATCCTCCAAGTCTATAAGTCTACCATTCGACCTTGCATGGAGTATTGCTGCCATTTATGGTCTGGGGCCATGCGTGTTGCCTCAGGGTTCTTGATAAGATCCAGAGACGGATATGCAATGTGATTGGCCCTGATCTGTCATCTCGTCTGCAGTCGCTCTCTCACAGACGCGATGTTGCATCGCTCTGCCTTTTCTACAAGTACTTCCACGGTAATTGCTCCGAGGAGTTGCTTTCGCTTGTCCCTAAGCCTCGTGAATTTAAGCGTCCTACGAGGCTGGCATCCCGTTCCCACCCCTTCATTGTTGAAACTGTTAGATGTAGACGTCTTTTCTACTCCAATAGCTTCATGCCTCGCACATCTCGCCTATGGAACTCCCTTCCCTATTACTGTTTCCCTGACAAATACAATCTCCAACGGTTTAAGTGTAGCGTCAATCGTCATCTCCAATTGCCTTGATCTATCCACTTCCCTTCTCCACTTCCTGACATCTTTCATTCCTATCTGCTCTCGCTCTATATCTTCCGTAACCCCCCTGCCTTGATCGACCCTCCGTCCTTCTCTTTCTCCACATCCCTCCCTTTACCACTCCTATCTGCTCTTCCTCCAACCCTTCTGTAACCCCATGTGTGATAGTGGCCACCGGCCTTGCTTGGGGTGATACGCTTAAAAAAAAAAAAAAAAAAAAATGTTCGAATTCGACCTGAAGGGAGATGGTATTAGAAAAAAGAAAAAAAGAGTTAAGAAATAGTCGACTTTCTCTATAATTCCTATTAATCATTTATTAGCAACCTTTATATATTCTTTTTCGTTATGGAGTGTCTTTTAAAAGGAGACAACTAAAAAGCATTACTTGATGGCCAGAGCCAGATAAAATTACAAAGGTGTTAAAAATACACAAAAATTGTATCAAATTATTTACTATCATATTGATACAGCTTATCAAGCGGGTAAATGTTTAAAATCTACCAACATAATAAAGAAGACCTGAAAAATATAAGGCAAGTGATTCTGACGAGATATTTGTCAAGGTTTAAATAAAGATGTAGTTCCTCCGAAATAACATTATTGTCAGATCGTAAGCTGCCGATTTCGCCAGACAACTTGAAAGTATTTAATTATGACGTCCATATCATTTGCTATTTTAGCTACTAGGTTAATCCGGAACTGCAGATGGGGCTTAATAGAGATTTATAATATTGCATCTCTATTTCAGATAAATAAATGCACTTTTTAAACGACCTTGGTTAGCTTTCAGATTGCCATATTTATATTAACATCAAACTTCAACTCCTGGTCATAAATTTAAACTCAGTTCATTCTTTTCAGAATAACCGTTAAGATCAAATCGTTGAATAAATGATTTTCACTAGCTACCTTTTTATTTTTTGTGTGAACGTTTAGAAATTCTGTAAAACTAAATTCCAATATTTATATTCCATTTATTACAAAGTTAGGTTACACTATATTTACATTCGGACTATTTTCCTCATCTTTGTTGTTATAGTTATCACAACTTTTTGGCTGATGTGTCTGTGGCGAATGACAAGAGTAAGACTGAAGAAAATACCTTCTTTGAGCGATTCAGGTTTTATTCAACTCAAAAGGACACAAAATTATCGCAGCGCCTCGCTACTCCGTTCATCATGGCGGACGGAATATATTTCGTGACCTTTCTATTCCTGAGGCACAATCTAAATACTGTGGTGACTAAAAGAACAAGGTATTGTACTCACCGAGAGTAGGTCGGAGGGGGAAAAATGTGCTCTGGCGGCGGCGTCGTCGTCTAAGATAGTATTATCTCCGGGCGAACCTGGGACCAAGGAGTGACGAATTTTATAGACGCTCTGGCCTCGCCGTATCACGTTGAACGAGACCTTGAGAGATTAAAAGGGGCTACTTTCAGTCGCAAATTCATTTTGTTTTTCTCTACAGATCCTTTGTAGAGCTCGCTTTGTGCAGAGAACACCGAGTGTTACTAGTCATTTTGACTTTTGTTACTGTTTACAAGGAAGACTTCGCTTGTAAGCAACGTCAGACTTTTCGTTGCAAGCCTTGAAATCGTCTTTCCTTTCCCCGCCTCCCTTTCTCGTCGGTGAGATAATCCCGACAATACTCCTTTTCAATAAGATGTAATATAGTTAGTAAATACTAGCTACTCAATATTTAATTATTAGCTATAAAAAAAAATTATGAAACGTCACATCTGTTGCGACAGCACTCTTACCATAAAATCTGTGACTCGCCTCTCCGTGGAGGAAGACCAGAAAAAACTGAACGTGGGGTATCAGATGCTCGAGGCTGTTCTCATCTAGAATGTACGCGCTCGGGTTTCCCACATTAAACCAAACTTTGTGTCACAACCCGTCTCAGTGGGGAGCCATGGCTAATATTTATATTGTGACCTGTGACCAGGATACTTGAACATTGGGTCTATATACAGCCCACATTTTTGGTCTGCCAACTGGGCACGAGGAAACTTTTGTGCGAGAGCGACTGTCATGTCCTGATGGTTTTTGGAACATTTTGGACCGTGTCTACCCAGACTAAAAATATCCAATGGCCACACAGCCCTCAACTTGGGCATTACACTCGTTCCGGTGTTCCTATTTCAAAACCTATTGAATGCCATATTTCATAGGAAGCTTCTGCTAGCTGTTCGTCTTGATAACAACTATCTTCTGCCATAACATTGGTTAATTCTTGTAGCCAGCTATTTGTCCTGATGATAACCATCTTCGGATGTTCATTGGTTAATTAAGGTGTAATAAACAAAGCGATTTTTAAAACTTTTCTATGAAGGGGAAATAATCCCTTAGTAAGGGGAGACAATTATAATAATAATATTTTACAACAGTGCCCTTCGTTCTTCATCAAATGTGATACAGGATAATAGCCTAGTGGAAAGCCAGTTCATCAATTTGGTAACATAGTCATTGTGAATTCAATAGTGCCGGGCAGATGCACTCAGTGGAAACGGGTGAGCAATAAGTTTGCTGTACGAAAAAAAAAAAAAAATTACAAGGTATTCCCAGACATGGGAAGTAAAACGGGAACAGTTTACCCCCTAAAATGGTTCAATTCGGTATATACACCTGATGAAGGCCGGAGGACAACAATCGAAACGTTGTGATAACAGCAACAAAGAACAAAGACGAGGACAATAGTCCGAATGTAAATAATGTAAATAATGATAACTCCTCATCGTAGAAATACAGACAGAAATTAGGCTGACCAATATGAAATGTATTTTGATGAATGACAAAAAAGGAAAAAAAAACTTATTTAAACAAAATGCACTTTAACGTTTTGTTGTAAAGGATTATTTACTGCCTTTCCAAGCTGTTTATTTCATTTTTAAAATTAAAAATTCTTTGTATCTGTCTATATTTCTGAGATGAAGTATTATGTACACTATTCGGACTATTGTCCTCATCTTTGTTACCATATTTATCATAACGTTTCGGCTTTTGTACGCTCCGGCCTTCTTCGGGTGGTTGGAACGTCGGACTGAACCCTTTATTTCGCTCATTGGGGTAGACTGTTCTAGTTCCATGTGTCATGTCTAATGGATGTCAGTTAACAGTTATCTCCTGTTAATTCCCCTCTCCGAGTTCTTCACCGTCTTAACCGGGTATTGAACTCTCACTCTTTGGGTCCTGTCACTGGATCTAACCAACGCCTTTATCCTTGAGGACATCTGTGTATGAATTTCTGGATATTATAAACCTAATATCTTCAGAAATCATTTTTAACCAGTGCTCATATTGCAATTTTTGCTGTTATCATTACATGTTTTTACCAGAGCTCATATTGCAATTTTCGTTGTTATTATCGCTTTTCTCTGGCACTCCTTATTACTAGTTCCCATATTGTATTCATTTCTATGCTCGGTCGGCTCAAGAAATTTTTGTGGCCTAGCATATGTGCTGATTCCTTAAGTTTACGAATTTTCCAATGATGTTCTTTGTCTATGATTTCAACCTGATCCCACAGAGGGCTGTGATCTCCCTTTTTTCTCCATATGTGGTCAGCCACGCCTGATTTTTCTACTTCCCCTCGTGTTACAGCTTTCGGGTGTTCTTGAAGCCTTCCCTTAAGGGGACGGCCTGTCTCCCCTTTATATTTCTTTCCGCAGCTGTATGGATGGTGGGAGTTGAAATTGAGGTACTGCCCTGTGAATGTCGGATTGCAGTATACGGATGTCTTGAACCCATGCTCTGTTCGAGATATTAGAACATCCAGGAATGGGAATGTGTTGTTACTCTCTTTCTCCATCGTGAACTGTATCGAAGGTCTTATTGAGTTCACATGGTCCAGTAGAACCTGAACATCTTCCTGGTGTGGCCAGAGTATGAAGGTGTTATCTACGTACCGTAACCATATAGTTGGCTTTAGAGATTTAGATTCTAATGCCATTTCCTCAAAATATTCCATGTATATACTCGCCATTGCTGGTGATAATGGCGAGCCCATTGTTAAGCCCTCATCCTGTCGATATATGTGCGATCCCATTCCGAAGTGTGTTATTTGTGTCCAGAAAGTCAACATCTCCATCAGATGATCTATTTGAATACTAGTCCGTTCTTCTAGGGATGAGTCAGGGGCCAATCTGTCTAACTACTTGGGTACCTTGGTGAACAAACTCACCACGTCCAAGCTCACCATCTGATATGATAGGATGGAGGCATCTTTGATTATTTCCACGAAGTGGGCGAAGTTTCGGACATATAAAGTTGACTTTCCGATCAATGGGTCAATTATCTCTACAAGGAAGCGATTCAGAGGGTGGCACATAGAGCCTTGACAACTAACAACCGGCCTGAGCAGAATACTGTCTTTGTGAATCTTAAGGAGATCGTATATGTGAGGTAGCTTGGTGTAACGCTGCGATAACTGCCTTTTCGTCTTAGGTGCAAAGTGATCCTTGTTCTTGATTAGTATCTGTGATAGTTTGCGTTCCGTTTTCATTGTAGGATCCTTTTTGACTTTGCTGTAGCTACCATTTCTAAGGAGGTCTTCCAGCTTTCTTATATAATTTGATTTGTCCATCACTACCGTTGCATTGTCTTTGTCAGGCGGTAGTATGATGATGTTTTCATTCTTCTGTAGGGATCCGATCGCCAGCCTCTCCAGTTTCGTGATGATTGACTTGGGCTGCTTCGTCCTTTGCCTTAATAAACGTTTCGGATGCTTCTATTTCTACTTCACTATAAGAGAAACTTCTAGTGTGAATGAAAACTTTAAGAGATAAATATTGCAAAAATATGATTACCGATATTGTGCAACTCTTAAATTGTGGGCCGTGAAAAGTGAGGTTGTGTATTGTCAATGAGCAGAATTGGGCCATCTCTATTCGCTAGTCTAGGTATGTCCAATTTTGACCTTTTTAGCGGTTTTTTTTAGTTGTTTTTTTGTCAGTTGAAAGACACATTAATTTCGAAATTCTTGTAAAAATTAACTACTTGTTGGATTTTAATGAAAACTTCAGAACTTATTCAGAAATGAATGAACTTATTTTAGAAATGTTTGTCTCTTTGAAAGTCATGGTATAAATATTTTTTTTTTATATCTGTTACCCCCATCGAACTTAATTTTATGAAAACACAAAAAAAAATTTATTTGCAACCTGAATTTTCTTTTTTAATTAAATGCACAAAACTCTGAAAAATCTAAATCATCGATTTTATTGTTAAAACAATGTCCGAAATTGTCCAAATTTTTACCTCAATTGTAAAAATACAAAACCCAATAAAACTAAGACAATATTTAATTAAGAAAGTTTTTAATGGCTTTTCTGAATAATATATACGAAGGTAATTATTATCTGAAAGAAAAAAATTTTTTTGATGAACAATGAATTTTTACATTAATTTTCTTCTTTTTTTTCAATTTTAAATACACAATATGACAAAAGGTTGTTATATATTTATACATTAAGTTCTTTCTGCAACCTTATGGAAATGATATATTATGTTCTCTACTTTTTAAAGATCATAAATTTGAAAGCTTATTAAAATCTGACAACCATAATTATTTTAAAAATAATTTTTAATATTCCAAAATTGTATTTAAAATCGTCTACAACGAAAGTACGGATGCACATTGTTGAAATAATGTCACATGAGCTGTTTCCTTTGATAGAAGCAAGTTTTTTTTTACTTCAGAAATGGCTTTGATTCGTTCAGTACCAACAAAACAACGCTTGTCAAGTTTTCTGAATATCGTCGTATTATTTTCAATTTTTTTCTTTTTCTATTCAAATATAATCGAATAGTGGGATAAAAGAAAATATCGACTATTTACAATTACAAAAAAAAAAAAAAAAAAAACGCCCTTGGAAGTCCACCCAAATTTTCAAGTTTGAAATCGAATGCATAAATTCATTGTACATTACTTTGGAATTATTATCCACACGACAAATTATCAATTAAAACGATTTTTGGAGTTTAAATTTTCTGGAGTTAGCTCGCTACTACTCAAACTAAAAAATACTTGTTGAGTCAAAACAAAACCAATATAGCATGTTAATTTTATTAATAAATAAAATAAAACTCATATTAAAATTACTGCCATATAATTATTAATAAATAGAAAAAAATCTGCCTTAATAAAAAATAAATAAAATCTCATTTCAATTCATTAAGTTAACCCGTTTCAATTAATGGTGTTTCATGTAATTTTTATATTCTCAGAAAAATATTTCATGACTGAAATAATAAACCTCAATTTAAAAAAATGAATTTTTTTTAGTTTTATTTTTACTTGTAAAATTTGATTTTCTTTCATAATTTAAATGTTATTTTCAGTCCAGAATTCTTCCTCAAACGTAAGGTAAAAAAAAAAAAAAAATTTGAAAGTGAATTTTTAAAAAAAAAATCTACTAACCAGATTCACTTAAAATTAGAACGAATTATATCACTTCTGTGCTACCGTCCAATACATTTCCGTGCAGTAAGTTGTGAATATATTGACGTACATCAATCAACGCCTGTCAAAATAGACCACCCTGGTGGGAAATATCTCTCTTAAAAAATTTTCTGCTAAAAATGTAAGTAATGTTTCTTTCAAATTACATTAAGTATACTTTAATCATTCTAAATTTCCTAAGATAACAAAAGAAAAAGGTGTAATTGATTTTTCATGATTTTTTAACTAACAAACTATGATCTTTCCGACAGAAATGTCGATAAGTTCGATTTTACGAAATTTTTTGACTCGAAAAAAACAAGATTTTTTAATAAAATTTTTAACATTTATAGGAAGGATTAAAAAATCTGAAAAAATATTCAGAAAATACTTTGGTCTTTCCTCTTTAATAACAACATAAATATTTAAACGTTAAAAATCGTTTTATCAATTTGGGGACCTTTTGTCGTCGAGGTATACCACTTTTTAGCGAAATATTGGACATACCTACGCTAGTCTAAGCTTTTTATTTATTTCTATATGCAAGATGTCCTAAGTTCAGCTGAAAGTTCTCTGGCTTGCTTTCGTATTTTGTCTAAACAATGCATTCAACTGATATTTTTAATGACTGAATTAGCTCATTCTCTTGGTTCCTTCTCAAGGCTTACATCTCCTGAACGAACTTTTTGAAACCATCTCTGTATAGTTTTAACATTAACAACACTACTGCCAAATGCCAAACTTATGTTTCGTTGAGATTTACTGGCCAAATTTAAACTCTTACAATATGACCAATCAGGCGACATTGTTTATTTTTCTGGAGGTCACGAATCTTTTTTTTTTTTTTTTTTTTTTTAATGGAAACTACCACTTGAAAATAAATAGCAAAGGCATTAATAAGAAATAAGCGCTACAATGCCAATAAACTCTTGTCCATTTTTCTGAAAAGTTGGCAGATAAAAAAGGGCACCGATATTTAGAAAACTTAAAACGATTATTTGGTTACTTATTTTAGTGCATCATTTTACTAACAATCATTGTCATGTGACGCAAACAATAATCAGTGTATTATTTAAATAAATTAACTGTAAATAATCAACAGTGTCTTTTTATAGCGATCTGTTACTTATTGCTAACGAGGTCTGCTCTTTTTATTTTTATATAAGTAGTGAAGAATCATCCTAAGTATCGCGGTTAATCGAAATAAGTACTGCGTAAACTGTCGCAAATAAAAACACATTTCATATGGGACAACTTAATGCAAGTTATTCTTATTAAACATCACAACAGACGGACAAGTTCTACATTTTCATATCATGAAAGAACTTGCGTTTTGATTCAAAAACCTCAGGCAAATCGTTTATAAAAGTTGTAAACACTAAACAATAAGAAGACTCCTAAAATAATAGTCTGAGTTATTCCACTAAATTACATTAACTTTTTTCTGAATAACTTTAAAATAGAAAGAACGTACATTTGGTGGGCCGAGTTCAAATTCCGGCTTCGTTCACTTTCTCACTGAAGCCATTGGCAAAGACATGAATCCGTCTTTTCTCCTCACAGATATGGGCTAAACATTAAATACTCCTGCCTTAATTGACAAACTGTCTAAAAGGAAAACTCTGAATTCCAAAACGCGAAGAAAACAACGAGAAAACACTCAATGTTTCCCCAGGGTAATTAAATTAACAGATGAAGAAAACGAATCTGTGGAGAGTCATGATCACTTACGTCCTGCAGGGAGATGGTATAGAATAATGAAAAACATTAATGTTATATTAGTATAAAAATAGCTAAAAAGAAAAAAGGTGTTTCTTGTTACGAATATTTTCAACCCTCCTTGAAATTCAACTATTAACCCCCCCAACACACACAACCTGCCAGTTTCATATTAAACTTTTAAACTCAGTTTCACCCCAATTTTGAATTGGCACTTTATAATTCTAAGACTAGTCTACCATTGACAGTGTCGGGTTTAAACAAATATATGAAGGCAATCTTCGTAACTGTCGCAGATACAGATATTTATCCAAACATTAGAAATTAAAAAAAAAAAAAAATCAAATAAAGACGGCGAGGGAAAAGTCTGACATAAAAACGTAAATGAAGATTTTATTTTATAAAAAGAGAACCTGTTAAAGTGGAGAAATACGTTACATGCCTCATCTCCGACCCTGAAACGATACGCTAGTCGATGTCACAAATACAGGAGGTTGCGCTGCCACATACACACACTCTCTCTCTCTCGTCCGTGGAGTATCTCTTTACGTCGTGCACTGTCTTCTGTACAGGCGAGATCGTCACCGATTGGGCGTTAATGCTCACATGACCGGCCAAGCGCGGTGCATACTAATTAGGAGCGGGAAAGGAAAGCTGACCCAACAACAGGCATCAATATTTATTTTTATATGTATACAAACAAACATTTTGGCACAAAGTCCTAAAATAGTGCTTGTAGTACGACTGAAGTATCAATGTGAATTTTTTTGTGCGAAGAACAATATTTGTGCGATTCGGTTTGTGATTGTTTTTAGATAGGATAGACGGCCCTTCCTATCCCCATTGTAGAGCTTGTGCAATATTTTGTATATTTTTAAGCCTAAATTTGTTGGAGGGGAGGGCCGATTATTACTAAAAGTTAATATTTTCACGCTTCTCGTTGTGACTACAAACACCATAGTTTCTCGCTGATGACCTATCTAGTTTCATATGTACAATATTTCCTGTTAATTTTTTTATTTGGGGGGGGGGTACATACAATTAAAATTCTCAAAGTTTATTTCCAGTTAAATAATTATATAAACAGGTATCCAACGAAGAAATAGCAGGTTTATTATTTATTAGCTTCAGCTATAATTTGAATCACAGATAATTCTTCTAAGTGACGTGTCCTTTTAGGATATGGTTGATCATAGCTCTCCACAACTCCATCTCCCTTCTAGCTCTTAGCAACGTTTGTTATCCATTGGTACAATCTGGTCAGGTAGATGACCAGTTGGTTACCTCTATACAGTCGTGGAATAAAATGCAGGTTATAGAGATTTACCTGGCACACTAAGGAGTAAGTTCGATTCTTACTGGGTTGCCACATAATTTCGGCCGGGTGCTACATCTAAGCTACACTTAGAAAAATCACCATTCGTGATTTATCGACTGCTTGCTAAGCAGGCGATAGCCAAACATTTTTCTATTCGTTTTTATTTTTCTTATACGAAATAATCGAATTCCCTATGAAAACAATGACAAAATTAATTCTCCAATAAAAAAAAAAACAAAAAAAACCTTAACGACGTCGTAGGAAAACCATTAAAAAAATTGCGAATACTTTTCCCAAGCGTGCCAGCCAAACGATTGTCAAACCTATAGAACTGTGACAGATTAAATAGATATATACATATATACACACACACATACACGAAAAGTAAAATATGCGAAGGTCTGGAATGTAATCCTCCAATCTTTGCCAACAGACGCCATTTTAAAAAGACGTCTACTGTCTAGAATGGATCCAGTCAACAATATTAACGTAAAAATAATTAAATAAGGAATAAAAGTCTACCTAAGACAATGGCGCCTCATTTCCTTTAAAGTACTCCCATTAGGACCTCATGCACTTATCCCAGCGTTTCTTTCAATTTTGAAAACATTCTGCAAAGTAGTCATTTGGTATTCGTCGCTTCTTTCTCACTGCGTTCTTCTTAAATTCAGTCTTTCAACAGTGATTTTTAGCTTTGAAGAAAAATGTCGCCGAGATCCAAATCTCTATTCAAGTTAACTAGGAAAACTGCGCGATCTGATATTGTACATAAAAAGAAAAAAAAAACTGTACCTGATAATGCTCAGGTAATACAATATAAGCTACACCAATGATGTCTTATTACAAACTGACTTCTATGCTGGAAAGTTCCTGTTCACGCATGCTCAGAGATCTGTGATCTGATTGGTTTCCAGGTTATACCAATGCTACACAAACTGTTCTCGATGTAGTCAGAACGATTGATACGTTTTAGACCTAGCATCTGTGAAGTGGGCTACGATATGAAGTGATGACCAAAAAATAATGCACAGAATAAAGGACACCATTCAAATCTGCTCGAAGATTATTGAATGGGAGATACACCTGAAGAAATCCAAAGGATGTACCGGTTGAAACATAGTAATCAAAACAACAAAGATGCGAATATTAGTCAAAATATTTAATAGATGAACAATAATTAAAAAACCGTGACTAATAATCAGATAATTATTTATTTTACTGGCTTTTGTAAGTCTTTTAAGCCTCTATCTTTTTTTGAGGACATATTTCTACACCTTATCAGGTGCTACTATAGTATATCTACCATCCATTTTCTACTATAGTATGATATGTAGTTTTTCATGAAAAAATTATAGTATTAGGTTACTTTCCAGTAAAAATTACTGTTACTCATCGGGATTTCGTTAACAAAATAATACACTAATTTTAAAATTTCACATGTTTTGTAATGAAATTACATAAATACCTCACTCTTTAGGTTAAAATAACACTGTATGTAGTTTGATGGATTAACGCTTATCAAATGGTTTGTTTGACATGGCATCATTTTTGACAATAAAATAAGCTTGACTGGCCATTTTAAATACCTACAGTTCTTGGTCTAGTCTGGAGCCAGATTAAAACCCTTGTAAAAATACATCATATTTTATTTTACGAACATCCCTTGCAGCCGATGTGACAAGGTATGCCTATCTCGCACACTGGCTTCGTCAGCAATCGGCAGACCTAAACCAGAAGTACTTTGGACAGAAATAATTTTTACATAAAAATTTTCTTCAGTCTCCCCCACCCCCTCAAGATTATTACGATAAAATCAACACGTTACAAGTTTCGGGCGTTTTGCTTTTGATATATGTTACGTTGTTTAAATGTGAGTAACGATTCATAATCGGAAAACGAAAACCGGAAGTTCTGACAGTTCCATATACAGTGTAACCCGGATATAAGAGAGTTGTCGGGACCGGAGATGACGTCTCTTATATCCGGGTTTGGTCTATTTTGTTTAGGTAAGTATGGCTCTAAGTTGGGAGAAAATCTCTCTTATATACGGGTCTCTTATATACGGGTTACGCTGTATCAGTTAAATATTCAACATTCATCTGTAGTACAACTGAAAGTAAAATGTTTCTCTTAAGGAAATATTACCAATCCTGAACTGGAGATTCTAATTTTTACTCTGTAATCAGTATATCCACAAACTTAGCCTTTTGCGACAATCTTCGCAATGGGCTTGATAAATTCGTGTTTTTTTACGGTTTATCAACCCTTTGTGGGTTATTTAAAGATGAAACATATTTTGCATTTTAATAATGTTTTTTGGCGAGTGATTATTGCATAAACATTTTTTTGACAATAACAATTATTTTTCCAGATAATCCGACTATTTAACTGATAGCTAGAGGAGGAGATGGATTCATACCTTTACTAACGGTATTCGTGCGTAACGCGAATATAAAGAACTCGACTGGAATTCGAATTCTACACTTCGATTTCTCAATCCGGGCCACTATCCATGGCACCACTCACACACCCATCTCGAAACGAGAAGGACTTTTTTTTCTTCTTTTTTTAACGAATTGGCATTCAAAATACATTGTAGTGATTACTACTATGTTTGCCACGCCTACATTTTTCTTAACTGTAATTGGTCAAATAATAAATACTAACTATCACAGGACAATTTACTGATCGCATTCACCACACTGAATTTTTCCTACTGTTAATTCACAAACATGCTTTTGTTATAAAATCACCGATTGGGTAATTTTTCATCCAATCAGATATTTTTTGTGTTCTTTCGAAATTTCTCCCGCCGTTGTCCTGGGAGCCTACCGATAGTAATATAAACCAGGATTCGTTCCAAAAATAGACAGTAGAAGCAGAACTCAGCAACTCACACGAGTCTACACACACTATTCATTCTACTCACTGCGCGCGCGCACACACACACACACACAGAACTTAAATATCATTCACCATCAGTTCTATGTGACAAGCCAAGTTGCAACAGCTCTGTTAGTTATATATAATCCACAACTGAATTACTACATGTCCTTCTGAAAACATCATCCTATCTTATACAGAACTTTGAACATTCTTATTCAGAGAACTTGTTTTATTACATTTAATCTTTCAGCTAACAGATAAAGGGAAACTACTTCTTTTTTATTGTTTCACACATTACAAAAAATGTTTTGTATTTGTTGATTTTAATATATATTTTATCGTTGAAAAAAAATCGATTTTCCATTGTTTTTCCTTAATTCAAAATGTATAATTGTTAAATGCTATTCAACACGCAGCCACATCAATCTTTTCAACACAACCAGCATTTACAACATTTATTTAAGCTAGGATACTGACCAATTGACAGGAAATGAATATGCTTCTCTAAAATAGGCAAAGAAAAGCCAGTGATATTCTTATAAAAGAAATTAATCTTATAAACCAGCAAATCAGCATCTGTTTATATTTCTGAGATGAGGTATTATGTACATTATTTACATTATTCGGACTATTGTCCTCATCTTTGTTGCCATATTTATCACAACGTTTCGGCCATTCAGTATCTGTCTATATTTCTGAGATGAGGTATTATGTACATTATTTACATTATTCGGACTTTTGTTTTCATCTTTGTCGCCATATTTATTACAACGTTTCGGCCGTTGTACGCTCCGGCTTTCTTCAGGTGGCTGGAATGTCGAACTAAACCCTTTATTTCGCTCACTGGGGTAGCCTGTTCTAGTTCCACGTTTTAATGGATGTCAGTTATCAGTTATCTCCTGTTAATTTCCCTCTCCAAGTTCTCCACTGCCTTAGCTGGGTATTGAACTAACACCCTTTGTGTCCTGTCACTGGATCTAACTAACGCATTCCAACCACCTGAAGAAGGCCGGAGCGTACAACGGCCGAAACGTTGTAATAAATATAGCGACAAAGATGAGGACAATAATCCGAATAATGTAAACCAGCAAATATAATAAATGTCCCCCAGCTATAAAAGTTCATAAAATAAATTAAAAATCCAGCCAGTTGGTACAACAAAGATGAGGACAAAGCCATTTAGAATTTATTTTTATGTAGGCGCAGCAGTATTAATGGAACTATTTCCCTACGCATAACCAGTGTAACACCATGGCGTAGGGATACTATAAAAACAATCCTACATACGTGCTCAATAGCATTGGGCTAACACATGAACTCATTGTCTAGTTATTGTATATACTTTATTATTAATAAAGGCTTATTAAGTTATCAGCGCCTCACTTGTAATTAGCACAATAATATAACATCTCCAACCTTACAGTAGGTACCTCCACGAATTGGGTATACGTAATGTTTAAAATGAAAAAGTTTTCTTTAAGCTTTCAATTTAGCTTTAAATGAAAGCTAGAGGATAAAGCAAAATACTTTGGTGTATTTCAGACTGAAATTACATTGATTGGAATTTGGAATCGACTTTTTTCAGTAAAATCGATAACGTCAGTCTTTCTTTTTAGACATTTGTAAACAAAACTTAATTTTCCGTTTTAAAAATCTGGCAAAAATAAAATATATATTTCTGAAACGTCATTTGAAGAAAAGTAGCAAATTTAAATTTAAGCTAATGTGATTTGAAACAAATATTACTTACTTATAGCATGAAATATTGTATACAAGCGTTTTCTAACCACGGGGATTTGTTTTTCTGATGTGTTAATCGATTTATTAACAGTGGATTGACCGCCGAACGTGTTCATAGTTAAGTATGGTGTAGCAGACGATAAATTTCATTATGGTTTTGTTAGTTTTCCCCTGTAGGAATTTTCAAACCGATAAACCTTTTTATAAGGTCACGTGTTTTAAGGGTTGTCTCAACCCTTAAAACACGTGACCTTATAAAAAGGTTTATCGGTTTGAAAATTCATACTTCAGAAATTCAGCATCTATATACATAGATAAAAACAAATCGAAATTCTTTTTAAAATAGCCGGGATCTTCAGATTGTAATAAGCTTTAAAATATATGATTAGTAAATATAGTTTTACTTGATATTTCCTAAGAATTATATATTTGAAATTGAACTTTAAAAGAATCAAAGACTTTAAATTATTCAATTTTAAGTTGTAAAAAAATGAAAACCAATCTTGTAAAAAAATAATTTTTCATCGAATCTTTTTCTTCAGACAATATTATCTTTTTATTCATAAAAGTAATTAAAAGCTTCCCTAATTAAATAATCTCTTAGTTTTATTGCGTTTTTTTAATTTTTCGATTCAAAACAGATTTCCGGAAAGAAAAGAACGATTTAAATTCTTCAAAAAATTCTACTTTTAACTAATATATTCATTAAAAATTATCTCGATTAATTTTTTTAATGAATTTCATTCATTTGTGAATAAGTCCTGAAAATTTCATTAAAATCCGACAATTATTTGATTTTTGCAAGGATTTCCAACTTAATGTGTCTGTTACCGCAGAAAAGAGGCGAAAATTTGCTATGCTAAAAAGTTAGTACAACTGTTGGGATTGCTATGAAATGAATGTAAAATCGAAAGGTTTTTTGTTACGAGAGTGATGAATTTGAAAGCATGTTCTTCACATTAATCACAACAAATAAAAGCATAGACGTACAAGTCGAATAAAACTCAATGCAAAATGAACAAGAAACAACGGTGGATGTGCATTCAAATAGAAAATATCGAACATTTATATACAATTTTTACAAATAGAGAAAAAGATTTGTGTTTTGGTTATATGCAAGTTGACGAAGCTTGCATCAAGCATATTAAGTGCATCAAAGTTCAGCAACGTTTTTTTGTTTAGAAAATGTCCACATGTAATATTAAGGAAAATTTATCGAGAGATAAATTAGAAAGTAATGTATGTGAGATTTAAGTTGGTTTTGTTTTTTCTTGTTCTGACGGAATTGTTCACCCTGGACTGTATTTTCTTTTGTCTTCTGCTAGAATTACAATTTCTGTTTAGTAGTGTAGTTAACACCTTTTTTTAGAAATGTGTAATGAATTTAGAGAGAGACAGAAAGAGGTTGAAAGTTGAGTCAGGTGTTGACGCGCGAAAAGTTCTTAAGTCAAAATGTAGACACGCGGGGATCTGTGTGGAATCTCCCTGAAGGCGAATTACTGACAATATTTATTGCTCTAAATACAACAAATGTGGCACAAGAAGGCGCCCTCCTCATCCGATCCGCGACACATTCGGTCTAGAAAGTTGATGCGAAGCATATATTGACGAACCTCAATGCTAGGCATACCCAGACCGCCCTCAGAGGGATGAAGGCAATAGAAGGCAAATTACTGACAATATTTATTGCTGTAAATACAACAAATGTGGCACAAGGCCAAAAGAGGGGGTGGGGAAAAGGACGGTCATCAATTGTCTTAATTTTAAACTTAGCTAGCCACAACCAGTGACCCAATCAAACCAAAACAATGTTCCTACCACCAAAACAACACATTCATACTTACCTTTCTTACTACACCCACCAAAATACCTCACTGTCTCAATGAAAATCCTAATTAACCCCATATGTACAAATAATGTCTGTGGGGGGAGGGGAATAAAAATAACAAGTTAAAAGAAACCCCAATGATTATATACAATATGACATAAAATTATTTACAAGAAAATAAACAAAATCATGTTAGTAATAAAACCGCCACAAATCCTAAATGTGACAGTAAAATCAGTTAACTGGACGAAATCGATACGGGACTTCAAAAATCTAGAAAACGTTCATCCATCCCAAGCACTCACACACACACGCACTGATTTAGACACAACAACAAATACGAAAAAACACACCCGCGAAACGAAAGGCGCCCCGCATCCACCAGAGAACTGAAATCACTGACCACCTAACGAGGGAAAGGATGGGGAGTTAAACTAAAGGAAAAGAAAAGGGGACAGAAAAAAGGGGGGCCAATGAGCAAACACACCTTAGCTAAGTTTACAGAAATAGAAAAGAAAAACTAAAGAATCAAAACCAAAAACATATTCTAGCCTAAATCCAGGGATGGGTTGCCCAAGTTCAACCCAGGAAAACAATATCCTGATGTCTAACCGGCATCAAAATGCCACTCCTTGGTCAGCCCCTTTTACTCGACACATACGCGCAAAATTCACCCACCTTTTGCCAAATTTTGATGAGGTGAGCCGCCGCCTTTCCGTCCTAATCTTGACTTTAAGCTGATGCTTAAAGAACAAGATCAGTTGGGAAGAAGTGAACTTCTCGCCCTCATAGAATTTCTTCTGACGCGTCGTCCAAATCATGACTCTCATAACACCTAGTAAGCAACAGAACACATAATGTTCAGCCTTCGTCATCTGTGGCACCACATTGCTACAAACAGAACTGGCCTCAAGAACAAAGAACTTTCCCTGCAGCATGCGAACCATGAGGCCTTCAACAAAATTGCACAACGGCACTACCGCCTTGCAGTGAAAGAAGGCGTGACCAATGGTCTCGACTTCTCCAGTACAGCGACGGCAGTTTGGATATTTCTCCAAGCCTGCTGAACAAAGTCTCTTGGCGACCCAGAGGGCCCCACGAATCACCAGCCAGGTGAGTGATGCCTCATCATTATTGAGGCATTTCAACCTAGGCACCCAAGGCCATATCGAGCGAGCCTCCTGCTTCGTAAGATCGAGCTCGTCAATCAGATCATCCTGAACGCCCCCCCCCCCTGACTACCATTTCATACAATGCCCTACGAGACAACGCCTGGACGTTGGAGAGGCCATCCGACGCCCGTGAGAGGTGTTTCAGAGCATGACGACATTCGCAGTAGAGGTGTACGGTCGGCTTCCTCCCGGCACGAGTGCACACTTCTCAGGGATGGGAAATGTTTACGGAAGTCTTCCTTCCAGAAGGTGCCATCCTCATCCAATCCGCGACACATTGGGTCTAGAAAGTTGATGCGAAGCATATATTGACGAATCTCAATGCTAGGCATACCCAGACCGCCCTCAGAGGGATGAAGGCAACAGATCTCCCGAGATACCATAGCGGCTTTGTCTCTCCACAAGAAAGAGAACAAGAGCCTTACTAATAATATTAGTCTGGTAGACGGGTGTGGAAGTACAGAGAGTCGGTAAAGGAGAATCGGGTAGATGTGTGAAACATACTTCCGCCCTGCCCTTCAAGGAAAACCTCCTCCAAGACCACAGATTAACTGCGATCCAGGCCTTCCTTTGTACCTCCGACCAATTCATTTCCAACTGGAGATCAGGACCGAACCAGACGCCGAGTATCTTGGTCGGCCATCTGTCCAGAGGAAAGGTCCGGGAAGAGAAACTCCCTTCCACGCACCCAACCGCAAGCCAACAGACTTATCGCGGTTGTTCTTGGCCCCTGTCACCATCTCATACCCACTGATCTCTTTGCTGACTTCGTCAATCTCGGCTCTGCTCGACACAAGAACCGAAACGTTGTCAGCATAGGCAGAATACCTGGCTGAGGTGGTAGCCCCAGGCAAGGAAATTCCGCGCAGGATCGGATTTGCCTTTAACTTGCGAAGGAAAGGTTCCAACGGAAGAACGTAAAGCAAAGGCGAAAGCGGACAACCTTGACGAATGGAGCGAGACAATACGAAAGGCTTTGATCTTACCCCATTCGCCTCCACCAGCGCACCGGGGGTCGCATACAAAATTCGGATCCAGGAGCGAAAGTCGGCTCCGAAACCGGCCGCCGAAAGGACAGCCTCCAGAAACCGATGGTCAACCCTATCGAAGGCCTTGGACTCGTCTAAACTGATCAGCGCGGCTTCACTGTCGACTTGTTCTAAGATCAAGCGTACCACATGCAGGTTATCACAGCACAAGTCTGTTCGGATCCAATCAGACTAGACAGGACAAGCTGCAAACGGTTGGCTAAGATCTTCGCCAAAATCTTTAAATCTGTGTTTAACATAGTCAAAGAGCGAAAGTTATTTAACCCATCCCCACCGTTCTTGTCCTTACGCAGCAACTTGATCACACCCCTGGTGAAGCGTTGGGGTATAGACCCCTTGACTATTCTGAGGGGCTTGATCCCCAAGGACTCCAGTGCTTTCAACACTGTGTTTTTCGCCGAGCGATAAATTTTGCGCGTACGCTTGTCGACGACGAAAACTGACACTATTCTTTTGTCAATTTTTCTCAATTCTATGGGGTCTTCTAAGAGTCCACCTTCTACGACAAGGTGAGAGTAACTCTTAGCTCACTCCAAGAATTCCACTAAATTGATCATACAGTTTGGAGAGGACTTCCAACAAGAGGGCGATTCCCCGGCCTCTGAATATTCTTTACGCATGTCTTTGTTTGGGCTTCTATTAGCCTCCATATTTTTCTCATTATGGCCATTATTGGCCTTCATACTTTTGGGACTTTGGCCATTTTTGGCTTCCGTAGTTTTTTTTACTCAAGTCTTCATTCTCAGCTGTATCTGCTAAGACTGGGTACTCCGCAGAAAATAAATGTTTCTTAACAGACTTAAAGTCAGCCATGATAGGCTTTTTCTTTTTAATAAGGAAGGATGTTACTTTAATTTTTTTCTTTTTTTCCATTTTTTATAAAATTTATACAACGGGAAGGGAAAGGGAGGGGTGGAAAGAAACAAAGACCGCCTATAGGCGGGGGGTGTTAATGTTAAATAAAGTTCTCCTAGTAGCGAAAATTTAAAATGACAACGAAAATAAAGCAGTTAATCAAAAAAACACAAAACTCGCCCGAAAGTGAGACAGCAAATAAAAAAATTAATTACAAAAACAAAGAACAGATAAATAAAAAAAATCACATGACAAACGAGAAAAAATAAAACAAGGTTCACCTAACGGCAAGAAAAAAATTTACACGTACAAAAATAAAAAAAAACAAAGTTTGCTTAAGGGCGAAACAATAGATTAAAAAAAAGAAAACACGAAAAGAAAAAACGAAAACGCTAGACAAGTAAACAACAAAGAAAATATGAAACTTACAAAACTAGACGGAGCTAGTTACAAAAACAAAATGGCTGACGCCAAAACAAATAAACAAAAGAGAATAGACAATACAAAGGTTAGAACAGAATAAATGGACAAATAGACAGAACAAGGGTTATTACGGAATAAATAGACAATACAAAAAATGGAAACGAAAAACAAAACACGAAAAATTTAAAGGATATTAAAAGGAAAGAAATACAGAATTAACAGTTAGTCAAAAATTAAAGCGAAAAACGGACAGGGGTTACAAATAAAAGAAAAACGAAGATATAATTAAAAGAGAAATTAAGGAAAAAGAAAATTAAAAAGGAAAAACTGGAATAAAAAGAAAAAGGAGCAAAAATAAAGGGGGTAAATTTAAAAAATATGGGGGTGAGGAAGGAAAAGAAAAAATCAAAATTTTTCAAAACAGTCGTAAAGAACAAAAGACAGTAATAAAGTCCAACTTAACAGAAATAAAGTTCAAAGACAATCAGGGTAATATCCAAAAAATCGGGTGGCAAAAAAACACAGTCAGAAAAGGTCAACAACTTTCGAGGGTGAATTTCTGACTGGTCAATTGGACTGAAATTCATCCTTTTATTTACTTTGGGAAGCCAAAGTAGGCTCCGGCGAAATTCCCGTGAAAAAACAGATTTTTGGCCATGGATTCACATTCTGGGGTTGTCTCGACCAATAATAAGCCGAGTTTCACAATGTGTGGTGTTGATTGGTTGAAACTAGTAGTTCTTATGGAATAGTCTATTTTTAACGGGGGTGAGTGGAAAAATATAGACGATTCCACACAACCGTTGCCGCAAGAAAAAACAAGTTATTTTAATCAAAATTTCGAATGTTCTAAAGAGGAGTAAAGAATTTAATTAAAAAAATCAAAAAATACTTTGATCTTTCGTCTTAATAGCACAACGATTTTGGTGATAAAACTGTTTTCATTTACGCTATGCTGAATTTTTAATGATCTCGTGGAGGCACCTATTTTTATAACTTTAGAATTCTTTTAACACATTTTTATATTTTTTGCTGATTGTTTTCTTTCTTCAAAATGGATCGAAACAAACACAATGGATAAGCAAAGAAAACAAAAATTTGTACCTCCATTAATTCCGTATACGCAAGGTTTAAATTAAAACGAATTTTTAAAAATGGAAAAGTACAACCGCTGATGCAGGAAAAAACAAGTTTTTAATCAAAATTTCGAATTTCTAAAATTAGTAAAAATTTTATTAAATATTCAAAAATACTTTGCTAAAAGGAGGAATCAAATATTTTGACGATAAAACTGTTTTCATTACGTTTTTGGAGCATGTTTTCATCACGGTATGATAATTTTTCGCAATTTCGCGGAGGTACCTATGTAAACCAAAGTAATTTACAAAATATAGAGCTGATTTTCGAATTTGTTTATCATTTTTTTTTTTTTTAAACATTTAGAAATATATTAGAAATGCTGAAATAGCGCTCTGGTACAACTTGTTTAGCGACTTGTTTAGGTAGTTGGAACTGAACCCGGTCGTTAAGTGAGGAGTGTTTGTATTGTCAAATTGTGTCAGACGGCAGAAAGAAAATAAGTTCGCAAATCTATTTCCCTTTTCTTATTTTTGCTAGATGTAAAAAAAAAACAAAACAAAAAAACATTTATGATGGGATAAGGAACAAATAGGAAACTTTTATAAATCTAACATGTTTCGCTTTTAAAGCTTTCCTGAAAAATGTTTTAGATTTATAAACGTTTCCTCTGTGTTACATATCCTATTATTCTGCTGTCTTACAATGTACAGGATGTTCCAAAAGTCACGTGACAGTTAGCAGAAAACATACACTTGTGGAATAGCAACCAGGAAAAACTAGCATGACATCATCCATAATTCGAACTATAAAATTTCTTGCATTATTTACATTATTCGGTCTGTTATCCTCTCATTGCCATATTCACAATATTTCGGCCGTTGTACGCTCCGGCCTTCTTCAGGAGATTGAAATTTCGAACCGAACCCTTCATTTGGTCCACTGGGGTAGACTGTTCAAGTTCCACGTGCCATGCCTCTTCCGGGTGTCTCAGTATACTCGAGGACACATGACTCAGTGGAAAAGACGTTGGTTAGATCCAGTGACTAGAGTTGTGAGTTCAATACCAGGCCACAGCAGTAGTGAACCAAAAAAACTTGGAGAGTCGAGTTAAAGGGAAATAACTGAGACATCCGGAAGAGGCATGGCTTTATGTTTCAAATTTTCACCATTTATTGTCCAAGAGACACCTGGCCTAGGGGGAGTAAAGCGTTGATTAAAACACATCTGGTTTCCTCTCTGTTGTGAGACTGAATCAATGGTTCGAATCATAATTCCGTGGTTACTGAGTATGACGATGGCAGACACCTGAAGAAGGCCATAGGTTACAACAGCCGAAACGTTGAGAGTTTAACAACAAAGACGAGTATGCAGGTTCAAATTTTAAGGCATATAATAGTCTTTCAGTTGAAATGGATAGATATAACCGTAAGTTCTATGAAAACGGTTTCTGTTCTCGCACTTCTCGCTTGTGGAACTTTTCTGGGTTCTTGGTTTCTACTTAAATTTGATCTTCAAAAAATTAAATGCAATGTCAATTGTTATCTTTCTTCATAGTTCCTGTTCTTTTATTGCTCTTAATATTTTTTTACATATCCTTTTCACGCTCAGTAATTTCTTGCATCTTAGTGGCTTTATTGTCTTGCTTTGGGGGGTGAAATAAATAAAGACAAAATCAGGACTAACAGGTGGCGTGGAGATTTGTTGATAAGATTCATGTTGTCAAGACTTTATTGCTCATGGAAGACTGGGATAAGCGATTCCATTTTTATTCTTTTTGTTGTATGTATGAAGTTTACAAGAGCAAAATAGCAACCGTTCCACTGAAAGTTTCGTTCACTACGTTGTACTAGAATTCTAAAAGTAAAACCTTTTATTTTTTTGTCTTTTGTTCATTGTCTTAGTTCCTCTACACAAACAGAATAGATACAGTGAGATGTCCACTTATTGTTTTGTTCTCCTAGTATTTATTTCAAAGTAGGCGTAATATTTTTCCTTTTTTTTTTCTTTAGCAAAATCTGTTAAGTTCTGTCTGTATTTTTCCACGACGAATCTTACGAAAATATATTAAAATGTTCAGAACTGTACACGCAAACTCCATACGCCATAACAAGATCATTAACAGAGGTGTATCTCTTGTTTCTTGTTCAGGATTGGGTTTCCGGTTCCTTCTAAAGTTTTCTCTTTTTCTTTCACTCCCAGTAGGCCCCCTGCGTCTTATTGGCGTTATATTGCCTTGGTTGGGGGAGGGGACTGGTTAAAATAAACCTGAATAATCTAATTGCGCTGTAAAAAAGGTAGGAATTGATTTTATTTTCTGCTAAAATCTTTATATTTTGCACAAATCTTTTATGTTTTCTAAATTATTATTTTTTTTAAATGTCAGGTTACTGTACGAGTACTACTGGTACCATTGTATATCAATATTACCTACCGCATAGTCGGTTCATTGGTGACTAATCTGGTTACTCTACCACGCTTTTTTGTTGAAGAGGTTGGCTCGGTCACACAACAGAATTAAAAACAAGACCTTTCAAAGGGTGGATAGACCTAATGTCAACGGTCATTTAGCACAACGGTGTAGACTGAGCTCCATAGCTATATCACTGGGTGGAAGGCTTCCTAGGCTGAAGTCAACAGCGAAGATGGAGGGTTTCTCTGGTAGAATTAACGGTCACATTCCTGTAACCAAGGCGAACCTTCAAGTTGAAGGCGGTTGGATCTGCAGAGTAATGGACTCCGCCAGTTCTACTTGACTAAGACACACTATGAATGAATACCTCAGGTTTTCAACCTAGATATGTGTGATGGATAATGAAATTATTTTTATTGAACCTGTCTATATCTCTGAGATGAGGTATTATGATTACTTGCATTATTTACATCATTCGGAGTTATCCTCATCTTCAATGTCATATTCACAACGTTTCGGCAGTTGTACGTTCCAGCCTGCTTCAGGTGATTGGAATCGAACCCTTTACTACGTTCTCCGGCGTAGATTGTTCTAGTTCCACGTGCCATGGCTCTTCCGGATGTCTCAGTTCTTTTCCAAGTTTTTTTTTGTCCACCACTGCTGTGACCTGGTATTGAACTCACAAATCTTTGGTTCTAGTCACCTGAATAAGGCCGGAGCGTACAACGGTCGAAACGTTGTGAATATGCCAATGAAAATGAGAATAATAGTTCGGATAATGTAAATAATGCAAGTGAACCTATTTGCATTGATAAATATCATGATAGAATCCAGCTTGTTTACCACAACCATCTACTCAGTGATGGGATATAATTGACTGATTGATTTGTTTGTTTGTTTAACAGCATACCAACTCCTTATGGGTAATTTAATGCCGAAATATAAATTTCTTGAGACCTTTGAAGTATTTTGAAAATGTTGCTATAAATATGCAATTTTCGAAATCTCTATATGAAACAGCGGATGTCTGTGTGATACCTTTTCACTCGAGATCCATCCAACCGATTTTGACCAAACTTGGAACATACATATATATATATATATATATATATATATATATATATATATATATATATATATATATATATATATATCCGAGGATGCCAGTCTACTAGGGCGGTTGCACAGGCACATTTGTGTTTGTTCAACACCCCGAGCCCACCCGTAGTTTATATTATAATTATGCTGAGCGGACCTTAGTTACAGTTTCTGGGAGAAAGCGTGTTATCTAGCGTGATCAACGGTCCCGAACTTGGCCAGCACGCTCACACCCTCGGTCACGATAACTTGTGACTTCGTGCTAGCACAATCCCCAAGGGGATCCGTCTACCCAATTTCACACACGAGGCTTGGGTCAACCCATAGTGTGTTTTTCAGGGACCGTCCAAAGATGCCTCAAGCTGGGATTGCCTCCTCCTGACCGATAACATCAAGAATTCACCTTCCTGGCAAATCGACCGTATCGGTAAGATACTCATAGTCAGAAAGCGAACGTTTTAACCACTCGGTCACACACACACACACACACACACACACACACACACACACACACACACATATATATATATATATATATATATATATATAGAGAGAGAGAGAGAGAGAAATAGAGAGAGACTTAAATAGAGAGGACGTCATTTTACCTTTAGAATTTTACCTTCTTTTGTGTGTAAAAAAAAAAAAAAAATTAGATTAATTATTTATTATAAAAAATTAAAACTTCTAACCTTATAGTTAAAAATAATAATTCACCTCCTAGAACAAAATTAAATTGAGCAAATATTATTTACGAATTCAAATGCCCATTAAGGAATTGTATTCCTCAAGAATCAACTTTCGTAAATAATTATATAGGCCACACTACAAATTGTTTAACACGCAGATTAACTCTACACCTTTCTGACAATAGCTCAATTAGATCTCATTTAAATATTCATGGAGACCTACCGGACACTATTCGGAATATACTTGTCGACAACACTAATATAATAGCATCATCCACTTGCAAAAAAAGGCTAAAAATAATGGAAGCCTTACTAATAAAAACAAACAAACCAACACTTAATAATATTAACTTTGAACATGGACATAATATCTTGACCGTGTTTTGAAACAAAAAAATGAATCACTTTATAAAACATACATATAACAAACTATTTCTATTTCTAATTCTAACAGTTGAAATATAATCCTTGAAAATGGCTAAATGTATAGCCGAAAGCGCTCGGATAAAAAGAACATTCGGACAGTTTTTATATAATTTATCTTCTGAAAAGAAAAAAATCATTAGATCGCACAAGAAATTATATAAAAAACTAAATAAAAGCACCTTGTCAGTCGTTTTTAATGAAATGTGCATGAAAGAAGGATTGCTGCCTAAATACACAAATATATATATATGTATATATAATTGTTTGAACACCTTTTAAATCGTTATCTTCTTCATTCCTCTTCTTTTATTGTTCTCGCTTTTTCATAATGTTTTTCGTTTTCTTATACTTTCACATACAGCAATCCCTTGTATCTTAGTGACTTTCTTACCTTACTTGCTGTGAAATGATTAAAAAACAACAAAAAAACATTCCAGTTCAAATAAATGCTGCACCGGGATTTTTCTTTTCTTCCTGGAACAAAATAATTGTACTTCGGGGAAAATTATTTGAAAATATTAAGCGCACTTTATTAAATAAACACAGTGCTGAGGGGCAGGAATTGAATGAGATAATTCAATTGTACCAGCATTTGTATTCGGTACACAAGAATACTTTTGTACATTATAGCATCTGACTAAAGAGATATGCCAATCAGTCGATAATATGACAGTAAGGTGGCATGAGTTAAAATGGCGCGATTTGAAACTATTTCTTTTCGTTAGTATTTGTTTTACACTGACATATTTTTACGCAAATAAGCAGCTGACTAACATGTTCGTCACCCAATTAGTGTCGTTTCTCGCAATCGGGGAGTAGGGTGAGGCACTTGGGGGCAGAGATTGATGTGTGCATGGAAGAAAAGGAAAAAAAAAAACAACTTTATTTTTATGCGATTTATATCAGTATAAATCACATGATTTAAAAAATATTTTTATACTCAGTCAGTTATGTGCAACGCACTATACATGCTTAGGCGATCATGTATCTTTCGATACATGACTGACGAGGCATATTTTTCCCGCAGTAGGTTGCCATTTCTTTCTGCAGTAGACCAGATCCAAGGCTATAGAAGCCGGTCTGTCCTGCTATTTACCCATAGCTGGGGGAGAAGAAGAGGGTTCATACCTTTCCAAGGGTATTAGCACGTAAGTGAATGTAATGGATTCGACTGGAATTCGATTCCTCAATCCGAGCCGCTATCCATTACTCCACAGCGCCTTCTTTATATATTTTTATAACACTTTATTAAATAAAATCCTACTAAATCGGTTTCCCAAAGAGTAGTGATAGTAGTAACAATAAGTAAATAGTTCACAGATACGAGGTGTGATCAAAAAGTATCGGAAATGGTGATATAAAAAGAAAACTATAATACATTTAATCTCCTTCACCGTAGGCCCAACTGAAGCTAGCTTAACGGAATGTTATTAGTCCTGATCTGGCATCTCGGCTTCAACCACTTTCCCACTGAAGGTAATGTAGCTTCCCTGTGCCTTTTATATAAATACTTTCATGGTAATTGTTCCGATCCACTCTCCTCTATGATATATATAAAATTGTAATCATTGTAAATATTCATTGGGGTTCCATTTTTTAAATGTTGTTATTTGTTTTATCCCTGCCCAGGCGAATTGCACATATTCGAACTAGTTAGGACTTCATAGAGACCTTGAGGTATTACGGTGGCTGTAGTAAGAATGCTAAGAATGCATTTTGTAACGAATAATGTTGTATGTTTGTGGCCAGAAGATTAAAAAATAGTTTAAAATAAGACAGATTGAAGTCCCCCTTTCCCGTGTACCCGCTTTTGGTTTTGTGTGACATTTTTGTATTTTCAAAATGAATATTACTCTCCTCTATGGTACGTAGACTCTATGAATTGAAACGCATTACTAGATTGGCGGTAAGGTCTTATCATTTTACTGTCGGAATGGTTATATGTAACTGTTACACCGGCCTTTCTTACACAAGGGAATTACACCGGTTTTCACTATATATATAGTGCCAGTAATACCTACCCGGGGTGTAAGCAGCGACAGTACTACAACTGCCTAGCTGAGTAGTACCCGTTTCCTACCTTTGTATCTGTGATGTTAAATACACTTGTTCCTTAAACCAACCTCGACTTGATTTTCTTCTTTTTTACTATTGTGCCACGACACAACAGTAACCGTAAGTTCTATGCTAACAGTTTATTCTATAGCACTTCTTGCTTGTGGAGCTCTCTTTCGGCTTCTTGCTTCCCAGTCAAATTTGATCTTCAAAAATTTAAATGCAATCGTTGTCTTATGTCCTCTTAAATTGTGTTCTTTTATTGTTCTCCCTCTTTAATGGTTCTCCTGTATTCTTTCACAACCAGTAATCGCCTGCGTGTTAGTGGCCCTGTTGCCTTGCTTGGGGTGAAATGATTAAAACAAATTAACTATGGCCTGAACACAACCAGGAAATCTTAAGGAAAATGGAAACAAAAAGGATACTTAGAACTAGAAAGGGACAACTGAAATTCCTGCGACACATAATAAGGAAGGAGGATTTGGAAAGTTTAATACTCACAGGTAATATCGACTGTAAAAGGAACAGGGAGAGACAGCAGGCCACCTACCTGGCGAGCTTATGTGAATGGATGACTGAACGGTGAGTTGGAGGAATCGTAAAAAGACAAATATTACTCAGAGCTATAAAAGAAATTGTAGAGAGCCATGATTACCCACGCCCTGGAGGGAGCGAGTACGACAAACTTTCTTCTTCTTCTTTGATGTGTCGTGTCCGTTCAGGACGTAGGCGATCATGGCTCTCCACTTCCCCTATCCCTTGTAGCGCCCAATAAGTTTTGTCCCTTTGGCACTTCCACCAAGACATGTTCTGTCATCCACTTGCTTAAGCCCGTTAGGTATGTCACGGGTTGCTTTCCTTTGTCTCTCTTTCTCTCTATTCGCCCTGTGAGTATCAGATTCTCCAAACCATCCTTTTTCAATACGTGTTCCAGAAATTTCAGCTGCTTCTTCCTAATGTTAAGTATAAGCTTCCTCCTTGTTTGTATCCTCTCCAAAACCTCATCGTTGCTCACACGCTCGATCCATGATATCTTCAGCATTCTTCTGAAGAACCATACCTCCGTTGCCTCGAGTCTCTTCTTCATCTTTGAGGAGACCGTCCAACATTCGCTGCCGTAAAGGAGGACAGATGTCGCGTAGCAGTTTAGTACTCTTTTTTTTCTCTTGTTACCAAAGAAATCCTACGGTCTCGTAATACCCTGTCTATCTTTTGGAATGAGTCTTTGGCCATCTCAATACGTCTATGGATCTCAGTGTCGAACTTACCGTCGTCTGTCAGAATACTTCCCAGATACGGAAATTAATTATGGCCGGATACTTAGGGTGTTTCGGTTTTGAAATTATTATTAAATTATAATCTATACTTTGAGATTATAGCTTATAAAAGTGGTGGGGACAAAGTAGATGTCAGATAAAAATGTGCGTGGCGTGAACATGGTTTTCCTCTTGCACCCACCTCCTAAGATCGTCAAAAAACCCAACAATATGACCCTAAGAAGAGTTTAAAATTTTCTCAGATTGAAAAACTGTGTACTTTCATTATGTATCTCTATAGCTCTTGCCCTGTGATAATAAACGCAATTCGACCATATTGCTTGCACTTAGATATGGCTAGACTAAAATTAACACTGGGATAAATAGAAAAGAACTTTCCCATGAACAGAAAACAGCTATTGTTGATTGAGATTAAGTTGTTCCTTTTACAAAGTCCGCGTTGTCTGTGCGAGCAAACGAGCGTTGATATTTTTAAAAAAATCTTAACTCGACAGTCATCAATTTTAGTGTTATTTTGGGGGTTTGTTTGTTTCTTTATGCTTTTAAAGAAATTGCAAGTTTCTTGAGACTGTCAACTACCCACACGTGCACGAACACATACAAATAAATATATATATGACAAGCATTAGTGGTAACTAAACCCGCCCCCCCCCCAAAAAAAATCCAGGTTCGAGTTGATGTCATTCATTTAACTATTTTTTTTTTTACTTTGCATGTGTGCAGTTATAAAATTGTACACTGATAAATTTCTGAGAAAAAAAAAAAGAACATGTAGGGATGTAAAAGGTGATTATCTCCCTTTGCTCTCGACGAAGTCACGTGACGGCCAGTGAGCGACGTCAGCTCCTAAAGTAACGAAAGCCAGTTGTTATGTAGGCTGCGCAGTAGACGGACGTCACAAACCCACAGTGGTAGGGCATGCAGCCAGAAATACATGGCACACAGAAGACACTATGGTGATGGGGTGTAGAGTTCTCGTTGTTAATTGTTGCTTGTATCAGAAGGTAGATAAATAGTAGCAGTCCTTCGGGACAGCAGCTAGTTTGGCCTAAAGGTTCAACAAGCGATCAAATTGAGGTCACCATAACATAAACAAAATAACATACGAAAGAGAAGGGTATATCAAAAACACTTTGTATTTAAATGCAACATCAATGAATAGTACAATGTTTCTTGATTTACACGCACAAAGTCCGTTACAAAATGTTCATTCATAGAAGAGAAATCCGATTATTAAAAGAATATAAGTGTCTTTTGTTAATACTTAAGTTCATGACGTGCTGGTCACAGGAGATGAAAGGTGAGGTCAATGGGTTGGTAGGAGTCCTTTGATATCTCCGTTGGTGAAGGAAGGCTGAAGGCATCGGGTTTGACGGGTGAGAAAAGCGTAGCGACATTCACTGACGGTACTTCAAAGCTTTCTGTCTTAGAAGTGAATTTATCGCTCTATTTATGTGTGCCCTTCGGATCAGAGTCAGTCTGCTGAAACAAACTGTTGGGTATGGCGCGGAGCTGTTTAATTGGTGGAAAATTGCTTATCATTCTTTTTATTTCTTTTTAGTTTTCCACCGGAAATTCTGCGTGGAGCCGGGTGCGCAGAGACCAGTATTGGTCATTTGCTGTCTAAACCTCTGAGGGTTAATATCCGGTCCTTCGCTTGCTCCGTGCCACCACATAACTTTCGCCCCAGTAAACGGAGTTGTTGTTGTTGTTTTTTTTTTTTGTTTTTTTTTGTTTTTTTTTTTTTAGTAATAAAAATATGTGTTTTCTTTCTTCCATTTAACCGTTCTACCGGACTTCGTTCTAGTTTCTGGTTTGTTATCATTAGTTTCTTCGGAACAAGATAGGGAGTTATCCAAATCCGGTCTTGATCCAATGGAATCTTTTGATTTTATATTTTCAGAAATATATGCAGGTTTTAGTCTATCTATTGAAACATTACTATGTACGTCATCCGATCTTTTAATAGTAAAATATTTTTCATGACGACTTAATACTTGGAATGGACCTGTGTATGGAGCTTCCAATGGCTTTCTTACTCTGTCTGTTCTTAGCCAGATACTTTTACATGTTTGTAAATCTTTTGGAATGTAAGAATTAGGTATTGTATGCAGGTGTCCCCTGGATAATTTGTCCATGTCAAATTTTTGCATCTCGTCGGCTAGAATTTTAACGTGCGAGTTTGTCATTTCACTATTCTCGTTCTTGATAGAGTCAATTAACAATCGGGGGACTTGTGCATGACTCCCTGTTACTGCAGTAAATGAAGAATAGTTTGATTCGTTAGGTGTTATCCTCATTCCCAAAAGGACGATAGGAAGAGCTGACAACCACGATTCTTTCCTGGCTATAATAGCCGTTTTTAAAGTTCTGTGTGCTCGCTCAACTAATCCATTCGTTTGCGGATGGTACGCCGTTGTTCGTAATCTGTGGAAGCCTATTATTTTTGATAGTTCTGAGAATAATTCGGATTCAAATTGGCTTCCTCTGTCCGTAACGACATGAAGAGGAACCCCGAATCGGGAGATCCACAGATTGACAAAAGCCGTTGATATTGATTTTGCCGTAATTTCTGTTATTGGGCATGCTTCTATCCATCTCGTATTTCTATCAATGCATGTTAATAAATATCGATATGGTGAAAAATAAGGGTCAGTGTGGTTCTTTACTGGTAGTAAGGGACCGACAATATCCACATGCACCGTTTCAAAACGACTGGAAGGTAATTCAAATGGATTTACTTTGCTCTTTGTGTGTTTTATTATTTTTGCTTGTTGGCAGTGTTGGCATTCTGTGCACCAGGTTTTTATTGACTTGTCCATCTTCGGCCAATAGTATCTGGATTTTATTATTTTTCTTGAAGATGTTATTCCTGGATGTGATAGATTATGCAGACTGTCAAATACCGATTTTCTGAGCTTTTCAGTCACAAAAGGTCGTGGAAAAGGTAATGTCGTGTCACATAATATGGTTTCATTTTGATTTATTGTGTATGGTTTCAGTTGATCTTTGAATGCCTGAATTTCATTGTCAGTAGCTTGATGCTTCATTATTTCTTGTAAGTCACATATATCAATAGTGATCGCGTTGACAGGTCGTGATAAACAATCAGCTACTATATTTTGTGAACCTCTTATATGTGAAATGTCATTTACATATTCGCTGATAAAACAGAGGTGACGCTGTTGTCTATCTGATTTTAAGGAAGACTGGCTTTTAAAAGCACTGCAAAGTGGTTTGTGATCCGTCAGTAACATTACATTTCTGCCTTCTATTAAATGTTTAAAATGGAGTACTGCTAGATAGGCAGCTAGTAGTTCTCTGTCAAAAGTAGAATATTTTTGTTGGGTTTGGGATAATTTCTTTGAAAAGAAACCTATGGGGATGGGTTGATTATCAATCATTTGATGAAGTGCTGCACCCACCGCATAATTCGAACTGTCTGTTACAAGTTGATAGTTGTTAGCTTTCGAGCTGGGGAAAGCCAAAACAGTTACATTTGATAAAGACTTTTTCATATTTTCGAAAGATTCAATTTCTTCCTTTGTTAGGGTTAATGACTTGGAATTTTGGTTTAAACGTATTTTTTCCGTGAGAGGTAGTATGATATCGCTGAAATTTGGCACAAGTTTTCTGTAAAAATTTGCCATTCCGATGAATCGGCGTAGTGATTTGGAATCGTTTGGTTGAGGAAATTCACTTAATTCATTCAACTTTTTAGCACTGGGTTTGAGACCACTAGCAGAAATATGAAATCCTAAAAAGTCTAATTCATTAGCACTAAATATGCATTTGGAGAGACAAATTTTAAAATCGTACTCACTCAGTTTTTGTAGTACTAGGTCGATATGCTTGGAATGAGTTTCTTCATCTTCTGAGAATATAAGGATATCGTCGATATATACAAAGGTATAATCAGTATCACGAAAGATATTGTCCATCATTCTCTGAAAAGTACATGATGCGTTCCGTAGTCCGAAAGGTATATAGTTATATTCAAATAACCCAAAAGGGGTAGAGATGGCTGTCTTGCAAACATCCTCCGGATGTACAGGTATCTGATGATAAGCAGACGACAGGTCTATCTTTGAAAAGAACTTCTTATTATGAAGCTTCGAAGACAAGGAATTTATATTTGGGACTTGATATCGATCGGCTTTTGTTATGGTATTTAAATGTCTGTAATCGCCAACAGGTCTATATGTGCCGTCTGACTTCGGTACCATATGTAAGGCTGAACTCCATTCAGAGTTTGAAGGGGAAATTATTCCTGCCTTTAGGAGTTTCTTGAATTCCTCTTTTGCAATTTCACATCTCTGAGCTGATAATTGTCTGGCTCTGGAGAAAGTAGGAGGGTTGCTACCAGTTTCTATTCTATGGAATATCTTTGGTTTTGTTGCATTCGTGTCGCGATGAGGAGAAATTAAGTTTGGGTATTTCTCCAGAATTGCTCGTACCATTTTGTTAGCATCTTTATTCGGTACTAAATCTATATTCATGATAATAGACGATGGATGTGCATCGGATTGCCTATTAGTCATTTTATCAATCAGCTTATTGTTTGTGCAGTCCACCATTAGCCCGAAATGGTTTAGGAAATCGTATCCTAGGAGTGGCTGAGCAGTTTCGGCTATTATAAATGTCCAGGTAAATTCTCGTCTGAGGTTCCGTAGTGTTAGATTCAGTACTGCTTGTCCTGAGCATTCAATCTTTTGATCGTTGGCAGACACTAAAGAGATATTGGTTGGGTATGTTACAGCTCCGCTTAAATATCTCTTCGGAAGTATAGATACGGCAGCTCCTGTATCCACAATAAAATTTAAACTTTGAGCTCCTAACCGTGCGGCTACAATGAGAAGCGGCGAGGAAATGGAAGCTAACACCTCTCGCCTAGTTAGTTTTCCGAAATCTCACGAGGAACTGGTGAATTTGGGCGAGAGTTGGGTTGCATTTGAACATTCCGTTTATTTGGCCATCTGCACCACGGCTTACAAAATTTTGCACGTTCCGCAAAGTATAAATGCGCTCGGCAAATTAGAGGTTTTTGGTCCTTGTTAAAAGGGCGAACACTGGTAGGGAATTTATTTTCACTGTGGGAACAGCCATGTATCCTTTTAGTTTCATTTTTATTTTGCTGTTCATCCCTTTGCTTCCCCGAAATCTGTCGAATATGTGCGGTGTCTTGTTTGTTAAAATATAATAGTAAGTCATCCGCCATTCTTCCAAGGCGATCTGTGTCTAAATCGACTTGTGCCGCTACCACTGGTTTAATGGAGTGAGGTAGGGCTTGAATAAATTTGTGACGTACGATATCGTCCCCTACGCCAATTCGGCTTGCTAATGACATAAGTTCATTCAGGTATACTGAGGGACGACCTGTTACAGTCGATGACGACATTAATTTGTCCAGCATCTCTGGTTTTGTTTTCTCGTAAGCGCCCGTCACTGCTTCTCTTAGTGCGTCGTAATCTTTTGATTGCAGTATAGTTGGCTGTATATTTCCTACTATGTCCACAGGGAGAGCTGCCAAAGTGTTAAAAAATTTTTGACTGGTCTGTCTTATATTTGCAATATTAAATTGCGCCTCCATTATCGCAAACCAAGCTATTATGTTTGATTCAATGAAGTTTGGTGGTTTTATCGCAACAGCTTGGATTGGTTGGTTTTGATTAATTGTAGTTTCTTCAGCGTCATCTGCCATGTTTTTGGTTTGTGTTGAATAAAAATTCTAATTTTGTGACAGTTCAATTTTTTTTTTTTTTTTGCGCGTGCGTGTATATATTTGTGTTAAAATCACGTCGGGCGTCACCACTTATGGTGATGGGGTGTAGAGTTCTCGTTGTTAATTGTTGCTTGTATCAGAAGGTAGATAAATAGTAGCAGTCCTTCGGGACAGCAGCTAGTTTGGCCTAAAGGTTCAACAAGCGATCAAATTGAGGTCACCATAACATAAACAAAATAACATACGAAAGAGAAGGGTATATCAAAAACACTTTGTATTTAAATGCAACATCAATGAATAGTACAATGTTTCTTGATTTACACGCACAAAGTCCGTTACAAAATGTTCATTCATAGAAGAGAAATCCGATTATTAAAAGAATATAAGTGTCTTTTGTTAATACTTAAGTTCATGACGTGCTGGTCACAGGAGATGAAAGGTGAGGTCAATGGGTTGGTAGGAGTCCTTTGATATCTCCGTTGGTGAAGGAAGGCTGAAGGCATCGGGTTTGACGGGTGAGAAAAGCGTAGCGACATTCACTGACGGTACTTCAAAGCTTTCTGTCTTAGAAGTGAATTTATCGCTCTATTTATGTGTGCCCTTCGGATCAGAGTCAGTCTGCTGAAACAAACTGTTGGGTATGGCGCGGAGCTGTTTAATTGGTGGAAAATTGCTTATCATTCTTTTTATTTCTTTTTAGTTTTCCACCGGAAATTCTGCGTGGAGCCGGGTGCGCAGAGACCAGTATTGGTCATTTGCTGTCTAAACCTCTGAGGGTTAATATCCGGTCCTTCGCTTGCTCCGTGCCACCACAACACCATCAGCTTTTTCCCCAAAGGAAAACTCCCTTTGGGAAATATTACAAGACCGTTTCTCTTCGCCTCTTTTCACACTGTTGTATACATACATTATAGTTTTTTTTGTTTTTTTTTCTGTGGGTAATAAATTAGTTACAAGTATGAAAAATATGCATGTTTGTCATTCCTTTTTTTCGGATATTCTCTTCACTGTATTCGTCGTCGTTGGCGGAACTCGTTACCGAATATTGGGGGTGTACTCATTGACATATTTTTCTGTGTGAAAAGAGTCCTATGTTGGATCTGAAGAGACATCCGCTGCCATCAGATGGTTAGGTAGGAAGATTCAGGGGATAGAGAGCTCTGGCTTTTCCTTGGACTCTCTTCGTCTCTTCTATTTATCTTCTGGTGTTTTCGAAAATGTTTTTTTTTTCGTGGATTGCTCTTCTGCAATTGGTTTTTACTGCAGCTTCCGTCTTCTAATTGATCGTCCATTAAGGTGTTACTATATCGCGGATATATTAATGTCTATAATGGGGAAATGAAAACTGGGACTATTCTTTCTTGCATAGCACCTCCATTAAACATCTCTAACATATTGTAAACCGTTATATTTCTTCTTTATATGCGAGTGGAATGTCATCTCTTCGTATTATGAAATTATTGCCTAACGGAACTTGTTCTTTTTAAACGCATCAGGATGTCGATTCAACGCTACTGATAGAATAAATATTGTTTCCGAGAAAGAATTCATTTTTACGCATTCGTAAAATCGTAATGACATCACACCAGACACCATGTTGTTACGTCATCAACTTCTTGCAATATAATCTCATGTCCTGACATCGTGAACTGTTGTGCAGTATTACTTTGTATCAAGTTACCTGTAAACGTCAATTTGATAATCAATACAGATCAAACGAATGAATTGGAGCGAGCAGACGACACAGTCTTGTTTTGTTTTATTCGTTTACTTAAGCAGTAGTTTTGAAAATTACTGCAGAATTTTTGCTTGTTAGTTTGGCGTAATTTAAAAAAAAAATACTTAGAGTAGACAACGTATAGAAAACAAGAATAATTTGTTTGTTACAATCCTATGGTAATTAATGATGGGCAATTTCTTTTCAGGTGAAAAGGAGACTTCGGGGCGATAATGAGGCGGTTATACAGAATAACGAAACATGGACGGGAACATATTTGAAACGAGAGAGTTTTAAAGAAAATGGAAACAAAAAGGACACTGACATACGATCAGAAAGTACATATTGAAGGCAAGATAGACAAAGAAAAACAGGAAGTAACTTAACTTACGAGCTTAACCTTGAGAACACAAGGCACAGTGGATAAAGGCGTTAGTTAGATCCAGTGACAGGACCCAAAGAGTGTGAGTTCAATACCCGGCTAAGGCAGTGGAGAACTTTCAGAGGGAAATTAACAGGAGATAACTGATAACTGACATCCATTAAACATGGCACGATGAACTAGAACAGTCTAACCCAGTGAGTGAAATAAAGGTTTCAGTTCGACATTCCAACCACCTGAAGAAGGCCGGAGCGTACAACGGCCGAAACGTTGTAATAAATATGGCGACAAAGATGAGGACAATAGTCCGAATAATGTAAATAATACCTCATCTCAGAAATATAGACAAATATCAGTGTATTTATTTAGATATTTACTTTGCTTATTGGACTAATCTTCGAACTGAAGTGAGCCTATCTGCCTTGAAAAGCTATATTGGAAATCATAGTTTTTCCTGGATCCGAAAATGAGGCTAATTAGAAATATACAATTACCTCAACTCTCAAGGAGGTGATATTATACGAAGAAACGTTAGGCTCTTCAATATGGTGTAATAATGTTTAGAAAACTTGTCTTGTTAGATCAATTACGTCTGAGTAGTGAGTTCGATCCTCACTGGCTACTCTATAATTGCAGCCTTGTGACATCTAACTTACGCTTAGTAAATCTATATAATAAATGCCAATGTCAGTGTGTCACACTTTTTCAATTAAAGGGACACAACTGTCTATAGCTCATCTCCTCCTTCGCTGAACTTTTAAAAACAAGCTTAAATATTAATGCAATACTTCTGTACAATTTTGAGTTTTTCTGTAGTTTATTGTTGCCTGTCGCATCTGCTCCTTCCTACCTATTGTGATGAAGGTCTAATCAAGATCCCTTCGCAGGAGCTAGTTTAAATGCCGCCCGATAGGGTGGCTCTTAAGCTAGTCACTATATAAATGTATTTTTATGCAAGTAGCTGTAGTAGAAAGATATTGAATATGCAATAAGCAATTTCCATCTAAGATGAAGAAGAGACAGAAAAGGTGGTCTACAGAAGGATGCTGAGAATATCATGGATTGAACACCTGAGCAACGATTAAATTTTAGAGAAAACAGAAACGAAAAGGACACATACGTCGCCTCAGAAAGAGAAAGTTGAAATTTTAAGGATACATAATGAGGAAAGATGGCTTGGAAAATTTAACATTCACCGGGCATATTGAAGGTTAAGTAGACAAAAGAAGGGAACGACTAACTGTTATGTTTTCATTCCACTGAATGAAGATAACACGATAATGAAATATAACGTCGCTTGGAGTCGACGTAGTCTTACTGAGTTCTGTAGTAAAGATATAAGGCTCGCCCCCCGGCTAGCTCTGCTGACGATTCTCGACGTCAGTATATATACTATTTGGACTAGTTCAAGTCATCTTCACAACAGCAATCTACTTAGCAAGCTTGTGCAAATGGTTGGTAGAACAGGGATTAGGAAATATAGTAAAAAGACAGTTTACTAAGAGTAACAAAAACTGGAAGTTTATTTACCTCACCCCCCGCGAGGTAGGATGTGGAACAAGGCCGTTATTTAATGCGGGGTGATTCTCCGTAGACCCCGTAAAAACGGAGTCGGGCAGCTGTCTACCACCCCAGATGAGGCTCTGCCCTTCGGCATAGCATCGTCCTGGTTCTTCCCTGCCCGAAGGCAGAGAGTTCGACTAGCTTAGCTGGAGACGAATCCCCAGCTAATTGCCGAAGCAAGACCCAAAAGACAGGAAGTTGTTGAGAGTTATGATTGCGCATGCCCTGAAGGGACACAGCACATAGAAGAAGACTGGTCAGGTTAATTTTAAGATGGCTGTGTGATAAATGAAAACATTATTATTAATATTCTTTCTTCGTTCAGTTTTATACGCGTAGTAACTGGTGTAGAGTAGCGGTGCGGAGAAGAATGCATCTTCAGATAAATGGCTATAAAGATGTGTTGACCACTATAAAGAAAAAGAAGCTGAAGTGATATGGCCATTTATAACTATATCGCGAGCTCTCTCCAAGATCATCCTACAAGGAACGGTACAAGAGGAGAAAGGTGCGCAAAAAAAAAAAATAGCAAAGAGAACAACAAGGAAACTTATACTTACATTCAGAATGAGGCAGCAGAAATACTTATGAGATACATACTGAGGAAAGAGAGCTAGGAGAATTTAACACTCATCGCAAGACTAGCAAGAAGAAACAGTGAGTAATTTAATTGAACACAAATAACTGAACACGGACAAAGAAGGAGGATAACAAGGTAAAAGTTACATAGGAAACTGATAAACAACGAATGCTCTCTCGTTAATGGATATATAATGAGGAAAGAAGGCCTAGATAATTCAACACTCACAGGACATCCCAGTTCTCACTTTCCAGTCTCGATAGAGACCAAAAGCGTCTCAGAATCCTTGTAGGTGACAAATTATTTTCCACCCTTCCACCTCTCTCTCACAGGCGGGGCGTGGCAAGCCTGTCATTGATCTATCGCTACTTCCATGGAAAGTGCTCGGACGAACATTCCTTGGTTCCGCCAGGCCCAACGTTAACGGCCAGGATCCACCATGACACGCACATTGTAGCGAGCCACCCACACAGCCTCCGTATTCCCCTGGTGCGAAGTAAGTTCCTTTCGAATAGCTGGTTTCCGCGAATCCCTGCTCTGTGGAACAGACACCCAAAGAAGATGTTTCTACGATCTGAACCTGAGGGGTAACCGTTATCGTCTCCTCCTATCCGTATAAACTGCCTCATAACTTAACCCTCTAGCTCGAGTGGCTCCTGAGTTTTATGCAGGGTGAACCTTACTTTTATGAAATGCTGACGGCAAGAGAAGCAGTGAGAAACCGTTGCTAATCTGATTAACGAGTTTTTGAATGAATAACAAAACAAGAACAAAAAGGAAAGTAAAGAGCATAAAATTACTTAAAGCAGCAAAAATAGAACGTTGTGAAGAACCATGATTCCCTATGCCATGAAAGGAATTGCTGCATAAAAATAACAGGTGGCTTTCACTGTAGATTAAATGATAGCCGGTCGCCTCAGTACTTCAGAAAATTCTTCAGTGATCTCGTTGTATTTCGTAATGCCGTTGTCTGGATGTCTTCGATTATTTTACCAGTTTCCAATTCTTTTAATTTCTTAGCAAGACTCGTCACATCTGTTTCTAGCACATCTCCATTAATCGATACCTCCATGTTCTATGATTTTTTTTCCAGTTCTCTGTCAAGCTCCAGATATATTTTCCAGCGTTTTGCTTCTTCACACCTTCACTTTATGGTCAATGAGAGCGTCAAATAATAATAATAATAATAATAATAATAATAATAATAATAAGGGACTTTATTCAGTAATAAAGGAAGCCAGCACATTCAAAACGGAGTTTCAAATGGGTGAAGAAATACAAGTGCAATACACCGACTGAAGCTGCAAAATACTTAAGAAAGCAAAAGCAAATGCAACCGACCAGATACAAAAACGATGGTAAGATCAACCGCTTCACGGTCAATACTCTGCTGATGTACACAAACCCCGTACCCATCAGTGGCTACGTAGTGCAGGGTTAAAAGCTGAAACTGAAGGTTTTATCCTTGCTGCACAGGACCAAGGCTTCTTAACTAGAAATTTTCAAGCACACATACTGAAAAATTGTGTTGGCCCCAAATGCAGATTCTGTGATAAATATCCTGAAATAATTGACCATCTTGTATCAAGATGCACAGTATTGGCACCCACTGAATATAAAACACGGCATGAACGAGTGGGCCAATATCTGCACTGGAAAATTTGCAACTTATATGGAAAGGAAACTGAAAGAAATTGGTATGAACACCACCTAAACCCGGTTACGGAGATAGGACCATTTACAATTTGATGGGACTACACAATACACACAGACAGAACAATCAAAGCTAATCGCCCAGACATCGTTATTAGAAACCGCAAACAAAAAATTACCTCCTTATTGCTATGGCAGCCCCTGCAGACAGCAATGTATCTTTGAAAATCTTCAAAAACACATCAAAATACAAGGACCTTGAAATCGAAATCTCACAAATGTGGCACATGGGAACATCAACAATTCCTGTTGTAGTTGGAGCCCTCGGATTGATTGGAAAAGATTCCAGTAGACTAATTGAAGGGATTCCATGTCCATGTCTTAAAGAAATAAAAAAAATTGTTCTCACGAGTTCAGCCCATACCTTACGAAGGGTTTTGTCTATGTAATTTTTTTTTCCATTGGAAAATATCATGATGCCATTTCTAACCTTAGGTCTCTGGGCGGGACCCGGAAAGAAATGAGTACACATCAGAAATCAAAGGAAATAAAATAAAGATAATAATAATAATAATAATAATAATAATAATAATAATAATAAAGGAACCCACTGAATATAAAACCTGTCATGACAGTGTGGGCCAATATCTGCACTGGAGAATCTGCAACTTCTACGGAAAGCAAACAGAAAGAAATTGGTATGAACACCACCCAAACCCGGTTACGGAGATAGGACCTGTAACAATTTGATGGGACTACACAATACACACTGACAGAACAATCAAAGCTAATCGCCCAGACATCGTTATTAGAAACCGCAAACAAAAAATTGCCTCAACAATTCCTGTTGTAGTTGGAGCCCTCGGATTGATTGGATAAAAGTCCAATAGACTCATTGAAGGGATTCCATGTCCATGTCTTAAAGAAATAAAAAAAATTGTTCTCACGAGTTCAGGCCACACCTTACGAAGGACTTTGTGCAAAATATCTACGAATGTTTTTTTTTTTCAAAACTGCTCAGTGGAAAATGTCATGATGCCATTTCTGACCTTAGGTCTCTGGTCGGGACCCAGAAAGAAATGAGTACACATCAGAAATCAAAAGAAATAAAAGTAATAATAATAACTAGAAATAACAGTGTAGATTCTACGTTTTCCCCATTCGAAGTTTCTGGCGAAACTTAATTCTTAAGTTAGGGATTGAATAAACTCTTTAAGAGTTACACGACTATAAAATACGTGTGGAAATTCTCCAATTGCATCGTCAAATATTTGAGCTTAACAACTTTAACAAAATATTGCAATACCTATCGTGAGTATGAATGCAGGTCATTATTTAAAACAGTAAGAGGATACAAATGAAAAAGATTTAAAACTGACAAGGTTTTCCATTTCACGATAGCAGATTTTAAACACATGAGCATTATTGCTGTCTCTATGTTCTCGCTCACTCTTTTTAGTATTAATTTCCCTGGTTAGTAAAATAAAAACAGGGATAGCAACTCAAACACAAAATACCCACTAAATTTGTTTATAGTAATAAGGAATATATATATATATATATATATATATATCATAATTAAGTAATATATATATATTATATTAAGTAATATATATAATTAAGTTATATATATATATATATATATATATATATATATATATATATATATATATATATATATATATATATATATATATATATATATAAAACTTAATTATATATATATTGCCCTTCATTCATGTTATCCATAAGAAATATTTTCCTCATAATTTCTATTCCCCGTTAAACAGTTCTGATGAGAGGGGACGAAACTGGTTAACTGGTGTTTTATTTTAAATCTAACATGGCCGTTAATAAAAAAAATTTTTTTTATGCCTTGATACGCTTCTGTACCGTCGCAAATATATTTAAATATATATATATATATATATATATATATATATATATATATATATATATATATATATATATCATAATTAAGTAATTCATCGAGTTTTAGAAGAAACCTCAACACAATGCAGAAAGCACTGGACAGCCGTTTCGTCCTTTATTTGGGACTGATCAGAACTGCGCATCCACTGCCAGGAATTGAAACCCAGACAGTTACGTTATTAAGCAAACGTCATGCCATATTAATATATATATATATATATATATATATATATATATATATATATATATATATATATATATATATATATATATATATATATATATATATATATATATATTATTAAATATGATAGGCAAGGAATGTCTTGTCAGTTATTTTATGCAGTTTTTCTCGTGTCCTTATGGATTTTCTTTTCAGAGGGCGGAGCATATGTAGAGATCGTCCATTCTATTGGTTTTCCCTGAGCACTTTCAGTTAACATTTTAGCCATTTTCAGGGGGTAGTAATTTTGTCTTAACAGAAATAACAGGAGTAATAATATATTAGTAATACCCATGAAAATTTCAGAGTTTTGTTTGAATTTTCCGACGAATCTTAAGTCTGAATTTAATGATGAATAAGTTGCTTGGCTATAAAATAAATATGGAAATTCCTCTATTGCATTGTCAAGTGTTTGAGCTTAACAACTTTTACAAAATATTGCAATAATAATCATGAGTATAAATGCAGATAATTATTTAAAGAAGTAAGTGGGTACAAATAAAAACATTTAAAATTGAAATCTTTTTCTATTTCACTAAAGCATATTTAAACCCATGAGCATTATCATTGCCTCTATGTTCTCACTCATTCTTTTTCTCACTGAAACCAAACAGCATCTCTGATATATCTTTTCTGCCATTTTTCACAATCAATATGGAATAGTCCATTATTTATGTGGTAATGGCAAGGGAAAAACATGTGCTAACTAACAAAAAGCATTAGGATTTTGTTTTCTAGTGTCTTGTGCAAGATCCATTTCATAGTTTTGTTGTTTTAATTTTCTGACGAATCTTAAGTCTGAAGTTAATGATCGAATAAGTTGCTTGCAAATTTCTTGGCTATAAAATAAATATGGAAATTCTCCAATTGCATTGTTAAGTGTTTGAGCTTAACAACTTTTACAAAATATTGCAGTAACAATTATAAATATGAATGCTGGTCATTATTTAAAGAAGTAAGAGAGTACAAATGAAAAAAAAAATCTGACAAGGTTTTCCATTTCACTCTAGCAGACGTTAAACACGGAACTTTTTTTCTTTCTACTAAACAGCGTCTCGGATATGACATTTTTTGTCTTTCCTTGCGATCAAAACGGAATAGTCAATTAATCATAAGGTATTGGCAGGAGATTTCTTTCTTTTTATATTTCATTCTTTCTTTGACTCGCTGAAGTCAAATAGTGTCTCTGATATGTCTTTTTCGTCTTTCCTCGCGAACAAAAGGGAATAGTCCATTATTTATGAGTTACTAACAGGGTGTAAAGTATATATCTGGCCACCCGTATTCGAGGATACCCGTCTACTAGGGCGGCTAGCCAATCCCTATTGCAGACGCTTGCTCAGGCGCATTTTTTGTTATTCAACACCCACAGAGCCCACCTGTGGTTTATACTGCAACTATGCTGGGCAGACCTTGGATAGGGTTTCTTTGAAAGCGTGTTATCTAGCGTGATCAACAATTTGAACAAGGCAGCACGTTCAAGCCCTCGTGCACGATGACTTGCGACTCCGTGCTAGCACGGCTATCGACGCCCACTCCACCAACGGTTACGTCTACCCAATTTCACTCACAAGGCTTGGGTCAACCCGTGGTATGGTTTTTCAGGCACTCTCCAAAAGTACCGCACGCTGCCCCTCCAGTCCGATAACATCAAGAAGTCTCTTTCCTGACAAATCGACCATGGTGAGATCCGAACCTTGCCCATGAACAGGGCGTAAAGTACGCACTAACTAATTAACTAAGAAGTAGAATTATAATATGACAAGCAGAATTATAAGATCTAAATTGATCAAGTGCGTTAACATGCTCATGTTTTGTATTATTGAGTAAAGACGGGCTACTACGACTATCCGGTTGGGTACTTCGACGTGGTTTAATGGTTAACAAGGTTGTCCCGCTAGATCAATTACAATGGGGTAGTGAGTTCGATCCTCACTGGGTGCTCCACATTTCAGGCGTTGTGCCATATCTAATCTATACTTAATAAATCACTGCAATAAATATCCACTTCAGTACGAAAGATTTCTTTGTTGCTTGACCATAAAATGGTTATGTGCTTCTAGAATATAATTCTGTCACCATATCTCTCACATTTGAGTATGATGCATATTCCTGGTATGCCCTTATCAGACTGGGTGTCATAAGGCGGAGGCTGCTACTTACGATTATGATTATTATCATTACGATTATGATTATTATGATTATGATATTATGATTATGATGATTATGACAATATTATTATTATTATTATTATTAGGATTATTATGACTATGATAATTGTGATTATGATTATTATGATTATGATGATTATGACTATATTATTTTATTATGATTATGATTATTATTATTATGATTATTACTATTATGATCATTATGACTATGATTATTATGATTATGATCATTATGACTATATTATTATTATTATTATTATTATTATTAGGATTATTATGACTATGATTGTGATTATGATTATTATGACTATGATTATTATTATTATTGGATTTGGTTATCCGTTTGAATTCCCAAATCCTGTAAATGTTTTACTTCTTTTTTTTTTTAATTCGGTAGAACGGATTCTTATTTGCGGACATAACAGTAGTCTGCGTGCTCAAATCCCAGTTGTTTGCACAGTTCTTATTAGATCATCATTCCTACCCAGTCACATATGTGTTAATCTGGTGTATCTGATTATAATACGAATGACTGGCGACATGTACTATTTTGCTGTCCTGCATATGTGGCTTTTAATGTTTGTTCTCACGTTTTTTCCCACATTCTGAATTTCCAAATGAAAATCGCTTTCTTTAAATCATTTCATCCCAAGCAAGGCAATAAAGCCACTAAAATGCAAGCGGCGTTGTAAAAGAATATAAGACAAAGAAAAACATTAAGTAGAGAGAAGCCAATAAAAGAACATGGTTCAGAACATAAACGATAACAGTGGATATTGCATTTCATTTTTTTAGGATAAAGTTTACTGTAAAGAGACTTCCACAAGAGAGTAGTGCGAGAGTGTAAACTGTGAGCATAGAACTTACGATTAGATTTAATAATATCAACTGCAAAATGATGAATCAAGTTATCAAAAAGGAGAGCTCCTTAGAACAATTACCATGAAAATATTTCGATAAAAGGCACAGGGAAACTACATTATGGTGATGGAAAAGTGACTGAACGCGAGATGGTTGGTCAAAACCAATAACATTGCAGATTTATTATATAGGAATAAAGTGTCGCTGCTGACATTGTAGTTTGAACATAGATCGCCAGTGAGCAGACACAGGCGATCCCATTTCTAATAAGTAGGCATGATGACAACGGAAATGTATATATGGGAATAAGAGTGGCGTCTAATAGATCACTATTTCTATTCTATCCTCTATTACTATATGGATCACTATTTCTACTCTATCCTCTATTACTATATGGTACGCTATTCTCTATACTATTCTATATCTCTATACTGATCTCTATACGGATTACTATTCGGATAACTCTTCTGTGGTTACTTTCCAAACGAGTATTATCGAGCAAGTACTATTAGTACGAGTGTTATTCGAGGGCGTTTGACACCAGTATTGTTCAACGGCGTTACTATAGTTACTAAACGGGACTCTTCAGGAAAAATACAAGAGAAATTAATAAGTCTAGGACATGAATGAATGACTTTCTACATTTAATGAATTTCAGATGCAAGAGATGTATGAAAATGACTTCTTATGAAAGTAGTAAAAGAAAAAAGATCAAATATAAAATGTACACAAACCTTATGACAATCAAAGGGAATGCAGATGTTATCGCAGTTACAATATGTTGTCTTTGGAATCTTATTGGAGGTAAAAAAAAACTTAAAAGGATTGTAGTTTAATTTGGAATTTAAGCTTCGATTGGCTTTTAAGACTGAAAATAATGTTGGAAATAAGAAATACAAATTCTAAATTACGGAGGCGCTGGTTTTAAACACGAAAATATACAAAGAACGGGCGTTCGGAAAACAAGAGGGACAACTATATTTTTTCAAAAATTAAGAGTGTTAATATATATATATATATATATATATATAGTCAAACCTAATGAGCCAGACAAACCTACCAAGGTTTCACTTAGGCAGATCGACACGAGTATAGTTACCTATATATATATATATATATATATATATATATATATATATATATATATATATATATATATATACAGGGTGTCCATAAAGTTCGTGTGAACTTTAAAAAAATTATAACTTTATTTGTATTTGCGATAGAAATAATTTGTAAAAAGGATTAGAAAGAAAGAAATCTATATTTTTTAAGGTTTTATTGAAATTTTATTTAAGTTTCCACATGTCCTCCATCATTAGCAATACAAAGGGTAATACGATTTTTCCGTTCACGGAAAACATTTGCCAATTGATTTACAGTAATGCGTTAAATCACATTAGCTATTTTAGCTATACTTAAAACTAGGTACATTAAACTTTATAACATTTTTTACAGATTACTTCTATCGCAAATACAAATAAAGTTATAATTTTTTTAAACTGCACACGAACTTTATGGACACCCTATATATATAATTTAAAAATCAGGAGATCAGTTGAATCCACAACCAAGGAAATTGATCTCCTGATTTTTAAAGTTAAAGGTCTCTATGTTATTTTTACTTTTATCATTATTGTTTTTTTCATACGTGTATTGAGCACTTTTTAATCCCACTGTTTCCTGGTCTGATTCAACTCTGACCATTAACCTTTTTTGTATATATATATATATATATATATATATATATATGTGTGTGTGTGTGTGTGTATAAATAAATATAAAAGTGAACATAGAAGTCAACACTTAGAGGCGACAGTCTGTTTCAGGCTAGATGCACTCATCAGGCCACCATATAATATATATATACATATATATTTAATATGATATACATATAATTATATATATTTGTGTATTTAGGCAGCAATCCTTCTTTCATGCATATTTCATTGAATACGACAGACAAGGTGCTTTTATTTAGTTTTTTATACAATTTCTCATGCGATCTAATAATTTTTTCTTTTCAGGTGATAAATTATATAAAAACTGTCCGAATGTTCTTTTTAGCCGAGCGCTTTCGGCTATACATTTAGCCATTTTCAAAGATGAACTATTAAATAAGAAATAGTTTGTTGCATGTATGCATTTATATAATGTTTTCATTTTTCAAAACACGGTCAAGATATTGTGTCCATGTTCATAGTTGATATTATTAAGTGTTGGCTTTTTTGTTTTTATTAATAAGCCTTACATTATTTTTAGCCTTTTTTGCATGTAGATGATGCTATAATAGTTATGTTGTCAATAAGTATGTTACGAATAATGTCCGGTAGGTCTGCATGAATATTTAAAGGAGATCTACGCCTTTCTGACCATAGCTCAATCTGTCGTATTCAATGAAATTATATATATATATATATATATATATATATATATATATATATATATATATATATGTATATATATATATTAGAGAGAAACCAGAGGTTCATGGACACGGGATGGCACACAACCTTGAAAAACCGAAAGTAATCAAACTTTCACAAAAATCATTAACACCCACGCAAATAGACATCCTATGTAAAGGACTAAAATTCAAACCAACACTCCAAAGACCAAGTGTAGCAGAAATGAAGGATGATGTTTCGGAATTCCGTAGAAGACTCAGACTAGCAGAACAATTCTTTGGAGAAGAAAACAATGATAAATCGCTAGTAAAAAACAAGAAAGATTATCAACACCCAAAAGGTAAAAACGCAGCCCTTGATGAATTCTGTAATTATATCTCTAAGATCCCATTTGACAAACTGGAAATGCCACAAAGTCCAACTTCACCAGACAACATTGGAACCAACTAAACGACCTAAAATTGGGCAAAAATATTGTTATAAAAGAAGCGGACAGAGGAGGCGCAGTTGTTATGGATACAGAACTGTATACAAGCATCATACACAACATGCCAAAGGACGACACCTACCATGAAGAAACTAGAGAATACCAATCTCATAAAGTGATGAAAAAAAATCATCAATTTAATACACCCACACCGAGGCTTGTCTTACGTCTAAGGAACATGCCTACCTTACAAACTTTAGATATAAAGCAAGCAATTTTTATGAACTACCGAAAATACACAAAAGTAAGCTCATTACCGAAACATGCAATACTACAAAAACCGGTTGCGTGACCATACCCGCACCAACCGATCTAAAAATAAGAACTATAATAGGACGGCACAATTTGCGCGACACACCGTCTAAGCAATTTCCTAGACATCCTATTGAAACCCCTTATCAGAT
>OZ038501.1:74529837-74547337 GCA_964036315.1 Acanthosepion esculentum
TAGTTACGTTGTTCTGGAATTGTCATCAATGGTCGACTGAACTTGCTTTGTTTCAATGACTTTTGTTTTGTTAATATTCAATAAATTCATTTCCGATTTAATTAAACAAGGTAATTAATAAAAACAAAACAAAAAAATACATTGATTCAGTTGAATCAGTCTCCGTGTTTTTTTTACTGTTTTTATCACAACGGTTCGAACGCCGTGTTTTCGACCTTCTTTCCGAAAACTACAGCAGCTGAAACGTGATAAAAAAACAACAAATAAGGCGAGAAAAATTATCTGCATTAATCAATACTGACAAAATATCTGTTGAGTAATACTCAGTTATATATGTTTAATTTTAAAATCAACCAGTCAGGTATTTTAAGTGCTTATTCATTAAGTGTTACCTTCTTTTATGTGTTGTTACATTTCATGACGTGGACGATAATGGGTCTCCATATTTTCCTGAATTTTGTTACTCTAAGTAACTCCCGCCACTTTATCTCTTCTAACCTATCTTTGTAGTCCATGTTCGGCCATTAAAATATAGGTATCTCGTTGTTCTCTCTATCTTCTCTTGAGTATTAAATTATCTAAGCTTTCTTTCCTCGCTACGTGTCCCTGATATTCCAGCTGTCTCTTTCTGAATGTTAACAGATATTTATTTATAGTTCCTATTCACCTTCCTCTTTGCTCACATGTTTTGTACACGGCATTCGTTGGTAGAAGCACATCTGTGTAACTTTAAATTTCTTCTTCTGTGAGTAAATCGGCCAGCATTCAATGTCATATGGAAGAACAGATATAACACAGTAGTTCATATGGACAGCACACCAGAGGAAAACTGTATAATGTATTGATCGGTTGTGTTGGCAACACTAGAGAAGAGATTATTAGACTCTCCGAAAAAATATGGAAAATTGTAGTCAATACGTAAGTCCTTTGGTTTTTATTCGAAAGATTGCCTGCTTCTACTAAAACGTAAAAAATTGTTCGGAAGGCTGACTGACCGATTTATGCAGCAAACTTTGGACGAAAGATGACCCGGATGTTTAAATTGTCCAATTTTCTGAATCAAATTTTAATATATACACTTAAAACAGCAGAAAATCAATGAAAATTAAAAATGAAATTATATTTAACAGATGCAAATTATACTTCAAAATCATTACCTCTTTATTTTTATTTTTTCATAAAGTAACATTTAAGAAATAAACTCAGAATTCAGTGAATAAATACTGAATGTTTTATTAAATTTCATTAATTAGTTGAATTTCAGAAGATTTTTTTCCAATGTAAACAAATGTATATTTTATCTGATTACCCCATTGCGTTTACGGAGGATTTTTCTTAACGCTTACAAGGTGATATTGTTTAAAGCAGTATAAAAGGAAACCCTCTCTCTCTCTTTACCCACAGGATATCGGAGTGACAAGACGTGTCTTGTTTCCTCTCTGAAGAGACTTAGTTCTTGAACCACGTATCGCATCGCATCTAGCACAATATCTCTACAACAACCTATCATATAAATATCAATTTAACACAAGAAAATAGTCCTTTTCAACAAAGGAATCAACACCACTAGAAACGCTGTAGCATGTCTTGCATAATATTCTACAGTGCCTCATTATTTGTTTAAGTTACTCTAGGTTCGTAGGAAGAGGGGGTATATAGACCTGTCACATAGCCCCATCAAAAAAATCACAACGTGTTAAGTCAAATGAACGTGGTGGTCATTTCAACAACACATTGTCATTATCACTGACACACACGATCCATCTTCCTAGTTGATTTTCTTTTGAGATAATTCCGCACTGAGGCTCTGGAGAATGTTACGTAAGACATGTTACAGCGTGTTTGGCAAGAGCTGGACTACCAACTTTAGTCTCTGAACCTCGCATCGCGTCCAGAACAATGCCTCCCCAAACAACAATGCCACAGTTCTCCTACATCATCTAGAAAATTATGTTGAATTCTCTGCCAATGCCTCTAAAACTGAATTCATATACTTCAATCAGCAAGGCCCTTTCAGGTGAATCAATAAAATCTTTTGAACCTTTTGCATATCTAGGAAGCGAGATAAATTCTACTGAAAAGCGTGTGAAAATTCGCATAGCTAAAGCCTGGGCAGCCTTGAATAGATGTAATCTGAAAATCTGATCTACCAGGCAACCTCAAGCGGAGATTCTTTCGAGCCACTGTAGAGGCGGTGTTAATGTCTGGTGCCACTGCCTGGATATTAACTAAAACCCTAGAGTCAAAGCTTGATGGAACCTACACTCGGATGCTGAAAGCTATACTTAACATCTCTTGGAGACAATACCCAACTAAATCACAGCTCTATGAACTCATCACTGATAATTCTACAATCTTACACGAACGAAGAATTCTCTTTGCAGGACACTGCCGCCGAGCAAAACAAGAACTCGCGAGTGATCAACTGTTCTGGAACCTATCCATGGAGCAAGTCGTTGTTCCTCGCCCAGCAATGGCCTACATTGACCAGCTATATTATGACACAGAATGCCCTCCCTCCTAATGACCTTTCGACCTTGATGCAGGACCGTGATGGATTCCTGAATGTCATAGTTAGCTCGACCGAATAAAATATAACAGAAGAAAATATCCCTTTTCAAAAAACCAGTCAACACCGCTACAAACTGATGACTCCCGTAATGAACTGGTAACCTTATGCCGTTCCATTCTAATGTTTGGTTTGGCTTGTTTTGGTTTACGGCATATCAATCTCAATGGGTTATTTAATGCCGACAAAATTTTTATTGCTGATTATTACATTTTTTTTCAAAAATGTATAGCTGGTAATATCTTTTCATTCAAAAACCTATTTCTGGTAATATTTTTTTCTCAAAACTCTATTTCTACTAATATTTTTATTCAAAAATGTATTGCCGGTAATATTTTCTCAAAAAATGTATAGCTGGTAATATTTTGTTTTTTTTTCAAAAAATGTAGAGCTGGTAATAATTTTTATTTTTCAAAAATGTATAGCTGGTAATATATTTTTTTCAAAAATGTATTGCTGGTAATAATTTTTTTTCTTCAAAAATTTATTGTTGGTAATAATTTTTTACAAAGTATTTCTGGTAGTAAAACCTATTTTTAAACTTCATAGTGTTTTGACCCCAGTTTTGGGGTTAACTATTTGCCAATAGCTGGGATCCTAACAGGGTGGACCTGAGAACCCCCAACAATTAAGAGGTGATTCCACGCTCCTCGAAACCTCCTGATTAGAGGACTTGCTGTCGGATGTAGGTTATCGTCATACCCAGGACGATCTTATGTTTGGTAAATAAAGTGAATAAAATGTTGAATTCATTTATTTTGAGATTTGTTGAAATTCCATACCGAATGTTATTATTGACCACCGCATTTACGTCCCTTTCAGTTTTGCATTGAAAAATTTCAGTTGTGTGTGTGTAAATTTTTTTTCGTGCAAATGTAAACGGACAATTTTTACAATAAATAATCTTCACAATATTTTTTTTTTGTAAGGTTCTGCAACGTTTTCTTTGTCGAGCAAAGATAATCACACGGCATTGGAATCCGTTCAAACTCCACTTACTTTATCAGGCAAATAATCCGATATATGTCGACTCGTATACGGGTAGTATACGGGTCGTACGCCTTAGGATGAAATGAAGAAGAGATTAAACGGCACGAAAAAAAAGTTATTATTTACATTATTCACATTCAAACTTATGTTCTCATCCTTGCCGCTATCACGAAGTTTCGACTCTTGTGTTCTTCATCATTCTTCAGATTTATGTCCATCAGGCTAACTCTGAATTTAGAACTGAATCTGTAGGGATGTTATTATTATAAATAAATAAAAATAAAATAATAATAATAATAATAATGAATATTATAAATAAAATAAAATGAAACAAAAAACATGAAAACGTCGTTTAAAATAAATTACATAAAAAATAATAAAAAGTTATCCCAGCATACAACAGAAACTGTTCCTGTCGGAAAATGAATATCCCACCGAAGGACGTTGAGTTCAATCTCTTCGGTGAACAATCAAGACATCCAACTTCTCTCTCAGGGACATTGCTTGTCATAATACAAAATGACACCTTCCTTTTATCACATACAACCTTAAAAACACTTGTAACCAAAAATACACACACCAGTACACAAAATAAATTGTATGATATTAATGCACACTTTAACATGCTTTTACTGTTATCTCTGTGTATGTTTTATTACTGTGAAGTATGTTTTTATACCCATGTGAACACGAGGCTATTTCTGTTGCTACCATGTGAGTGATCCGACAATTTAATCGGAATACTTTCCTTAGAAATAGCGATAGAACAGCGAAAGGCTTTCAAAGTTTCGTCTGTAAGAAAAGGGTAGTAGCATGGAAAATAATTTGTCACCCACAAGGACGAGGAGACGCTTTTGGACTCTGTCAAGACTGAAAAGTGAGGACTGGGCACAAGTAAAGGTCATAACTGGAGGAACTGAGGAATGTAGTTTGTAGGGACATTATTATTATAAATAAATAAAAATAAAATATAAAATAATAATGAATATTATGAATAAAATTAAAATGAAACAAATAACATTAAACTTTGTATAAAATAAATTAAATAAAAAATAAAAATTATGAATATCCTCCCAGCATGCAACAGAAACTGTTCCTGTCAGAAAAACGGACATCCTGCCAAAAGATATCTTCGCTGTCGACCTTTGGATAGTTAAGATGTCCAGATCCTCTCTCAGGGACATTGATTGTCATAATACGAAATGACACCTTCCTTTTATCACATACACACTTAAAAACACTTGTAACCAAAAATACACACACCAGTACACGAAATAAATTATATGATATTAATGCACACTTTAATATGCTTTTACTGTTATCTCTGTGTATGTTTTATTACTGTGAAGTATGTTTTTATACCCATGTGAACACGAGGCTATTTCTGCTCCTATGATGTGAGTGACCCCACAAGTTAATCGGAATACTTTCCTTAGAAATAGCGATAGAACAGCGAAAGGCTTTCAAAGTTTCGTCTGTGAGAAAAGGGTAGTAGGATGGAAAATAATTTGTCACCCACAAGGACGAGGAGACGCTTTTGGACTCTGTCAAGACTGAAAAGTGTGGACTGGGCACAAGTAAAGGTTATAACCTCAGGAATGTAGTTTGTAGGGACATTATTATTATAAATAAATAAAAATAAAATATAAAATATAAAATAATAATAATAATAAATATTATAAATAGAAATAAAATGAAACATTAAAACTTTGTATAAAATAAATTAAATAAAAATTATAAAAATCCTCCCAGCATGCAACAGTAACTGTTCCTGCCGGAAAAACGGACATCCTGCCAAAAGATATCTTCGCAGTCGACCTTTGGACAGTTAAGATGTCCAGCTTCTCTCTCAGGGACATTGCTTGTCATAATACGAAATGATTTCTTCCTTTTATCCCATACAGCCTGTCGGAGTTAGCTCCCCCTCAGTTCTTTAATCTCTCTCTCCCCTGGCTATAAATACTACCCCCCTCTCTCTCTCTCTCTCTCTCTCTCTCTCTCTCTCTCTCTCTCTCTCTCTCTCTCTCCTTAGGCCGCTACCTCGTGCGGAGGTGAGGTAAAATCTCTCTTTTTTTCGACTTAGGCTTGGGCCGCTACCTCGTGCGGAGGTGAGGTAAAATCTCTCTCTTTTTCACTCAGATACAGCGTTTCCCAAATTCTGGGAACACGCTAAGAACAATACACGTACGTACGAACACTACAACAGACACACACAATTTCTCCATACAAACTCTATGTAACAGTCCATGTCTTTGTTTAACTTGTTTTGTTATTAATATATATTTGTTTACCCATATATATATCGGTCTCGCTTGTCTTCTTTGGACTTAATTAAAGTCCGACATTCCCATGTAGCTGGACCGGCCAGCAGGAAAGTTTAACCTTCTGATATCTCTTCACATCTTCACCCCCACGGTCCTCTACAAGCCTTAAAACATTTGTAACCAAAAATACACACAGCAGTACACAAAATAAATAAACTGTATGATATTAATGTACAATCAACATGCTTTTATTGTTATCTCTGTGTACGTTTTTGTCCTTGTGAAGTATGTTTCAATTTTTTTTTTTAAGCTTTTCACCCCTGGCAAGGCTGGAAGCCACTAGCACGCAAGGGGTTACAGAGGATTTGGAGCGAGAGCAAATAGGAGTGTTAGAGGAAAGGATGTGGAGGAGGATAGAGGATAGATCAAGGCAACTAGAGATGTCGATTGACGTTACACTTGAATAGTTGGCGATCATAGTCACCAGGGAAACAGGAATGGGGAAAGGAGTTCCATAGACATGAAGCTATTGGAGTAGAAGAGACGTCTACATTTAACAGTTTCAACAGTGAAAGGGTGGGAATGGGATGCCAGCCTCGTAGGACGCTTGAATTCATGGAGCCTGGGAACCAGCGATAGCCGCTCATCGGAGCAATTACCATGGAAGTATTTATAAAAGAGACAGAGAGAGGCGACGGTGCGTCTGTGGGAGAGAGACTGCAGATGAGGAGCCAGATCAGGGTCAGTTACATTGCATACCCGTCTCTGGATCTTATCAAGAACCTTTAGGCAAACAGAAGGGGCTCCAGACCATATATGGCAGCAATACTCCATGCAAGTGAAGACGAGGCTATTTCTGCTGCTGTGATGTGAGTGACCTCCACAAATCTTTTATCTAATCTACAGGGGTAGATTCTTGTTTAGGGATATCTCTTTTCAGTATTTAATATTGCTCAAGACGAGATAACATTCTAGCTTCGTAGAGTAAATAAATGTTTCTGTTCGAAATTTTCTGAAAGTTACGCGGGGTTACATTCCATCATCACCGATTTGATTCCGAGCTACCACCAGTCACGATGAAAAAAAATCTCCTCTTGGGGAGGCTCCGTGCCCTGAAAGACGATTGGGCCTTAAACTCACAGACCTCAGGTAGAACTCCTACGTACGATGCATCGCTAAAGACGCAGGAAAACTGGTCGGTTCCCTGTATTGCTCAAGTAAATACATGACTCCTCGTCCTTTCCTCTACCTTTAGAATAGCCAGATCAGGCTTAAAATAGAGCATTGTTGTCCTATTTGGGCATAAGCTGCCCAGTCCACACTTTTCAGTCTTGATGAAGTCCAAAACCGTCACAGTGTCCTTGTAAAACATACGGTTACATATTACCTAGTTCGACGGTAAAACGATGAGACCTAGTTGCCAATCTAGTATCGCGTTTAAACTCATTGAGTCGAGACACCAAAGAGGAAAGCTTATCAGGTCATTTGACATGAAAACATTGTGTAGAAAAGACAGAGGGAAGCCACGTCACGATGGTGGGAAATTTGCTGAAGTCAGAATATCAGTTCAGGTTCGAATTACATTACAAACACTTCTTTGAATTTTGTCAAAGATTTTGAGAAATTCAATAGGAGAACCAGACGAAATATATCAGCAGTGTTCAGTGCATGGGCACATGGTGCATTTATAAAACGTGCAAGATGGCTCTGATGACCTCAACTACAAGAATCGCCTAATGGTTTTGGATGGTCGCTACTCTGGACGATGGTCACTTCAGGGGACATTACTTTGGTTGGAAGTCATCATCCAGCTTATTGATCCTGACGAAGTCTACTCTAGAAGAGTTGAAAAGTCGACGAATTCAATCTGGGGCAATACTGCACAGCTAGGGTTAAGATTGTTTCCTTGATTTGCCGTCGGACACAAAATGAAACGAAAATATGGAAGCATATTTTGCAAAAGACAGCAAGTGCCTCCTTTTTGCGTCTTTTCTAAAAAAGAAATACGAATGTAAAGATATTCTTGCTTCACCAATATTTGGTTAGCTTGGTCAAGGCGGCCGGATTTGTAGCAGTTATACTACTGGTACTATTGGGTGAATGGAGAGAATTGGTATGTGTCTGTGTGCCCGCTCTTGTCTGGTCACGTAATTGCGAAATCAACAAGCACGTCTATCTTCTACCAACTGGAAATACCAACTAAGTTTTTTCCCTCTTCAATTCTGATCGCATTCTACATCGCAACTCAGAATAGCTGCTTTTTAATTAATTTCTCCTTCCATTGTAACAAGATGTATCTTCTTTTTTATGTACCGCATCTTTTCAGTAATCATGGCTTTCCTCAACTACCGATCTTGTGTAGCTCTCAGCAATGTTTATGCACTTTGTTATCCCTCCCCAGTCTTTATTGCGCCATCCATTCTTCGTTAGGTCGTCGTCGGCATCTCTCCGTCTCGAGAGACGATAGAGAGCCTGGGCGGGATATAGACGTCTAGTTCCCCCTCTCGGCCTTGCTAGCAGAGTCCAATGGAGAGGATAAAGCAATACGGTTTGGTACCAACGCGGCTGCAGGAGTTGCCGGAAGGTAGCACAAAGGATCCACTTCGGGGATCCACTCCGGGTTTGAATTCAGAGTTGTCCTTCTCCTAGACCAGTTTGCCATCCAAGGCTATAAAACCCAGTCTGTCCTGCTATTTACCCATAGCTGGAGGGAGAAGAAGAGGATTCACACCTTCCCAAGGGTATTAGCACGTAAGTGAATGTAATGGATTCGACTGGAATTCGAACTCGGCTCTCCGATTCCTCAATCCAAGCCGATATCCATTACTCCACCTTGTCTCCTCTGTCTCGTTAGGTAAGTTATTCGATATTCCCCTCTGTCACTCTTACATTCAATATGACCTGCGAGTATCAAATTCTTCATGCTCTTTAATTTTAATCGTTAATAGATTTTCCACTTTGTCTCAACATCTTTATTCTTGTTTTGGTTACTATTAAACATCTTGCAAGCACACATTAACAGTATCATCTTATGTTATTAAGAATGCGTCAACCGATAATACATTTTGGTAGTTCTCTTAAAATCGCCTCGATGTATCGGTTGAATTTTGTGTTCTCTCATTTTGTGTCCCAGAAATTGCATCTTTTTTCTTTTCTTTTCCATCTCCCTGAAAGAAAAACTTCTTCGCTGCCCACATGTTTCATTCATGTTATTGTCAGCATCTTTTGTCGAACTGCACCGTTGTTGCCCCAAGTCTCCCTTTCTTCTCCGAGAGAAATGTTCAGCATTAACTGCCCTATAAGAGGATTGATATTACATAGCAGTTCAGCACTCTTACTTTCGTTGCCAAAGAACATTTCTTCTTTCTTAATACATCGTTTAGCTTTTGGAAGGGGTAGCGTTGCAGCTCACACCAGACACCAGTTTCTTTCTCAGGATACCGCTTCTTCCGGTCGAAAGCTTGTGGCCTAATACCAGCGAAAATATTTATTTGGCCGGATCGTTACCCACGAAATAAAACTTTGAGACGATATTTTAGCAATCGGCAAATTTTATTCTGCTGCAAATTTCTCCGTAGGCGAGCGACGAAAAGTGAAGCGAGATGAGGTGAACGGTCTAAACGTCGTGCGCCTTCCTTTTCGTGTGACGGACGAGCAGTCCTTTGTTTTAGGTCAAAGAATGTCTGTTCTCGTTAAGACAGTGCTCCTTAGCAACCTATCTAAACAAAAACAAACTGATTCATCAAGTTCGCTTAACTCAACTAACTCTCTATCAGGCTCGATTGACATGCTCCTTGTGAAGTCCGCTACACTCAGCTGACCTTCTTTGTCAAGGCGATAATTGTCAAAACGATTATTGTAACATCCTGCTGATGTCTCCTTAGCAAGATATCAGCTGACAAGTGATATCGCTATAAAGGTATCTTTTTCTAGTCCAATGCGCATTCAGATTTCAGTGCAGTTTCCGTTATATGATATAACACTTCCCAGAGAATTAAATTTATGCATTTTCTTGATCCTGACGCCCCTGCTTTGTAGCTAGAATATTGAACCGTCTTTCTTACTAAAGGCCATACATTCTGTCTTCTGACAATTCATGGTTAATCATTTATTCCTGCTCTCTTTGCTACCTTCTCTGGGAGTTCCTGCAGTGTTCTTTTTGCGTCTGCCATCAACAGTATCATCTTATGTTATTAAGAATGCGTCCACCAATAATACATCTTGGTAGTTCTTTTAGAATCGCCTCGATGTATCGGTTGAATAAATTAATTGCATTAATTTGGTCGCTTTAAAACCATTTTTGGGAGCAAAGTGGGCAATAGCCAGCTCTACGGAATGCCAAAGAGCATTGTCTTGCATGAAGATATGTTAAACCATAGCAAATATGATCTGTATCATTAAAAAAAAAATGACTCGTCTTGACTTGACCAACTCTGAATAGAGCTATAATTTTACTGCCTATAATGCTAGCTATTATTCCACACCCCTCTGTTGTCTTTGAAATTGTATTGGTTGACTATTCCTATAACGGATCCAAATTTGAAACCAACCAATGTAGCTCTACATTCATCACTACAATTTAATGTTGAGAAATCAGTTTTGTGTACATCTTCGCTAAATCTAGACTTTCCTCTTTCTTATATTTACACAATTGGTGGCAGTTTGTTTGCCTGCGCGTCATTAACCAATGCTCTTCAAATTCTAAAACGCTTTTTTTACTCTTTACATTCACAATACCAGCGTCAAATATTTCTTTGCTGGTCAATCCATTTTCCTTGCTATTTTTCTTTTTTTTATATGTCGTATGCTTTCATGGCGTGGTTAATTTTATCTTGGCTTACGGCGATATCACGTTGAAATGCCGGTTATCGTACGATCACCGAAGTTAAGCAACATCGAGCTTGGCAGGTATCTGGATGGGTGACCGCTTGAGTATACCACGTGCTGTAAGCTTGGATGTGCATGGGATGTAATGAATAATGGCTCGGAATTTTTAATCGGAGAGACTAGTTGCAATTCCCGTTGGATTCGTTATATTCACTTACGCGCAAATAACTCTTGGAAAGGTATGAACCCACATTTTCTCCCCGAGCTATGGGTTAATTAGTAAAATTTGTATCACTAAGTCATTATTTCTCTTTCTCTCTGGCAACAACCAATGGATGACAAGGAAAGAGGACCAACCGGCCCTTTGAAATCATTTTTACGACTCCTTTTGTATTTAAACTGGATATATTTTCTGATAAATGTGGTAGTTTAAATGGACAAAGGATTTCGATTTGAAATGCTGATCTTGTTGTCAGTGAGCGATGGGTATCGAAGTAATATCGATATTAATGTTAGGATCGGTATAAAAATAAAAATAAAATTGTTACTGAATAAGAATAACCAAAACTAAGGTTGGAAATGGAACAATATTATATATATATATTTTTAAGTTTATCACCCCAAGCAAGACTGGAAGCCACTAGCACGGAAGGGGAACAGTAACAGCCTAAAAGATTCGCCAGAGGCGTGTAGTAAGTAATCAACTGCTAGTGGTGAACTAGAAATGAATCAAAGTGAATCGCAAGTGGAAGACCACACTGAATATATTCACTAAACGCCCCACGCGGTCAGACGTGGCAAAAGGCCAAATTTAATGTGGGGTATCCGAGCCCGTAGTCTCGGGCAAAAAATTCCCCGACATAGCTTCGTCTGGGGATCCACTCTGCTCGGAGGCAGAGAGTTTGGCAAGCACGTCGTGGGAGACCCCAGTGAAGATATTCACTAATCTCCCCACGCGGTCAGATGTGGAACAAGGGCGAATTATTGTGGGGTGAACCGAACCCGTAGGCTCAGGCAAAAATTCTCCGTAGACCCCGTAAAAACGGGGTCGGTTAGCTGTCTATCACCCCAGACGAGACTCTGCCCTTCGACATAGCCTCGTCTGGGTTCCTCTCTACCCGGAGACACAGAGTTTGACAAGCACACTGTGGAAGACCACTGTAAGATATTCACTAACCGCCGCACGCGGTCGGATATGGCACAAGGCTGAGTTTATTGTGGGGTATCGGAGCTCGTAGGCTCGGGCAAAAATTCCCCGTAGACTTCGTAAAAAATGGGGTCGGGTAGGTGTCTACCACCCCAGACGAGACTCTGCCCTTTGGCATAGCCTCGTCTAGGTTCCTCTCTGCCCGGAGGCAGACAGTTTGAAAAGCACACTGTGGAAAACCACAGTGAGTCAATATGCAGTATATTCTACTGTATTTATAAGAATTGGGACATACCCATTATAATTCATAGGGACGGTATAACAATAATAAAGAATAACCAAATAATAAAAATTGGGGAATGTTTAACCTTCGTGCTCGCCAAAAAAAAACAAAAAAAAACAAAAAAAACCGTGTCTGCTAACCTGAGGAAACCAAAGAGAGCAAACGCTCTCGGCGAAACGCGTCGATAATAAATTTTCCACTTCGTGTCATCATCTTACAAGATTATAAAAATTATTTATTATTTACCTTTTCTAAAGACTTATTATTTACCACTTCATAAAGAAATACAGATATTGAAAGATATATTTTTATTCTAAAATTTACTTAAAAAGATGACAAAATTATCAAAACATGTAATCAAACTTCAATGCAATATTTATTATTTACCATGTATAAATTATATATATATATATATATATATATATATATAGTGATAATATTAGTGGTCAATATATATATATATATATATATATATAAATAAATTCCCAATAGGATAGAATCCAAGTAGAACTCAATGTCCAGGACAGAGTAAGAATATAATATAAAAGGCTCAAACACTAATATTCCATGGTTATAATTTATTACATTGGAATCGTAATCACGATACAAATCATCAGACCTACAAATTCAAAAAGAAATCGGAAAATATAACTCCGGGTATATATATATATATATATATATATATATATATATATATATATATATATATATATACACACACACACACACATATATATATATATATATATATATAAACTATACGACCTGGATATGATAATAAACGGCATCCAGCAGTATGGTCGAAGGCTGGATGGTTTTGCGGCCCCCCCCTCTTAATTACTGTTGTTACTTGGTTCACTTTGACCCTGGGTGGCAGAACAAACAGTGAACCCCGAAACAGAGATCAAAACATTATGACAGTATAAAAATACATTTTCATAGTAAGAATACAAATAATGCATTATTGTAAACACCCCCCCACCAAAAAAAAACCAGCAATACATTATTGGAATAAAATTTACCAATGATCCTAAGAAAATTAAATTTTGGCATTAAATGACCCATAAGGAGTTGATGTGCCAGTAAACAGGCCAAACCAAACCAAATATCTACGAAAGCAGTTTTTTAAAAATACATAATGTTATAAAAATATCAATGAATTATTAAACAAGAAAATTTGAATAAACATAATTATCTACGTATTTCGCGTGTTAAAACAATGAACATTGTTGAGGGAGTCAAAAGAGTACACAGTAATAATGGTGTCAGTGTAATAACCGTTCTTTCGACACAGAGTTTTTTTTTCTTCTTTTTCAGGCGCGAAGGTGAAACATCACCAAAAGTCGTTTACCAAACTTAGTACAAGGTTACAGGTACTGGACACACATTAAGTTGGAACTCACTAAAGAAATAGTCGGCTCATTGTAGTGCTTTTGAAATTATTTGACTCATCCTCCATGCTTTATCTTTACAAGAGTCAGATTAAACCAAAAATGGATTATTGATACCATATTTGGCCGAGTCCTCACTTTCGAGTAAAATAGATCTCACCTGTTGTTTACGTGTTCTTGTTGGTGGTGACTCATTTTTCAATTCTGCAGCATCTTCCCACAGATGACACGTCACTGCTCGACCATTGTCTACATTTCAGATGTTCGGGTGAGTTGCATTTTTTAGCTCCACCACTTCAGACCTTTGCAGGTAGGGCACAACATGCCACTTCCATGGTGTCGAATCACCCACATTACTCCCGTGTTCCAACTACAATGCGACGTCGGTTCTTGAACGCTCCTTATGTCGAACAAGTCGGTTCACGAACATTTTCAATTAAAAAATACGCCCCCAAAATACGCCCGAAATCCTGTTCTCTAACGAAAACGACGTTAGCCGAATGAACACGAATCAAATCGAGGAAGCCCGAGCAAGATCGGAAAAACAAAAAAGGAAACAAAAGCAAAAAAAGGAAACAAAAGAAAAAAACAAAAAAAAACAAAATTGAGAACATCCAAAGAATAAAATTTGTTTACCAAATAGCGTACAAAAACTACAGATACTAGTCATCTATTAAGAATAAGACTCACTACCCACTAACTATGTTGAAAAATAGTCGGCTCAGATTAGACCAAAAATGTATTATTGCTGCTATGTTTGGGTTGGAGCTGCCCAGTCTTCATTTTTCAGCCTTGCGTGTGTTCTAGATAGTTTACGCTGTCTTGTACAGTGGGGGATGACCTATTTTCTACTCTACAAACTCTTTTCTACAGATACAACATTACATGCCTATTGTGACTATCGCTGATACCATAGCAATTGCTCAGTCCCATCAGTTTACAGTTAGGACTCTCCATGCTACGTCCACGGAATCGAAACATCCACATTACCTCCGTATTCCATTTGTAAGCAGAAAGTTATACTATGATAGCTTTTTATCTAAGAACTGTTATTTTATTTACACTATTTACATTGTTCAGACTGTTGTCCTCAAATTTATTCACGATGATTCGGCAGTCATATGCTCCGGCTTTCTTCAGGTGATATTTAGAACCGAACCCTTTTAGTTCACGGGAGTAGACTGACATACCTTTAGATATAGATAATTCCTCAACTGTCCAAGTTTTTGTTCCCTCTGCTGTGGCCAGTTATTGAACTCACAACTTTTTTGGTCAAGTCACTTTTTGATCAGTCAAGCAACGTTTTTATCTACTGGGTTATGTTTCCTTGGTGAGTGAATTCATTTTTGGGAATTATAAACTTATTGTCTCAGTAACGATTGTTTCCAGCGCTCATATTACAATTTGCTGTTATTATTGCTTTTCTTTAGAGCTCTGTATTACTGGACTCCATATTGTATTCATATCTATGCTTGTCCGTCTTAGGCTTTTGTAGCCTAGCATATGCGCTGATTACTTACGTTTTCGTATTTTCCAATGATATTCTATGTCTATTATTTCAACACCATCCCACAGAGGGCAGTGATCTCCCTTTTCTATCCATATATGGTCAGCCATGTGTGATTTTTCTATTTCTCCTCGTGTTACGGCTTTATGATATTCCTACGGTTTTATCATAAGGGGCGGCCTGTTTCTTCTTTATAATCAGCTGCACGGGATGGTGTATATAAAGTTCTTAATGATGTTGTCCTTCATGGGTGGTGTTACTCGGATGAAGATATTTGCGTAGTATTGAACCACTCATGAAAGTAGTCCCGATGTTATATGGACCACAGATCTTTTGTATACTTTCTGATAAGCCCTACACATAAGATAGGCAGACCGAAACTGTTTTCCGAATGTTCTTATAATGTACCCTTCTATCTCAGTGTGTGGAGCCTGCTATCTTGTGCCCAGAGTAGTTGTTACGTTGGTGGGGTCGAAGTTGAGATAATCTCCGGCGAATGGTGGCTTGCAGTATACGGATGTCTTGAACCCACGCACTTATTAAGTTCACATGTTCCATATATATATATATATCCAGAATCTATCTTACATATCTATGTCTACCATCCCTCCATGCTTAGAATATTGCAGCTACATATGGTCCGGTACCCCTGCTATTTACCTTGAACTCATTGATAAAATCCAAAGAAAAATCTGCAATATTATTGGTCCTGATCTGGCGGCTCAGCTCCAGTCACTTTCCCATCGCCGTAAGGTTGCCTCTTTCTGTCTTTTCTATAAATATTTTCATGGTAATTGTTCGAATGAGGTCTTCGCTGTGAAACCTAAATTTTTTTAAAATTTAAGTGCAGCACTGGACTGGCATCGAGATCTCATCTATTTACAGTTGTGCTAGCAGGATGTAGCCGGAAGTTCTATACTAACAGTTTCTTAGCTTGTTGAACTCCCTTCCGGCTCCATACTTTCCAGATAATTTTAATCTGCAAAAGCTTAAATACAATGTCAGTCGCTATCTATTGTCCGTCTGATTACTCTCTTATCTTCCCGCTCATCATTAATGTTCCTGTTTCTAATTCTTCCACACCCTGTAACCCCTCTCTTATTAGTTTAAACGTTACATTTACTGTGGGCACATGTTAAATAGTTTTTTAAAATTTTTTTATTAATAGTCTTGAATGTCAAATCCGGCAGATATAAGTCAGACTGTTAAAAATAAAGAAGCAAATAATCAAAACAAAAAAGACGACAGACGTTTACTCAAACATGTATATACGCAAATATAAGTTTTAAAGTAATATATATGTTTGGTAGGAGTTAACGTTCTGAAGCGTTTTTTTTTTTCTGTCTATGTAATCTAAGCGTTCAGCACTTTTCTTTACTGGGTCAGTAGTTTTTTGCCTTTAGGACATTTTCTTGTTTCTTTTCTTGTTAGAGTTATTCTTTTGTTTAAGGTGTTAGATATTTTGGTCAGACCAATATAGATAGTTTTTCTTTAATATATATATATATATATATATATATATATATATATATATATATATATATATATATATGCAAGTTTCATTAAAAACGACAGACAAGGTACTACGGTTAAGTTTTTTATTTAATTTTTCTTGTGTACGAACAAGAGCTTTCTTTGCTGGACAAAGGGTGTGTATGAACTGTCCAAATGTTTTATTTTTCCGAGCGCTTTCGGCTATACCTTTAGCCATTATCAGGGATGATTTGATTTTTCAGCTTAATTGAGTGTGTGCATTATGTGTATGTCTTAGTGTGTAGTAGGGGTGTTTTAATTTCCAAATACGGTTAGCACGTTGTGGCTTTGTTCGTAGTTAATATTGTTAAGGGTAGGCTTTTTCTTTTTTATTATTAAAGCCTCCATTATTTGTAACCTTTTTTTACAGGTGGATGAATTAATATGTTTGTGTTTTCTACTAGTATATTTCTAATGGAGTCTGGTAAATTTTTGTGTGTGTTTAAATGGGTTCTAATGGAGCTGTGATCGGATAGGTGTAACGTAAGACGTCTGGATAAGCATGTGGTTGTGTAACCTATGTAATTATTTATGAGTCCGGTTTCGATAGGAACGCAGTTCCTTAAGGGGCATTTGAACTCATAGATAATGTTCGTTCTTTGTAATTTTGACTTAGCAGGTGTGTTGTTTATATATATATATATATATATATATATATATATATATATATATATATATATATATATATATATACACTACAGTTCAAAAGTTTGGAGCCACCCCCAAAATTAGCATGAGATGAACTTGACAGAAGAGTGAAGAAAAAAAATGAAAAAGAGCTCTTAGAGTCATTGAAAAAAAGAATGGAATCAATTATCAAATTATACTTTGAGAAACTTTTGCAACGATTGCCCAAAATGTGTGCTGCAGTAAACAAGGCTAAATGAAGATATTTTGTCTTGAGTAAAATTTAATCTTAAAACACTTTTCTTTTTGTCATAATAAAAATTCTAAAAAACTCAGCTTACTTTTTTTTAACCATGTATAAT
>OZ038501.1:74554837-74619837 GCA_964036315.1 Acanthosepion esculentum
AGAAGAAAGAAAGAAAAACGAAGAAACGAAAAGAACAAGAAAGAAAGAAAAATGAAGAAACGAAAGGAACAAGAAAGAAAGAAAAACGAAGAAACGAAAGGAACAAGAAAGAAAGAAAAACGAAGAAACGAAAGGAACAAGAAAGAAAGAAAAACGAACGAACGAACGAAAGGAACAAGAAAGAAAGAAAAACGAAGGAACGAACGAAAGGAACAAGAAAGAAAGAAAAACGAAGGAACGAACGAACGAAAGGAACAAGAAAGAAAGAAAAACGAAGAAACGAAAGGAACAAGAAAGAAAGAAAAACGAAGAAACGAAAAGAACAAGAAAGAAAGAAAAACGAAGAATCGAAAAGAACAAGAAAGAAAGAAAACGAAGAAACGAAAGGAACAAGAAAGAAAGAAAAACGAAGAAACGAAAGGAAGAAGAAATAAAGAAAAACGAAGAAACGAAAGGAAGAAGAAAGAAAGAAAAACGAAGAAACGAAAAGAACAAGAAAGAAAGAAAAACGAAGAATCGAAAAGAACAAGAAAGAAAGAAAACGAAGAAACGAAAAGAACAAGAAAGAAAGAAAAACGAAGAAACGAAAGGAAGAAGAAAGAAAGAAAAACGAAGAAACGAAAGGAAGAAGAAAGAAAGAAAAACGAAGAAACGAAATGAAGAAGAAAGAAAGAAAAACGAAGAAACGAAAGGAACAAGAAAGAAAGAAAAACGAAGAATCGAAAAGAACAAGAAAGAAAGAAAACGAAGAAACGAAAAGAACAAGAAAGAAAGAAAAACGAAGAAACGAAAGGAAGAAGAAAGAAAGAAAAACGAAGAAACGAAAGGAAGAAGAAAGAAAGAAAAACGAACGAACGAACGAAAGGAAGAAGAAAGAAAGAAAAACGAACGAACGAAAGGAACAAGAAAGAAAGAAAAACGAACGAACGAAAGAAAGAATAAAGAAAGAAAAACGATCGAACGGAAGAAAGAAAGAAAGAAAAACGAAGGAACGAACGAGCGGAAGGAAGAATTAGATACGAACGAAAGGAAGAATTAAATACGAACGAACGATCCGAAGGGAGAAAGAAATACGATTTTTTTACAACGTAAGAAATTTGTTTCTCCAGACAGATGCCAAGAATACAATAGACTAAACATGTGAACAACGAGGAAGTTCTAAATAAAATCGGAACAAGTATGACACTCCTACTTAAAATCAGAAAGAGTTTGTTGAAATTTTTCTAGAATCCATTAAGAGGAAGGACGGGTTGGAAAATTCAATACTCAAAGGCCGTAGTGAGTGAAGGGGGGAAACAAAGTAACTTAGCATGTTTGATTGAATGAATGACAGAGCTGGGACAAAGAGGGATGCTAAAATGTCAAAGGTTGCTTAAAGCAACAAGGGACAGCAAGTTATGGAGAGCCATGATCGTTAATACCCTGGCACAGCTCATAATGATAAAGAAGATTTGCAAATCATTTTTTTAAATGTCCTGGAGGAACATTGTTGATCATGGCTCTTCGCGGATTTTTTCTTTATTATCTACGAATTTCCATGACTTCTTGGAAAAGATTTGGTTTGGTTTGGTTTGGTTTATGGCATATCAACCTCAATGGGTTATTTAATGCCGATAAAATTTTATTGCTGGTAATATTTTTTTTCAAAAATGTATTGCTGTTAATAATTTTTTACTTCAAAAAATCCATTGCTGGTAATAATTTTTACAAAAATGTATTGCTGGTATTAAAACCTATTTTTACACTTTCATAGTGTTTTGACCCCAGTTTTGAGGTTTCACTATTTGCCCATAGCTGAGACCCTAAATGGTGCTACCACCCCGGGTCAGGATGGATCTGGGAACACCAGCAATTAAGAGGTGGTTACACGCTCCTCAAACACTCCGGATCAGAGGCCTTGCTGTTGGACGTAGTTTAACGTCCTACCCAGGACGAGAGGAGATCTGGGTTTGTGGCTTAACTATTTTCCCATAGCTGGGACCCTAAATGGTGCTACCACTCCGGGTCAGGGTGGATTTGGGAACACCAGTAATTAAGAGGTGGTTCCACGCTCCTCAAAGCCTCCTGATCAGAGGCCTTGCTGTCGGACGGAGTTTATCGTCTTACCCAGGACGCCTTGGAAAAAGAGAATGAAGTGGTTATAATATATATATATATATATATATATATATATATATATATATATATATATATATATACATATATATATATATATATATATATATATGAAGAAATATAGTCTTAAGGCGTGGAATATTTATGGGATAAAGTGTTCAATATCAGAGATAGAGCGTGTGTAAATATTGAAGTGAACATTGAAGTCAACACTCAGAGGCTAGACGATTGCGTCTAGCATGAAACAGCCTGTCGCCTGAAGTGTTGATTTCAGTGTTCCCTTTATATATATATATATATATATATATATATATATATATATATATATATATATATATATATATGGCCCTGCTGTTCATCTCTAGTTTCTCGACAAAATCCAAAGAAGGATCTGCAATGTAATCGGTCCTGAATTGGCATCTCGACTCGAGTTACATTTTCACAGATATAATATGGCTTCCCTCTGTCTTTTCTACAAATATTTTCATGGTAACTCTTCTGATGATCTTTTTCATCTGAGACCACGGCTACATGAACTTAAGCGTGCTACTAGGTTGGCATTTAGGTCCCACACTTTTGCTGTTGCAACAGTTAAATGTAACCACCACTTCTACTCTAACAGCTTCTTCTCTCACATTTCTCGCCTGTGGAACTCCCTTCTGTTTACTTGCTTCCTTGATAATTACAATCGTCAAAAATTTAAATATTACGTCAATCGTCATCTTCTTATGCCTTGATCACCGTTCTTCTTTTTATCCTTTCCAAAATCCCTCTATACCCAATCTTTTCTCTTACTTTTACTCTCTCTACCTCCTGGGTACTAGTGGTACTCCTGCCTTTCTTTAGGATGAAGCGCTTAATTATATATATATATATATATATATATATATATATATATATATATATATATATATATATATATATAATTATTTATTTGAATATTACAACATAAATATGTTATAAAATCACGACAAAAATAGCCATTTTGTTTCAACACTTCTGGTGTCTTATCAAGTGATGATATAGAATATAGAATAAATGGTTTTAAAAGTTTCAAATTAATTAACGATCCTTAACTAGGAGTAAACGCTGTTACATAAGCTAGAATGACCAATCAAAATACAAGTATAGGGTGATTCGAAAAATTTGACAACTAAGTTATCATAGATATTAAAATATAATATATATATATATATATATATCAGTAAGTGGTAAGGATAACCCAAATAAGTCTTTTTAATATAAAATTTTAAAAAGAAAGATCTATGAAGAGAGCTCAATGTATCAAAATACAGAGCATACTTGCACGTGTTCTTCTAAACAGGGTCTTGGAGACGGTCGAGAAGTCTGTATACCCAAAAAAACGCGGTGTGGCTTCAGGCCTGGAAGAGGAACTGCAGACATGATATTCTCTATGACGTGCAGAGAACCTCTACATGATCGTTATCGACCTGACCAAAGCTTTCGACACAATCAACCGTAGTAGCCTTTGGACGATTCTACAGAAAATCGGCAGCCCCGAAAGGTTCATCTCAATAGTCCGGTCCTTTCATGAGGGAGATGCTGGCCAGAGTACAGGAGTGCGGGGAATCATCTGATCCATTCCCTGTTACCAATGGCACCAAACAAGGCTGTGTCCTTGCTCCAACCCTGTTCTCTATCGTTTTCTCTGTTATGCTGCTTGACGCATTCCACGACCTGGACAAGGAGGTCTACATAACGTTTCGGTCAGTCGAGGGCCTGTTCAACCTCAGACGATTTCAAGCCCGTACGAAGACCATGACAATGCTGATCCGTGAGCTACTTTATGCCGACGACTTCATCCTCGTGGCCCACCCTCTGAAAGAGAACAAGTTGATAACATCTATGTTTGCTCAGGCGTCGGAAAGATTTGGTTTGACTATCAACATAAAGAAGACTGAAGTCATGTATCAATCAGTTCCTGACAAAAGTACACTAATCCTCATGTTTATATCAACAACATTCATCTAAAGTCAGTAGAGAATTTGTTATTCTAGGAAGAATTTTGTCAAACTCAGTGACTATAGATGACGAGTTCACACAACGGATTGCGAGAGCCCGCAGTTCATTTGGAATACTTAGACGTATGATGAACATGTGAGACTGAGAACCAAATAATAATGAAGATATTGAAGATTGAAGAATACACTATGAAGAGTCGTGATCGTCCACGTCCTGAAGTGATATAACATTTTAAAAAAGCTACATATATATGACTATAGATGACGAGGTCACACAACGGATTGCGAGAGCAACCAATTCCTTTGGAATGCTTAGACGTAGGCTATGGGATGAACTGAGAACCAAAATCAATGTATACAAGACTGTGGTTCTCAACACGCTTTTTTTATGGTTGCGAAACATGGACAGTCTATCGTCGCCATATTAAACTTCTCGAGCAGTTTCCAGCTGATTGCGATCCATCTGCAGAATTAAATGGAAGGACAAATCTCCAATGTCGAGGTCCTAGAACGATGTGTTGTACCCAGCATAGAAAGCCAGACAATCAAGTCACAGCTTTGTTGGATGGGGCACGTATGTCGGATGGAAGACTCAAGAATTCCCAAAGCAATCTTCTTCAGTGAATTAGAGCACGGCAACCGACCACTAGACAGACCGAAACTGAGGTACAAGGACGATGTTAAATACAATCTCAAGACATATGGCATCGGCCGTTATAGCTGGGAAAGTACTACTCAAATCCGTACTATGCAAGCCCTTGCTACCTGGAGGAGAACTTGCAAAGAGGGCATTGATGTCTTTGCGTACAGGCGTATGAGTTTCCTCATTGAGAAATGTGTCAAGAGGAAGACCGACAGTAGCACTCAGAACCCACTTCATCAATGCAGTATCTGCAATAGAGCTTGCGGCTCTAGAATTGGACTCTATTCTCTCACTCCTTTACAAATAGTAAATATGCGGACAGCACAATACTTTCTAAACATATATGGGGAATTAAAACCAAAAAACAAATTACACAAAGGAAAATATGGAAAATAAGGAAAACAGCACCAGCCTGTGACAATAATTGCAAAAACTGTAAACTCTGTCTGGCCGAAAAATAGCTATAAACAACTTACCAGATGAGCACAAATTGCTAAATGAACGATCAGACTATATCTCAAAATGTATGAAAACAAATGTTTACTACGCTACTTAAAAATCGAAAACCAAAAACGAATACCTTGTAAAATACAACCATGAACAATGCAAATATATGCACTACACACAACGCAGATAATACAACATACTTTAGACAAAGTCAATATTTAAAACTAAACAAATGAAATAACCAACCAAAAAAAAAATTAATAAATAAATAAGTAAAATAAAAAAAAAAATCTAAATAAATAAGTAAACAGATTAGGTAAATAATAAACAAATTAACTAGAAATAAACACATAAACCAGTAAATGTAATAATAATAAAAATAATAATAACAATAAAGTAATCACTAATAAATAATGAGTAAACAGTTAACAAAGGACACTACAAAATAGTTACATATAACCGCATTCGGTTCAACAATTATTTCTGCTCAATAACCTGTAGAATAATTCGAAACAACCGCTAAGATAATACAATAAACGTTCTATCCATAATGCACTACTAGCCAGCATATATAAATATTCGAGCCAAAATAATACGCATGGCCTTTAAAATTGTGTTTAAGTGTGAAGATTGTCGCCGTTAGGTGTTGCCCTCAGTGTCCACTTTTATATTTACATACACACTATCCCTGATATTGAACACTTTAACCCATACATATAGCATGCCTTAAAACTATATTTTTATCATAATGTCAAATTAAAAATAAATCAATTCTTTAAAAATAATATATATATATATATATATATATATATATATATATATTATATATATAAATATATTGTTGTAACCTAGAAAGGGTTACTGAATGAGGAATAACCAAAACGGAGGTTGGAAATGAAATGGTAATCTTTATAACACCAACAAAATACAATACTCGCCAACAGCGTTCAGTAGGTAAACCACTGCTAGTGGTGGACTACTTAGCATATTACTCCTATTCGCAATAGTTCAACGTATTTATGAGTATTGGGACATACCCATTAGTGTTGATAGGTACTATATATATATATATATATATATATATATATAATAATGGACTCTCCTGTCGGTTTGATGTATGAGGATCTGACAGCTTAATTGATTCAGTTATGAAATTTTGCGCGATAATCTTAAGTGGCACTTAAGACCCGCTAGTGATTTACAAAGGAGGCCACATATGGAGCAAGAGTAAGGATTGTGAAATGAGATCACGGCTAGATTGGCTGATCTTTTAGATCTTGCTCTCGCTTCTTGAAGATGATTCAGAAAAACAGATTGAAAACTGCTGAGTCCACTAAAACACTTTGATCTCCATTCTACCCGCTCCAAGGCTAAGCGCTCAAGGGTGCTATGTGGTATATTGACAGCTGACAAGTTGCTTTTCAGCTTGTCTTTGTATCTTAGCCATGGGCGTCCTACATTCCTGTAACCCTGATCTAACTGACAATATATATATATATATATATATATTATATATATATATATATGCAAGATATTTGTGTGCGAAGAATGCTATTTTGGACCGATTTCAAATTTGAATTAAATTTAAGCATCTAATGATTTTTTCTTTTTCGTGCAGATTTGGGTGGGGCGGACGTTTGGGCGATATTATTTTTCACACATAATTGCCATGACTTAAATAATATGATCCAATAGAGAAATAAATAAATTTTCACCAATAACACTAATTTATTTACTGCTGACTTTGATCCATTTTAATGAAACACCCTTACATAGAATCCATCTTAATGAAACACCCTTTATATACCAAGTCAATCATCTCGATTTAATAGACGATTATTTACACTTTTTAAATAATCTCCTTCTTTGTCAATGCCCTTAATTCAATGGTCGATAGTAACTGCATTGATTGAATATTATACAATGAAACTTTCAAATGAAAATTTAACTCAAATCTGTCAGATTACGAACTTATTGATTTATTCTCGTATGTGACTATCTATTCTCTTCTACTTCTTTTGAACTTGAGGACTGGAATAGGATCAGAACCGCACCACACCAGGTGGTGCTGCCTTGGTTTGAGTAGCAAGCAGGTTTTATAGGGTGTGTATGCTAGCTTCACAACAAGTTGTAATTCTACTAAACTGGCCACCAGCCAAGACTACACAGCTCGGTCTACTGTTATTTAAACCATAGCTGGAGGGAGAAGAGATAGATTTATATCTTTTCCAGAGGCATTTGTATGAAAGTAAACCCGGATCGATGATCCCACTTTCCACGTCATTAACAGCAATTCTATGTGCAGACCCATGTACTTATCTATTCGTTTGTAATTAGTTTTATAGGTTGTATTTTCTATGTGCTTCATTAAATTCTTTCTTTCTTCTTCTTTTCTTTCTTTCTTTCTTTCCTAGACGTTTTCTTGATACTACTTTGAGTGCAAACTATTGATTGCCCGTCCTCGTGTCTTGTAAGATTAGTAAAGCAGTCAATTATGCATATTACTTCCAATATATTTTGCAGGCACAAAGACAATTATCCCTCTCTTGTGTTCGGCAGCCATTGTGCATATGCATTCCATCATCTTTTGATATTGTTATTTGTAAAAAAAAACAAAAAAAAACGTATCTACTCTACAAGTGTCTTACGTTCAATAAAGCTTTTTCATTGGTTAAAATGTTTTACTATTGCGTTCAACATTACAGACTATCGCAGAGACAAAGAACGAAACCTTTTCTTTATATAGCTGCTTGTACTTACCAAAGAAACTTTGTTATTTGTAACGCTATCTTCTCTTCCCCTCCAACCAAAAATGATTGATTCGGAAGTTACTTTATAACGAAAGTACCCAGTAATAAGTCGAACCTCTGTCTACCATTATTTAGACACATTCTTCGGGTTTATTGACCGTTGGCGTCAATGACATTCTGGATAATCATTCTCCAGTAGGATTTGCCAAGTTGTTGGAATCAGTATTAGTCTATATTTCTAAGATGAGGTATTATGTGCACTATTTACATTATTCGGACTATTGTCCTCGTCTTTGTCGCCATATTTATCACAACGTTTCGGCCCTTCAGTATCTGTCTATATTTCTGAGATGAGGTATTATGTACACTATTTACATTATTCCGACTATTGTCCTCATCTTTGCTACCATATTTATCACAACGTTTCCGCCTTTCAGTATCTGTCTATATTTCTGAGATGAGGTATTATGTGCACTATCTACATTATTCAGACTACTGACCTCCTCTTTGTCGCCATGTTTATCACAACGATTCGGCCGTTGTACGCTCCGGCCTTCTTCAGGTGGTTGGAATGTTGAACTGAACTCTTTATTTCGCTCACTGGGGTAGACTGTTCTGGTTCCACGTGCCATGTCTAATGGATGTCAGTTATCTCCTGTTAATTCCCCCCTGAAAGTTCTCCACTGCCTCAACCAGGTATTGAACTCACATTCTACCATGGAACCTATCAGGTTTTATTTTACGGACATAGAATCAGCACTCAATGTCTAACAATCTTCGGTTGCTTGCTTGTTTTTGTTTAGCGGCATATCAACACTTCCATGGGTTATTTAATGCCGAAATCTAAATATTTTGTATGCATTTGTTTTGTTTTTTTAGATAATAAATACTTTAGTGATACAAGTTTTACTAATTGCAGCTGGGGAAGGGAGAGAATGGGTGGATTCATGCCTTTCCCCAAGGGTATTAGCAAGTAAGTGAATAAAACGAACCCAACCGGAATTGGAACTTGGCTCTCTGATTAACAATCTCGAATCATTATCCATTACACGACATGCATATCAAAACTTACAGCACCTGATATTCCCAAGCGGTCACCCATTTAAATACTAACCGGTCTCGCACGAGAGCCGGTGTTTCAACGAGATCTGGTCGTGCGTGAAAACAGACATTTCAAATTAATATACATCGTGGACTCTCCCGTCGTTGATCGACGTATGTGGGTCAGGCCATTCAGTTCCAAGGAACCGACAGCCAGATAACTTTTAGTGGGGAAGGTTTTGCGCAGAAGCAACCACACTTTTTGAAGAACCACAAGGTCCCCAGACGACTCTCCGCAGGTTTTGAATTCAGAGTTATCCTTCTCCTAGTTGCCGTCCTAGGCTATAGAACCCAGTCTGTCCTGCTATTTACCCATAGAAGAAGATTCAAGTGAATGTAACGGATTCGACTGGAATTCGAACTCGGCTCTTTGATTCCTCAATCCTAGCCACTATCCATTCTCTCTCTCTCTCTCTCTCATATATATATATATATATATATATATATATATATATATATATATATATATATATATATATATATATATATAATTGAAAACATTTTATCTACATATTTATAGAATTTGAATGCGTCAATAATTTGTTCATGCAATAAACTTTTTTGTACTATACAACGCCCAAGAACCACACAAGGTAGGAGGTAACTGTATGTAATACGAATATAAGAGTAACAATTTGGAAGTGAAGAACACGAGAATAGGAAAAATACGCAACTTTTGACTTGAAGAGATTTGGAATACGGAGTGAGTGATTCGACCCCATGGATCTAACATGATGGATCTTAGTTGTAAAGGTTTGAACTGGTAGAACTAAAGAATGTAGCTAATCTGAACATTTGCCATGGAAATAGCGATAAAGTAACGACAGGCATGCGACTAGATAATGAAAAAGAGAAGTGAATTAACATCGTACTTGGTAGCTGATTTGGTCGTACCTTGTATCAGTTAAGGTCATGAACAGCGTGAGGTGTTTCTAGAGATTGGCACAATCAAATGAGATAACATATTTTTAGCGTCACAAAAAGCTTTGATTAATACTTTTTCTACGGCTTATCAACCCTTTGTTGGTTATTTAAAGCCAGAAAATTTTGGGGGTGATATTGATTTATTGATACAAGTCATACTAATTAACCCATAGCTCGGTGAGAAGAGGTTGATATATATCTAATCAGAATTTTTATAAACAAGAAATTGTAGATATAAAATGGGGGATCGATTCTATATTAAATCAGTATATAAACTCATCCCTCACTTTGTGGACATGGTAGTTTATACATTTATATTCCAGACAATGTAAATAAATCTAAACGAATACCTGTCTAGTTAATCAGTATTTCATTGATCGATTCGCTTTTTACGGCTTATCAACCCTTTGCAGGTTATTTAAAGCCAGAAAATAATTTTAGATTGTAAGAATTTTTTTATAGATAATGATTTAGTGATACAAGTTTTACTAATTAAGCCGTAGCTGGGGGAAATGGGTGGATTCAATTGCGCGTAAATGAATATAACGAACAGAGCCGGAATTGGAACTCGGCTCGCCGGTTAAGAAATCCGAGCCATCATCCATTACGCCACCAGCAAATCCAAGCGATCACTCATCTAGGTACTGACCAGGCTCGACGTTGCTTAACTTCGGTGATCGTACGGCAACCGGTGTTTCAACGTGATATGACATGAAGCTTTTCTTACCATTTTGACAAATGCATACTGAGTCAAGTCTACAGGCTCATACCAGGTGGACGTGATGGCTGAACCATTCGACGAGATTCTCTGCACTGCTCTTCCAACCCATTTTGGGGAAACTATGACACGATGTATTATCCTGTTGAAATGTCTCATTTTTGTTGACGCACTTAATTGATCGCTTATCTGTTGATCAAATTGGGTTAAGGTACGGATGTGGGAGTTAGCTCCTCCTTAATTTCCTAATTGTCACCAGGGCGCGCTCTCCCTACACTATAAATACTGGGCGACTTCTTGCCTCGTTCTCTTTTCTACTTTGCATTTCAGCGGCCACATTTAAAAATGTAATATCTTGTAAAGATCAGAGTTTTCGCCCACTTGTCGTAAAACGCCATTAAACGTGCGACTTATACACCCGCGCGTCTTATATGCCGTCAAATCCAGTAATAAAAATTTATTGTACGAACATACGCACCCTAGTAAAGCCAACTTTACTTTGTATCCCTTTATCTGTTTGCACTTCTCCCCAAAAATTTGGTTTCGATCGGCCAATGTATGGCTATTTTAGTGGTTGTGACGTACGGACAGGCTAACGAGAGTCTGTGTCAGAAAGATAGACAAGATAGATATTTTTTTTTATATTTCCTTTTATTTACTATACTTACTGAATGGAATGATTTTTTTGTCTTACAAATGTTGACTAGTGTAAAACAAAAAACATAGTTTATTTTTTGGCTAGTATACTATTGATCTTATTTCTGTTGCTTTTTATCGTATACCTCAGATCGTTATTCGACAACCTATGAGTAATATTAAGGAAGGTCGATCAGTCATCCGGATTTAGCCATATAGCCAGACACATAGCACAGTGGATAAAGGCGTTAGTTAGATCCAATGACAGGACCCAAAGAGTGTGAGTTCAATACCCGGTTAAGGCAGTGAAGGACTTGGAGAGGAGAATTAACAGGAGATAACTGATAACTGACATCCATTAAATATAGCACGTGAAACTAAAACAGTCTACCCCAGTGAGCGAAATAAAGAGTTCAGTTCGACATTCCAACGACCTGAAGAAGGCCGGAGCGTACAACGGCCGAAACGTTGTAATAAATATGGTAACAAAGATGAGGACAATAGTCGGAATAATGTAAATAGTGTACATAATACCTCATCTCAGAAATATAGACAGATACTGAAAGGCCGAAACGTTGTGATAAATATGGTAACAAAGATGAGGACAATAGTCGGAATAATGTAAATAGTGTACATAATACCTCATCTCAGAAATATAGACAGATACTGAAAGGCCGAAACGTTGTGATAAATATGGTAACAAAGATGAGGACAATAGTCGGAATAATGTAAATAGTGTACATAATACCTCATCTCAGAAATATAGACAGATACTGAAAGGCCGAAACGTTGTGATAAATATGGTAACAAAGATGAGGACAATAGTCGGAATAATGTAAATAGTGTACATAATACCTCATCTCAGAAATATAGACAGATACTGAAGGGCCGAAACGTTGGCGACAAAGACGGGGACAATAGTTCGAAAAATGTAAATAGTATACATAATACCTCATCTCAGAAATATAAACAGCGCCAGATTTTGGCCCATCTAAACACGATATGTACTCATCTTGTTTCTTTATATTTTTAAACAGTATTAAATTAATTTGAATTGGCGAAAGAAATGTTCGTACAAAATGAAAATAAGTATGTAGTGGCAGTGTTAAATGAAAACCATGATGTTCGCCATCCAACAGTAAGAGATACAAAATTAGAAATAGGACAAAACGAACTTTCACTTTCGTTTTCCCTTCGGGGAAAAGAAGGGAAAACGAAAGTGAAAGTTCGTTTTGTCGTTTTTAACTTCAACTTATTTTTAAATTTTTGTCTTACATTCGATGACCAAATATTTACAAATCTTTTCTTTTAAAAAAAAGATTCATTGTTTAAAGGGTTATTGTTAACTACGATTCTGACCGAAATAGAAGAAACAGCCGATATCGGATTTTGGGAGAAAGTCATGGATTTAGAATATACAGACAGTCCGTGAGGGAAGGTGTTTCCGCTGACTATTTTTGATGCAGAGAAAATGGCCCAAGACTAAAAAAATCGATAAAACCATTGCGCAAGTCTTGGCTTAGCAATGAATAATACGATTCTACTTCTGTCCACGCTGGTTACATTTGTGGGTTATCCCCACGTAGCCTCGCCAGTTTCGACAAGAAGTCGTTAGAGGGCGCTGTCAAGCAGCTACAAAAACTGGACACTTCCTCTCTTCATTCTCTTTCTCCTCCCAGCATGCTGGGGAGTGACAAGGCCAACCAGGATCATCCCGGACATAAGGATATCCTCCCCTCAATGACAAACTTTTCTCTCTTTCTTTCACACACACACACACACACACACGCACACACACACACACACACACACAATGTTTTATCTCTTTTATATTCATACTCGTATATTCTCTCTGTTTATTCAGATATATAAAATCAATAACTATGAAATATCTCGTTGAAATTATCTTCCGTTTCCTTACACCCGTCATTTTTTCTTTCTTTATGTGCCGTGTCCTTTCAGGACTTTGTCGATCATAGCTCTCCACAATCTCCTGCCCTTTGTAGCTCTTGTATTTTTGTTATCTCTCCTCGTCTAGCCGTAAGTAGTGCTGCAGCATTTAACGACCACAACGCGAATGGTTGGCTCAGTATTGCAGCCTGATGTGGTAAGTTAACGACAAGTTAGCTTTTTAGCCTATGCGTCTGTACAGCAAAAAACACCGTACAACACAACAAAGGGCATCCTGCGACGACGCGAAACAATAATCACGCATATTAATGAATTATACCATTGACAGAACCAAGAATAACGGAAATATAATATGAAATATAACGCAGTTCAATATGAATAGTTCGTACAAGCGAGAGTGGCAAAAAAAAAAGGATGTGGTGGTAGCGTAGCGGTTACAGGATTCGGCGAGCAGAATTCAAATTCCGAAATAGTTGCATTCTACTCAATGTAGCTTTACGTATCGGCACAGGCGGTGTATTCGGCGAGACGATTTCAAATTCCGGCTAAGTGTGTTGCGTTCACTTTCGCACAAATACTTTTTCGAAAGGCATGAACCCATCTATTCTCTCCAATTAGTGCGAAATGAAACAGATTTGATTAGAATTTGAATAGAATACAGGTAATTAAAATCGGTAATGGTGATATTAGCCATCTCCCTACAAGGAAACGTTTAGCATTTATTGACCGAGCATCCATTACTGTTTCCGGTTGAAATTTATAAAATCTTTCTATTAAAAGAATTTTTCAGGAAAATAGGTTTCCCAAGGCCAGTATCTGTTATCGCTCTTATTAAATGGGGGTTTCCTTCTTTTAAACTTTTATTTGAAATAGTATGGAATATCACCATATTTATTATGTCATTGTTTTTTCTTCGGAATTATATATGCTATATATTTTATGTTGGTATTCCTCGAGTGATGTGGTTTCTGTTATTTGATATATATTTCTTTGTGATTCTGTATCGCCAGTTCTCAATGTTCAAAGGATGATGATCTTTGCCAAGATCCACATGTTTCACTCGCTCAAAACCTTTTTTTTTTAACCATTGATTTTCGAAAGCGATTGAATACAGCTGACAATTAAAATATTTCTGAACGGGTTTGGCGCCATGTATAACTATGGCGAAAAATGAACTATGATGAAAAATGAAGTATGATGAGAAAATGAACTATGGCGAAAAATGAACTATGATGAGAAAATGAACTATGATGAAAAATGAACTATGCTGAGAAAATGAACTATGGTGAAAAATGAACTATGATGAGAAAATGAACTATGATGAAAAATGAACTATGATGAGAAAATGAACTATGATGAAAAATGAACTATGATGAGAAAATGAACTATTGTGAAAAATGAACTATGGTGAAAAAAACAAAAAACGGCGGAACAAAAATGTTAGAATAATAAATTTTATTCGTTTTAGTATTCCTCTTTTCTCCTGTTGCTATATAAAAGACCGCAAATGTAACAATTAATGATTATGGTGTACTGGGCTTTCTAGCCTTGAGTAACAAGGAGACAGACTACTTTGACTTCAAAAACATTGACAATACAATGGGAAGACTATCTTTCCCGCGAAGTGATGACAATTCACAGATAATAAAAAAATAACAGAATCTGAGGAGTGCTATGATCGCTTTACGATATTAAAAAAAAAGATAATACCAATAAATGAGAGACGGCAAAGCACTTGAAGGTTTCGCCCTCGCCCACTCGTACAAATGAACTTAGTCGGATGGCGTATATATGACATAATAGTAAAAGAGATAGTGTAACTGTGGCTGCCACGTCATGTAGACAGGGTCTAACACCGTTTCACCGCCAGAAAAATGGTACACTCACTACCTCTAAGATGGCAACGTCTGTATGTATTTTTAAAATTTTTAAATTCACTGACAAGCAACATAGATATACCAAGAATTTGTTAATTTCGAACAGACATCAACAGCATGTGAAAACTTCAGGTGCCTACGAGTTAATCAAAAACAGGTCTGCATTTCCTAGTTTTGTCCTTGTCAACTAACAAGGATGCCGCTATCGGCACACACAATGGTATCGTTAATCACCCAAAGAGGGGGATATTCGTAAAATAACATCACAATTTATTAGTCTACGCACTGTACAGGAGTCTTCCGTTGAGTTTTAACACCGTCAATCAACAAGGATACAGTTATTGACACAGCGATATCGCCAGTTGCATCTCGCCTGAGCCGGAGAACATTAGGATTGAACCACGGAAGACAAACGTCATACCTCATGCTCAAACGAGTTACATTTGCATTTTTTAAGCAGATTAAGACAGCCCAAGGGGGTTGTAAGTTCTTCTACCCCGCCTAAAAAACAAAACAATAACTAAGGTTTAAAATGAATTTAAAAATATGAAAAGGCTTTCTTGAAGCTTTTATTTTAGTTTTAATTTCAAGCTAATAGATTAAATTTAATATTTCCAATAAGCAAAATAGTTTTCTATATTTCAAAAACTAATTTAAATTGACGGGAAGGAGATTTATTGTTGCTAAAATACTTGATTAGCGCCCATTTTTAACTGTCTTTCATCGCGATGTAATTCTCTTTATTAAAAAAACTTCCAAAAATAAAATATCGTTTTCCGAAACATTGTTTGAGAAATATTAGCTGAATCAAAGTATAATTAATCTGATTTGAAACAAATATTATTTACTTTAAGTTTAAAATATCGCAGAAATACATTTTTAACCCGACAGTAACTCTGTTTTTAAACCGGGAGCAGCCGTGTTGACATGTTTGACAACAGCTAATATTGTTCTACGGTGACTTATTAATTTATTATCTGTAGTAAAACGTAATTAAAGAAAAAGAGGTAAGCGCCTTTTCTAAATCATTTTTAAGTACTCAGTAATCTTAAAAATTAAAAAAATTATTCTCCGTAATCTAATGTTTTATTGAATTTTAGAAAATTTGGCTTTAAATCTAACATAGTTATTGCTCTTATTTTCTGATAATGTCACTCATAGTCGACTGTACTTACAAAAATCGGCACGTTTATACACTGGTGGTAACCACGACCACCATTTTACATAGAAAATATGCAACAAGCATTCATTGGTTAATCACCTTCAATCTAGCTCGCTGATTGGTCAGTTTCGACCAATCAAATCACCCTCACGCAACAGATCTATTTTGGCGCCAACTCAGTCGGAGCCTGTCACGTGGTACAACAAAATTATAAAAACAAAACACTAGTGTTTCTCTCTCTCTCTCTCTCTCTCTCTCTCTTCAACTTCTCCTCTCGACTCGCTCGTTCTCTTCGTCACTCGTGCGTCTCAACTCCGCTGCCAAAATGTGACTCTTAAAGAACTCCCGTCTTGACTAATGCAGTCAGACGTAAAAGAACTTTACAACAATTCATGCAAATATAATCCTGAACTTTTACCAACATGTACAATACACAATTCCAAACATGCAACAACTCATTCTTCTACAATTTAATAGTTAATTTTACCCTTATGAGCTCAGGTACAAATATTACCTAGTCTAAGAGACACAACTCTGTCTAACCTTTCAGTTCACATGCATGTACATCAAATACTTAATAAATTCAATTGTTATGTTTTCAACCATACGTTCTGTTTTGTATTTTATATCATGTGCTATTTTACGTCAAATATAAATTGCATTGTGGCAACCACATTGGATAGCGACCTCCAGCATAATGGCATGATCCTTTCCACACCTTTCCTAGACAAAATAAAATAAATGTGGCGAACACCCTTCACACGTTCGCGCTACATGTTTGGTGACGCCGACGTTAACCGCAACATGTTTGGTCACCCCGACGTTTAAGAAAGGCCGCTACACATTAATACAAAAATTATTTTTAAAATCTTGGTGTTTGATGATTAATATTAAGCATTTATGATTAGTAAATATAGTTTACACTTAATAATAATATTATCTAAATAGTAGATATTAATACAGAATTTTAAAAGATTTGAAACTTCATAAATTATTATAATTAAAATTTAAAAAAATGAAAACAATTCTTGTAAAAAATCATTATTCATCAAAAAAAAAAAAAAAATTAACACTTAATTTAAAAGTTAAATGAGGAGATTAGTCGGAGATTATTATGCAAGCTGATGGTTGCACTGTAAATATGTTGAGCTTTGTTTTCGAAGTATACAAGGACCACTAACTATACAAGAGTGTTTTCACAGATACGACATTCATACATCTTGTTGCTGGCCATTTGCACCTCTTTACGCACGACATAAATGGGTACGTGGCCGAGTGGTTAGAACGTTCGAATCTCACCATGGTCGATTTGGAGCGTGCGGCACCTTTGACCCAAGCTTTGCGGATAAAATTGGATAGACGGAACCTTGCTAACACGAAGTCACAAGTCATCGTGGCTGAGGGCTTGAGTGTGCTGACCGTGTTCAAATTGTTGATCACGCTAGATAACACGCTCTTTCGCAGAAACTGTAACTAAGGTCTGCTCAGCATAGTTGCAGTATAAACAACAGGTGGGCTCTGTGGGTAATGAATAAACATAAATGTGCCTGAGCGAGAGTCTGCAATAGGGATTGGTTAGCCGTCCTAGTAGACGGGTATCCTCGCATACGAGTGGCCAGCTATACAAAACGCACGCCATAAGATAACGCAATCGCTCCTTGTTTATCTGGTTTGGTTTATTTTGTTTTACGGCACATCAACTTCAATGGGTTATTTAATGCCGACAAAATTTTTATTGCTGGTAATATTTTGTTTTGTCAAAAATCCGTTACTGGTAATATTTTTCATTCAAAATTGTATTGCAGGTAATAATTTTTTTCCAAAATGTATTGATGGTAATAGTTAACTATTTGCCCATAGCTGGGACCCTAACAGGTGCTACGACCCCGGGTCAGAGTGGACCTTGGAACACCAGCATTTAAAAGATGTTTCCACGCTCGTCAAAACCTCCTTGCTGCTGGACGTAGTGTATCGCCTTACCCAAAATGCGGATGTAGTTTATCGTCTTACCCAGGACGCAGATGTAGTTTAACGTCTTACCCAGGACGGGCAATCGCTCCTTGTGCACGGAGGATACGTAACTGGTTCAAAAAGAAGAAAAAAAACTCGGCTGATTCCCTACATTAGATATGTTACATAACTCAGTAAATACCCTGCGATCGCACCAAAAACAACAATTCAGTTACGCAACGACTCGTAAACTTCGTGTCACGTTGCGTAACCGCCGTTATTCAGGTGAAGAGAAGAGCTATAGGTTATGCCTCTTTCAAGTACACGTACATTGCACGTGTGGAGTAAGTGGCCGCGCTCAACACGTTTCCATAGTAAGTATTTCTTATCACGAGATCAAGTTGATAGCCAGTTTTAAAATTCAAAATTGACCTTCTCCTAGACTGGCTGCCAACCAAGACTGAAGAGACAAGTCTGTTTTATTGTTTTTACTGTTTAGTCCATAGATGGGGGGCGAAAAATGGATTCATACGTTTTCCAAGAGTATTTGCGCGAAAGTGAATATAACAAACTCGACTGGAATTCGAAATCGGCTCCCTGATTTCTCGTCCCGAGACGCGAGACTTTACACCACCCGCACATCCACTTGTTTTTATGTAGCTGTCTAATTCTCTAGCACCATTGTTTATTATAGCCACTGTATGTTTGTCTAAGATTTTGAAGACATTCATAGGAAATTGTATAGAATAAGGTCAGTAATTAGCGAGTCGAAGGGAACCACTTTTGCTCTACGATAATGTCCGATTGCACGGAGCGTCGAAGTTTTACCTCGTCAACCGTATCCTCCAGACCTTTGGATACTTCGACGTGGTGTAATGGTTAACAAGCTAACCTCGCTAGATCAGTTACGACTGAGTAATGAATTCGATCTTTACAGGGTACTCCCCACTTTCGGCATTGTGCCATGTTCAAGCTCCGCTTAGAAAATCATTTGGGCACTTCGACTTGATCTAATGGTTAAGCAGCTTCTCTCGTTAAATCAATTACGACTGAGTAATGAATTCGATCCTCACATGGTTGCTTCATACTTTCGGCCTTGTGTCACATCTAAGCCCTGCTTAGAAAAGTGGCACCTCGACTTGGTGTACCATTACACCACGCTTAGAAAATCATTTAGGCACTTCGACTTGATGTAATGGTTAAGCAGCTTCTCTCGTTAAATCAATTACGACTGAGTAATGAATTCGATCCTCACATGGTTGCTTCATACTTTCGGCCTTGTGTCACATCTAAGCCCCGCTTAGAAAAGTGGCACCTCGACTTGGTGTACCATTACACCACGCTTAGAAAATCATTTAGGCACTTCGACTTGATGTAATGGTTAACAAGCTTCTCTCGTTAAATCAATTACGACTGAGAAATGAATTCGATCCTCGCATGGTTGCTTCATACTTTCGGCCGTGTGTCACATCTAAGCCCCGCTTAGAAAAGTGGCACCTCGACTTGGTGTACCATTACACCACGCTTAGAAAATCATTTAGGCACTTCGACTTGATGTAATGGTTAACAAGCTTCTCTCGTTAAATCAATTACGACTGAGTAATGAATTCGATCCTCACATGGTTGCTTCATACTTTCGGCCGTGTGTCACATCTAAGCCCCGCTTAGAAAAGTGGCACCTCGACTTGGTGTACCATTACACCACGCTTAGAAAATCATTTAGGCACTTCGACTTGATGTAATGGTTAACAAGCTTCTCTCGTTAAATCAATTACGACCGAGTAATGAATTCGATCCTCACATGGTTGCTTCATACTTTCGGCCGTGTGTCACATCTAAGCCCCGCTTAGAAAAGTGGCACCTCGACTTGGTGTACCATTACACCACGCTTAGAAAATCATTTAGGCACTTCGACTTGATGTAATGGTTAAGCAGCTTCTCTCGTTAAATCAATTACGACTGAGTAATGAATTCGATCCTCACATGGTTGCTTCATACTTTCTGCCTTGTGTCACATCTAAGCCCCGCTTAGAAAAGTGGCACCTCGACTTGGTGTACCATTACACCACGCTTAGAAAATCATTTAGGCACTTCGAATGATGTAATGGTTAACAAGCTTCTCTCGTTAAATCAATTACGACTGAGTAATGAATTCGATCCTCACATGGTTACTTCATACTTTCGGCAGTGTGTCACATCTAAGCCCCGCTTAGAAAAGTGGCACCTCGACTTGGTGTACCATTACACCACGCTTAGAAAATCATTTAGGCACTTCGATTTGATGTAATGGTTAACAAGCTTCTCTCGTTAAATCAATTACGACTGAGTAATGAATTCGATCCTCACATGGTTGCTTCATACTTTCGGCCTTGTGTCACATCTAAGCCCCGCTTAGAAAAGTGGCACCTCGACTTGGTGTACCATTACACCACGCTTAGAAAATCATTTAGGCACTTCGACTTGATGTAATGGTTAAGCAGCTTCTCTCGTTAAATCAATTACGACTGAGTAATGAATTCGATCCTCACATGGTTGCTTCATACTTTCGGCCGTGTGTCACATCTAAGCCCCGCTTAGAAAAGTGGCACCTCGACTTGGTGTACCATTACACCACGCTTAGAAAATCATTTAGGCACTTCGACTTGATGTAATGGTTAACAAGCTTCTCTCGTTAAATCAATTACGACTGAGTAATGAATTCGATCCTCACATGGTTGCTTCATACTTTCGGCCTTGTGTCACATCTAAGCCCCGCTTAGAAAAGTGGCACCTCGACTTGGTGTACCATTACACCACGCTTAGAAAATCATTTAGGCACTTCGACTTGATGTAATGGTTAAGCAGCTTCTCTCGTTAAATCAATTACGACTGAGTAATGAATTCGATCCTCACATGGTTGCTTCATACTTTCGGCCTTGTGTCACATCTAAGCCCCGCTTAGAAAAGTGGCACCTCGACTTGGTGTACCATTACACCACGCTTAGAAAATCATTTAGGCACTTCGACTTGATGTAATGGTTAACAAGCTTCTCTCGTTAAATCAATTACGACTGAGTAATGAATTCGATCCTCACATGGTTGCTTCATACTTTCGGCCGTGTGTCACATCTAAGCCCCGCTTAGAAAAGTGGCACCTCGACTTGGTGTACCATTACACCACGCTTAGAAAATCATTTAGGCACTTCGACTTGATGTAATGGTTAACAAGCTTCTCTCGTTAAATCAATTACGACTGAGTAATGAATTCGATCCTCACATGGTTGCTTCATACTTTCGGCCGTGTGTCACATCTAAGCCCCGCTTAGAAAAGTGGCACCTCGACTTGGTGTACCATTACACCACGCTTAGAAAATCATTTAGGCACTTCGACTTGATGTAATGGTTAACAAGCTTCTCTCGTTAAATCAATTACGACTGAGTAATGAATTCGATCCTCACATGGTTGCTTCATACTTTCGGCCGTGTGTCACATCTAAGCCCCGCTTAGAAAAGTGGCACCTCGACTTGGTGTACCATTACACCACGCTTAGAAAATCATTTAGGCACTTCGACTTGATGTAATGGTTAACAAGCTTCTCTCGTTAAATCAATTACGACTGAGTAATGAATTCGATCCTCACATGGTTGCTTCATACTTTCGGCCGTGTGTCACATCTAAGCCCCGCTTAGAAAAGTGGCACCTCGACTTGGTGTACCATTACACCACGCTTAGAAAATCATTTAGGCACTTCGACTTGATGTAATGGTTAACAAGCTTCTCTCGTTAAATCAATTACGACTGAGTAATGAATTCGATCCTCACATGGTTGCTTCATACTTTCGGCCGTGTGTCACATCTAAGCCCCGCTTAGAAAAGTGGCACCTCGACTTGGTGTACCATTACACCACGCTTAGAAAATCATTTAGGCACTTCGACTTGATGTAATGGTTAACAAGCTTCTCTCGTTAAATCAATTACGACTGAGTAATGAATTCGATCCTCACATGGTTGCTTCATACTTTCGGCCGTGTGTCACATCTAAGCCCCGCTTAGAAAAGTGGCACCTCGACTTGGTGTACCATTACACCACGCTTAGAAAATCATTTAGGCACTTCGACTTGATGTAATGGTTAACAAGCTTCTCTCGTTAAATCAATTACGACTGAGTAATGAATTCGATCCTCACATGGTTGCTTCATACTTTCGGCCGTGTGTCACATCTAAGCCCCGCTTAGAAAAGTGGCACCTCGACTTGGTGTACCATTACACCACGCTTAGAAAATCATTTAGGCACTTCGACTTGATGTAATGGTTAACAAGCTTCTCTCGTTAAATCAATTACGACTGAGTAATGAATTCGATCCTCACATGGTTGCTTCATACTTTCGGCCGTGTGTCACATCTAAGCCCCGCTTAGAAAAGTGGCACCTCGACTTGGTGTACCATTACACCACGCTTAGAAAATCATTTAGGCACTTCGACTTGATGTAATTGTTAACAAGCTTCTCTCGTTAAATCAATTACGACTGAGTAATGAATTCGATCCTCACATGGTTGCTTAATACTTTCGGCCTTGTGTCACATCTAAGCCCCGCTTAGAAAAGTGGCACCTCGACTTGGTGTACCATTACACCACGCTTAGAAAATCATTTAGGCACTTCGACTTGATGTAATTGTTAACAAGCTTCTCTCGTTAAATCAATTACGACTGAGTAATGAATTCGATCCTCACATGGTTGCTTAATACTTTCGGCCTTGTGTCACATCTAAGCCCCGCTTAGAAAAGTGGCACCTCGACTTGGTGTACCATTACACCACGCTTAGAAAATCATTTAGGCACTTCGACTTGATGTAATGGTTAAGCAGCTTCTCTCGTTAAATCAATTACGACTGAGTAATGAATTCGATCCTCACATGGTTGCTTCATACTTTCGGCAGTGTGTCACATCTAAGCCCCGCTTAGAAAAGTGGCACCTCGACTTGGTGTACCATTACACCACGCTTAGAAAATCATTTAGGCACTTCGACTTGATGTAATGGTTAACAAGCTTCTCTCGTTAAATCAATTACGACTGAGTAATGAATTCGATCCTCACATGGTTGCTTCATACTTTCGGCCTTGTGTCACATCTAAGCCCCGCTTAGAAAAGTGGCACCTCGACTTGGTGTACCATTACACCACGCTTAGAAAATCATTTAGGCACTTCGACTTGATGTAATGGTTAACAAGCTTCTCTCGTTAAATCAATTACGACTGAGTAATGAATTCGATCCTCACATGGTTGCTTCATACTTTCGGCCTTGTGTCACATCTAAGCCCCGCTTAGAAAAGTGGCACCTCGACTTGGTGTACCATTACACCACGCTTAGAAAATCATTTAGGCACTTCGACTTGATGTAATGGTTAACAAGCTTCTCTCGTTAAATCAATTACGACTGAGTAATGAATTCGATCCTCACATGGTTGCTTCATACTTTCGGCCGTGTGTCACATCTAAGCCCCGCTTAGAAAAGTGGCACCTCGACTTGGTGTACCATTACACCACGCTTAGAAAATCATTTAGGCACTTCGACTTGATGTAATGGTTAACAAGCTTCTCTCGTTAAATCAATTACGACTGAGTAATGAATTCGATCCTCACATGGTTGCTTCATACTTTCTGCCTTGTGTCACATCTAAGCCCCGCTTAGAAAAGTGGCACCTCGACTTGGTGTACCATTACACCACGCTTAGAAAATCATTTAGGCACTTCGACTTGATGTAATGGTTAACAAGCTTCTCTCGTTAAATCAATTACGACTGAGTAATGAATTCGATCCTCACATGGTTGCTTCATACTTTCGGCCTTGTGTCACATCTAAGCCCCGCTTAGAAAAGTGGCACCTCGACTTGGTGTACCATTACACCACGCTTAGAAAATCATTTAGGCACTTCGACTTGATGTAATGGTTAAGCAGCTTCTCTCGTTAAATCAATTACGACTGAGTAATGAATTCGATCCTCACATGGTTGCTTCATACTTTCGGCCTTGTGTCACATCTAAGCCCCGCTTAGAAAAGTGGCACCTCGACTTGGTGTACCATTACACCACGCTTAGAAAATCATTTAGGCACTTCGACTTGATGTAATGGTTAAGCAGCTTCTCTCGTTAAATCAATTACGACTGAGTAATGAATTCGATCCTCACATGGTTGCTTCATACTTTCGGCCTTGTGTCACATCTAAGCCCCGCTTAGAAAAGTGGCACCTCGACTTGGTGTACCATTACACCACGCTTAGAAAATCATTTAGGCACTTCGACTTGATGTAATGGTTAAGCAGCTTCTCTCGTTAAATCAATTACGACTGAGTAATGAATTCGATCCTCACATGGTTGCTTCATACTTTCGGCCTTGTGTCACATCTAAGCCCCGCTTAGAAAAGTGGCACCTCGACTTGGTGTACCATTACACCACGCTTAGAAAATCATTTAGGCACTTCGACTTGATGTAATGGTTAAGCAGCTTCTCTCGTTAAATCAATTACGACTGAGTAATGAATTCGATCCTCACATGGTTGCTTCATACTTTCGGCCTTGTGTCACATCTAAGCCCCGCTTAGAAAAGTGGCACCTCGACTTGGTGTACCATTACACCACGCTTAGAAAATCATTTGGACACTTCGACGTGGTGTAATGGTTAGTAAGCTTGCCTCGCTGGAGCAATTACGACTGAGTAGTGAGTTCAATCCTAACTCGGTACCCCATACTTTCGGCCTTGTGCCACATATAAGATTATCTTAGAAAATCTCCATACTTATTACTAATATGTATAGCTTTTGAAGCAAAGAAGGTTCAGTATCTGTCTATATTTCTGAGATGAGGTATTATGCACACTATTTACATTATTCGGACTATTGTCCTCATCTTTGTCGCCATATTTATTACAACGTTTCAGCCGTTGTACGCTCCGGCCTTCTTCAGGTCGTTGGAATGTCGAACTGAACCCTTCATTTCGCTCACTGGGGTAGACTGTTCTAGTTCCACGTGCTATGTCTAATGGATATCAGTTATCTCTTGCTTAATTCCCTCTCCAAGTTCTCCACCGCCTTAACCAGGTATTGAACTCACACTCTTTGGGTCCTGTCACTGGATCTAACTAGCGCCTTTATCCACTGCGCCATGTGTCGTTTCGGCGGTTGTAATAATTATGGCGACAAAGATGAGGACAATAGTCCGAATAATGTAAATAGTGTAAAGAAGGTTCAGTATCAAATAAGATGCAGGAAATGCTTTCAAGTCCACGTTCTAAAATTATTTGACAAAGGCCTGTATATTGGGTAATTGTCTAATTTCTGGCATTTATGTTTTATACAATGATTAGTCGGTATCCATTATAATGTGCATCTACGTCAGATTACAAAGTCCATCCGTGTCATTTCGAGTATAAAACGCAGAAAATTACGAGAAGAAAAAGTTTAAATTATAAAAAAGCTTCCTGCTTATACGTTTGCACAAAAGGTCTATAAAACAGAGTGCATTTAAAAAGTTGAGTTCAATTAAAAAGCCAGAACCACATTACTTGCGCGTGCGCACAAACACTTTTCCGTATCAGTTAGAGAAACGGTAGATATCTTTATTTATATAACGTATCGTAGAGAGTTAGGAAACATTTTCAAGTTCTCCCTCACATGAAAAAACATCTGGACTACGACAGGCTCTTCGTTGAAATCCATTATTTTCATTTCGACAATCTTCAGTAAAGAAGATCACTTTTTATTTTGCTTTCATGTATTATTTTATACCAGTTATATTATGCTTATTATGCTTATTTTATACCAGTTATATTATGCTTATTATGCTTATTTTATACCAGTTATATTATGCTTATTATGCTTATTTTATACCAGTTATATTATGCTTATTATGCTTATTTTATACCAGTTATATTATGCTTATTATGCCTATTTTATACTACATGTTTATTTTATGCTATATTATGCTTACTTTATGTTATATTTTGCTTATTTTACACTAGTTATATTATGCTTATTATATATTGCTAATTATGCTTATTTTATACCAGTTATATTATGCTGATTATGCTTATTTTATACTATATTGTGCTTATTTTATACCAGTTATATTACGATTTTAAACGTTTATATAGTTTCACATGCCACAGATAACCATCTGTCTACACATCTGCTTTAACTTATCGTCCGGTTCACACGCCTTTCCGGTCTTTTGAACAGGAGTAGAGGATTGGGTTTCCGGTTCCTTTGAAATTCTAGTTCAACTTTATACTTCTAACGTCTCCACCTAAACTCTGAATAGTATGCTATTATCGGACTAGAAAATTTAGAATGCAGATTTTCTCGGTCAAAAAATGGGGGATTAGTTTATGGTTCTCCTATTCTGTTAGGTTTATCTATCCTTTGAAATTGTTTTTACATTGAGACCTGGCAAAATTTTCCCTTATTCATTGGTGAAAATTATATTTCATTAGCTTTAATGTGCTGAAACTAAGTTTCGACGATATCGGACTAGAAAATCTGGATTTAAATGCAGTAGTTAAGGCTGATCTGGACTCTGAGGTTATTGACCTCCCCTCCCCACAATGCAGGATATGGCACAGATGTAGGGCGAAACTGAGACAGTAGGCTTGGGAAAAATTCCCCGTAGAACCCGTATACATGTGGTCGGGCTTGTCTACCTCACCTGACGTGACTCAGCGCTTCAGTATAGCCTCCCGGTACCTCTTTGCCCAATGTCAGAGTTCGACAAGTCTGCCTGAATTGGCAGATCTGGACTGAGTCATGGCCAAATGCAAGCCTTCCTATTTTATTGGCTAAGTAAAACAAAATATCCCACTTATGTACTCATGCAGATGACACAGTGTTGATGGTAGAAACAGAAAGAAAAGTGCAGAAAATAATGGCTGAGGTAGTAAGAAAGAGAGAAGAAAGGAATAACAATCAATTGTCAGAAGTCAGAATTATTAACAAACAAAAAGTTCACAATGCGAATTATGAATTTGAGATGTCAAAATCAAACAAGAACAGAAGTTTACGTATTTGGGAAGTGTTTTAACAAATTATAGAAAATGTGCTAAAAGTGTGGATTCGAATATCAAAATGCTACGTAATATTCATACACCAATATGGCAGTGAATGCTGGACAATTTCCACATAGATGAAGAAAAAACTGGAGGTAAAAGTTAAATGCAGATTTTCTAGGCTAAAAAGTGGGGGTTAATTTATGTTTCTCCTGGTCTGTTATTCTTATATTTCCTTCCGAATTATTTACTTTTAGATTAAAACGTGGCAAAATTTATCCATAGTCCCTGGTGAAAATTGGGTTTGATTAGATTGAATTTACCAAAAGTCAGATGCGACAATGTCGGCCTGGACGATCTGAATTTAAATGCAGATTTTCTAGGCCAAAAAGTGGGGGATTAATTTATGGTTCTCCTGCTATGTTATTCTTATATTTCTTTCAAAATTATTTATTTTTAGATTAAAACGTGGCAAAATTGAAAGTGCGAAAAATCTCTGAGGTATTATGGTGTACATAGTAAGAATGGTAAGTAAGAATGCGTTGTTTTGGTGTAAGGAATATTGTGGTATGTTTGGTTCAGTGATTGAGTCTAGCTGAGTTTAATGTTAAGACAGACGAAGACAGTCCTTTTTTTTTTTCTCCATTTTAGCCTTGTACCACATTTTGGATATTATTATCGAAATAAATATTTCGAACTCGTAGAATTTTCGCTGTGAGAATTCGAACCCTGTTGATTTGTTGTGCACCCTGTGCATTTATGTCTTGACTGTTTACAACCCGCTACCCGCGGGTTGTAATTAATGTCCTACGTACATTAAACTGCCTTTAAATTAAGTAGCAGCAGAAGAATTATCGTTGAACTTTTCAAAGGTAATCTTAAATATTAATGCAATGCTTAAATACAGCGATCAGTTTTGAGTTCTTCTGTAGTTTATTGTTGCCTATTGCATCTCTTCTATTGTGATGAAGGCCCGATCAGCAGAAGGTCGTTTATATGCCGCCCGGAAAGGCAGCTTTTAAGCTAGTGATATAATAATGTCCATAATGACGACAATACAAACTGATACACTATTCCTTTCTTCCATAGCGCACCCATTTTCTGGTGTATTACCCGACATATGTTAGTAACTCCCAAAAAACTGGTGATTAACCCATGTGATATATACATTTAAACCCCATTAACCCATTAGGCTACACAATAGCCAAGCAGATTAAAGAGGAAAAAATTTCTATATTCGGGAAATACTTACCGTAATTTCTCAAATAATACGCACCCCAACAAATGATCAAAAATTAAGAACTATATCTATCCCTATGTATAATACGCATCTATAAATTTTGTCAAAAAAAAAAAAAAAATTACGCAGACATTTTGTCGACCTTGACATTAAGCATAAAATCGAAACTAAACGGCTAAAATGTTAAAAATTACCATGCGTTTTTCCCGATAAATATAACATTCTATTTTACCGCCAAAAAATGTTGTCAAAACGTGCGATTTATAGTGCAAATTTTAAACAAAAAGTAATAGAATTAGCGGAAAGAATAGGAAACAGTGCTGCAGCTATGAGTTGAATGAGGCTAATGGAGAAAGAATAAAAATGAACTAAAGTGTAAATCAAGTGCCAAAGCTATAGGTAGAGGGAGAAAAGCTCCATATCCAGATAGGGATAAAGTTTAATTGAATTCGTGAAAGAAAGACGATCAAGTAGATGTTTCATAAGTACTGTGGAAATAAGGACGAAGGCAAGAGAACTTATCAAAACCATGTATACTGAAAACACATTTAAAGCTTCAGCAAACTGGTGTTTTCTTTTTATGAAAAGGTTTGATATATCTATTAGAACATCCATAGCCCAGCGTTTGCCTAATGGCGACAAAGATAAGCTTTTGAATTTTCAGCGTTTTGTTATTTTGCGTGAAGAATGTACTTCAGGAGAAGAGGACTGACCTTGTTATTATAACGAGGGGAATGACTGGCCAACTTCAAGTAATGGATGTCGTCTGCAACCGTCCATTTAGACGAGATGCGTGAAAACTGAAATGACTGGATGTTTTCAGGTGTTCTCAGTTTTACTGCTGGTGTCAACAAGAAAAAAAAAACCCAATGTTGGAACTTACTGTAAAATGGATTCAGGAAATCTTGGGATTCCGCCAGTGAGGGTGTTATAAAGAGAGGTTTCAAGAAGTGTTGTCTCATGACAGTCATGGATGGCCATGAAGATGACATCCTTTGGCAAGAGAATGAAGAGGCCGAAGATAATTTTGAACAGGACGAAGATAATATTGTGAATAATAATTTGTTTAATGACAATTTAGATATTGATTCTATAACAGAAAGTGGTGATGATGATAAAAACTAAAATTTCAATAAAATTGTTAACTTGATATCCTCTTTTCTTCGAAATTGGCCTTTTTAGATTTTTTTTGATTTTTTCGCCAAATAAAAAAATACGGTTACTGAAAAACAAATTTATTGACAAAAAATGTTACAATTATTATTGTTGGATTTAAAATAGAAAATTGGGATAATATCTTTCTTATTTTAGAACAAGCACGTATTTATTATTATAAATCAATAACGAAAAAAATATTTTTGTTTTAAACCTATTTATAATACGCACCCCCTACTATCGCCTGTAATTTACAGTAAAAAAAAAAAAAAAAATGCGTATTTTCGACAAATTACGGTAATGCTTAGGAAAATAATAAATTCCAGTGAGCAGCAATTCTGTGGGTGGAAATCCCTTGTCGGTGAAAGATGGCAGAGGAGAATATACGGATTCTTTCAAACTGACAGAAAGGCAACAGGAGTTCAAATAACGGATGTTTACATAAAAGTATCTCTCAATGCAGCGAAAAGTAAAGCAGACGAGCAACAGCATCAGAAAAGCACGTCGGACGCGCACCTGTCAGCACGTCATCAGTCTTCTTTGTAACCGCCTTTTCAACCCTGCCAATAAATTAATAAATGATCCGTATAATCCTTTCTATTCGATTGGAAATCATAACTTGAATCATACTCTCACTTTGTAAAGGTTTGATTAATCACTAACAAACTCTAAACAGGCAATGTTCAAAATAAAGAAATGCAATAAACAGTTAACCGTATCAAACATATCTTTAAAAAAAATAACCCCAAACCCCAGAAGCGGTTATTTTGACACGTCGAAGTTAAATTCAAAATAATTACATAACAATGATAAAACTTTGAGATTTTCATTGGCTTGTTTAAAAATTCTTAAATAAACCTTTGAAACAAATATGAATTTTCGTCATTCTAAAATCATATATTTAATAAACATAGTTTTGCACAGTACATGCAAAATATAGGTTTACTATTTAAATCTTCACTCGTCTATCTTTCAGATTCTAACTGTAAGAATTCAATCTGCACAAAGAAACATTAAAATATTTTTATTCAATTAATAAATTAGATTTTTCATCAGAAATTATGTATGTGTACCTATTTAGAAATAGCTTGCTGAAATAATTTTATAGGGAATGTCAAAGTTCAAAGTGCTTACGCCATTTTCTGAAATGAGGATTAATGTTCCTCAGCGGAGTTAATCAGACACATAGTTTGTGGTTTCAATTCCAAAGAGTCAATACTTCAAATTCTTTATAGAAGAAATAGACTTACAATTAGATGTTTAATTCCGGCAGAAATCCGATTCTAATGTTTAATTGTAGTATGGGAAATCAATTATTCCTGTGCGTCCGTTGGAGGTGGAGATCTTGTTGGACTTGCCGTTTTTTTGGCAAATCAAACGCTGACAACTCTCCGCCCCTAATCGACGTGCTTAAACTCGCAAGAAAAACAGGGGTCGGCTATCTTTCAGCTAAAATCAAAGTTGAATATATTCTGCACGAGACATGCTAATAAATTTAAATAAGTCCAAGGCTTTCTTGTTGGTCAACTTCACATTTGAATTGATATTAGGCTAGTTTAGTTTTTAGTTTGGATCATTAGTTTCTCGTTAACTTAGCTAGGGTATGTATGCTCATTGGTTCCCCTTTTATTTCTGTCCCTATTTTTCTTTAGTTTTCCCCCTCCTCCCTCGTTAGGTGGTCAGTGACGTCAGTTCTCTGGTAGTTGCGGGATGACTTTCGTTTCGTGTGTATGTTTTTTTGTATTTGTTATTGTGTCTCTAAATGAGTGCGTGGTTGTGTGAGTGCTTTTTGGGTGGATGATTGTTTTTATACTTTTATAATCTCGCAATTCTTTTAAATTTCGTTCATTTTAACAAAAAGTTAAAATTCGGACAGAACTTATGGGATGACCTTATATATATATATATATATATATATATATACATATATATATATATATTTGTGGTTTGTTTTACTTGGAAGTAAAATAAATTACTTGTATTTCTGAATTGTGGAATCATTAAGATCTATGAAATCTCTTTGAACTTGTCAACTCATCTTGACTTTTTTTTCATTACATAATGAAATAAAATAAACTTAATAAGTCATCTAACTAATGAATTAAAAGAAATAAACTGAAAACTGAAATTTTGTTATGACTTTCATTACAATCTCCTAGCAATAAACTAGGTTAAACAATTTTTTCCAATATTAAAATATTATTTAGTTATGTATTTTGTTGTTTTTAATAGGTTCTCATTTCATTATGGGAGACAAATTATTTATTCTGGATCTTTCCTCATTCAATTAATTTAACTTCTGTGATGTAATGTTGCTAACTGTTGACTCTCTCAACAATAGTTGTGATGCATTTATGCACTTCAGATGTTTTATGTTACAAAACATATGATTAACATAACATGATTATAGAAATTGAAATGTTCATTTATTAATTTATAGGATAAAACCTTAATTAATCTAATACAATTCAAAAAAGATTTCTGTTGAGAGCTGGTATTTGGATGATTTAATAAAACATTATTTTATGACAGAAAAAAATCTATAATTGACATTTATTTTAAAAAATTATTTGTAAATTTTAGTATAAATCTGAAATTAATCCAGTTTATAACAAGATGTTTTAATTAAATGAAGAATCAAAAATAGGCATAGTTTATTGCCATTTTCAAATATGAACTTAATTTAATTTTTATTTTCATTTTTACTATATTTTTTTTAATACTGCAATAGGAGTAAAAAAATTAAATGTTAAGTTTCATAAACTATTGTTTAGAATTTTTATGCTGATGGATTGGGGGAGTGAAAACTTGGACAGCTAGAGGCATTGTACCCTAAACTCAACTTGAAAGGAGAAAAATGATAGAACTCTTCCCTGTGGTAGCAGTACTTCACAACATCCCCAGGTAATAAAAGTTTGAAATTGCATCGTTGCTTACATAAAATGTTTGTCCTTGTAATAGTAACAGTATCTAACATCGTAACTGTATAATGTAGAAACATACTAATAAAACTAACAAAATTATCTGGAGGGTGAAAAAAGGATTTCCTTTATAGCTTTCCAGAAGGTGTCACTTATATGTTTTGTACTCTCATCCATCCAATCAGACAGGATCTATTACAACACCAAATATAAAAACTGGTCGACAAAGAGAAACAGATTCTTAACTTGACTGACTGCCACACTACCGTTTGAATTCCATTACAGTCACCCTTAACATCGAGTTTCTTGGTGAGGACAATTTACAACAACTGGTTATATGCAGTTAAAGATATTTTTGTTTAAAAAAAAATATTAATACCATTTTCTAGATTAAAGTACAGAGGACAAAAACAACTATAGTTTTATGAGGGGTTGACAGTAGAATACTAGTGCTGTTGGTTTACAACTTTGACAGCTTCTCACGGCCTACCATGTACAAATAACTATCATTTTCTCTATGTTTAAAGGAAAAAGTATTATTTTTACAAAATTCAGAGAAATAGTAAATTTACGGATTAATTATTTCAAAACACTTCTCAAGAACAAATATCGGATTTTTAAGAGATTTTAAATTTCATTTTTTTTTCTATTTTTTTTTTTGTCTCTAATGGAGGTGTGATGAGTGACTATACAAATGTTAAAAAAATGTCTAAAAACTAATTTAAATTATTTTTTACGGAAATAAAACCAAAATTTAACTTAAAAGAAAACCATTTAAATTGTTTAAAATGAGTTTTGTTTTATTTTTTTGGTGTGTGTGATAACAATCTAAATATAATTTGCATGCCCCCAAAATATTAATCTAGAGTTTAATACACCAAGGGAAACAACTCTTTCTACAATTGGAAGAGTTGTTTACCTTGGATTATGATTTTTTTCATCTTTTTTTTAAGAGAAGGAAGAACAGAAATGAATAACACCTATCAAGCAAGACTTGAAATCTATTATTTATATTCAATATTTATTGGGTGTTCTACTCTTGTGGCTGAAATCTTTAAAAGCTGTGAATCAGAATAATAATGACTAGATATGTAAATTTGGTAACAGATGGTAAAATACTAAATATTCTTTTCCTGTTAAATTATATAAACATAAATTTAGTGAATTACTATTTCATCCAATGACTGAGAGCTTCATTACGATTTCATTTTAATGTTTTTATCTTTAACAGTGATTGCTTACTTATAAGCAATCACTGTAAGCAAATCTCTTCCCTTAATCTGCCTGGACTGTGCGTTGTTGTCTGTTGATGGCTGCTTCACAACATATAAAAGCCACACCACATATAAAAACAAGATAAATCCACATATTTTAAATAACATGATTATTATTACACACTAAAGATGTTTAATGATTAAACTACAGAGTATTACGATGAACAGAAATAAGCATAAAATGTTGTTTTTTGTAGACAAAGCCAGGAGTCTGGTCATAATATTTTTATTTTTTGTATCTGAGATCAGGATTTTGTTAATTTGATTACAATCAGTGCATTCTAGTATAAGTATCACTTGTTCTGGCATATATATATATATATATAAACAAACAAACAAAGCTGTTGTATCGGGAAAAACTCTAAGTCACTTAACAATAAGTCCAAACTGGATTACATGGGCTATAAATCTGACCTTGTGCGAATTTGATCAGCCATTATGAATATATAGAGTCAGTCTTCACGGATTAAAAGTGAAAAATTAAAATCCAAGTGTCATACCCACAAATATGACATAATGCGAAGAACTTATTTACATAGGCAAAAAGGAAAACCAATTTGAAATAATCACATATTTATGTACACATTAACATTTGTTTTTATATGGCAAACAATGTTCAAATGTTTGAAAAAATTTTCCATTTGTTAAATGGTTGTTTGTAAAGTCATATGAGTTGGTCAATATAAAGTGTGTATATATGTGCATGTGTCTGAAGCATATTTTAACAGTGTATGTGTGGCTGCTGACTGAATGTGTGTGGGTGAAGCACATTAATAGAAAACTTATGTGTGAGTGTTAATACGTGAAATCTGATTACGGTAGTTCCAAAAGGAAATGGACATAGAGATAGATGATCAGATTTACCTTTTTTCATGTCTATGAATATTTCTTTGAGTTGTGTGAATATTCCTTTGAATGGTGTGTAGTCGTCGCTTACTTAGGTGTCGTCATTTTAAGGAGAGAATTCTGGTTAGGTGTTACAGATTCAAACGTCTTTCGTTGACGGACGATCCACGTCCAGCTGCTGACTGACTGGGTCTTTGCTGTGTATGTTTTTACTGCTCCTGAAATCGGTGTATATATAGTTATCCTGATCATTTGATTGGCTCCAAACAGAAGCTTTTCAGTTTAGGCAGGATAGCACCCAGTGGCAAGTTCACTTGGAGTTCAAACATATAGATGTTGTCAGAAACATAGCACCTGACTCTGGCTGTCAAATCAAATCCTAGAAACCACTTATTTTATTTTCGATTTAATGTTTTAATGATTTGTACAAAAGTTTTATTTTTAGTGATTCTGATCCTACTTGTGTGTGTGTGTTTCTTACATATTTGTATTTCACTTATTGCTTGAAAAATATATCTGGTTATATCTTATATATAGTCTATATACAGAAAATAATTAACTTCTATAAATGAAAGTTTTCAGTTCAAAAACACAATTATTTTCTATCTTCAAAAGCATTCCTTATTCGAACATCACAGTATTGAGTTGCTTTGCTTTTTGCATATATTTAATTACTTTTTTCAGTGTAAGAGTAAACAATGATGTTTTTAAAAAGGAATATGTACAAAAGCTTGTTATTGAATCTCTCACAAACTAATTGTATTTTTAGCAGATCAAAGACTGTCTCCAGTTTTTTTTTAATATTCATGACAAATATATTTGAAAGAGAATGCTCTTGTTTGGAAGATTTTGGTCTTCCATTGAAGATTAAGAATAATACAGAAGTTTTATGTCAACTGGAAATCTTCTGCTTAATAAGATGTAAATGTTACAGTAATGTTCTACATTGCAAGTGATATTAATTTCCTCAACTGGATATATTTTCTCAGATTAGTTTAGACAAAATTTTTTGCACTGTGGCTGATATGAAAATGCTGAATCTGCCAGAAACTTGAATATAAAAACTTTGTTATTTTTACATCAACAAAATGAAAACACTGAAAAAAATTGAATAGCATTAGCTGTTGAAAAAGTATAAAACTTACTTTGAAATGAATTACTATTTGTAGATTATTTAAAGATACATTCCTTTTGATTTTAAAATTATTTTTTCAATTTTGTTGGTTATTTTTAGCTGACCAATATTGTATTTTTTTTATTTTTTACAGAAATATAAGCTACTACCAAGTAAAAGTAAGTAAATTTTCTTAAATATATGGATTTTAAAGTAAGATTGTGTGTCTGTGTATATCAATAACACATTAAAAAAAACATATATGGAAATATTGTGTGTAATAAGATGTTAATGTTATAGTAATGTTCTACATTGCAAGTGATTTGAATTTCCTCAACTGGATATATTTTCTCAAATTAGTTTAAACAAAATGTTTTGCATGTGGCTGATATGACAGATTCCTGAATAATCCAAATTGAAGGAGAAATAAATGAACAGTGTTAAAAGCTAATACAAGAGAGAAAATAAGAATCAAAACTCAAAGTGTGACAGATTAAGAGAAGCTCTAGTAGCATCAACAATTGAGATCATCCCAATGAAAACTATATAAAGAATGGATGATATATGAAATTCTTAACATGGTGAAAAAGAGACAAGAAACAATGCCAACAATGCCAACATAGAGCACAGAATATAGGACTCTACAAAAAGAAATTAGAAACAAACGCAAGCAGGCTAAAGAGGAATGGCTCAATGAAAAATGTGTAGATATAGAAAGAATGAGTATTGCATATATGCATAAAAAGTAACAGGACAAAAAAACATGATCATCAACAAGAAAATCCAAGGACAGGATACTGATATCAGAGAAAGGAGAAATCCTTCAGAGGTGAAATGAATACATTGGAGAGTTCATCCATGATGAACGAGGTCAACCAGCAATATGCAAAAATATCAAAGAACCAGAAATATTAAAATCTGAAGTGGAATCTGCATTGGCCAAATTGAAGAGAAACGGAACAACAGGACCAGACAGGATGATAATAGTTGACTTTGGAACCGTGGTATTGCACTCAATTTGAAAGTTATGGTTTGACATGATAAATAATGACAGAAAATAGTTTTTTTGAGGAAATTATATATGATTAAGTTTAGGTTCAAAATTGGATGATTGGAATTTCATTCCAGTGATCAGTGAAAGATTTGCGGTTCTCAAAATATTCTGTACCCTCATGGAAAACAAATGTGTAAATGTCATTTAATAAAACGTTTTCCAATTGCATCATTAACCTCATTCTCAATAAATCAAAGGAAAACAAATCAGAATTATTTATAATATAAAATATTCACTTTCATAAAGGCAAAATGGATATTAAATATAATGTATTTAGGTTGTGGTCAGCCATGAAAATCACTTCCTTTTCTTCTCATATGGAATGTAGGTTTGGTTATTTTTTTCAGTGGAAAAAAAATTAGAGTAATTCTCAAAAAAACCCCCAACAAAAAACAAAAAAAAAAACACTATAAAATCTCATTTTAATCAACTGTAGTAAAATAATTAGTTTTTGAATTTTATCCCAGAATTTTCTTTCCATGAGTATTATCTAAGTTCTCACCATTATAAACATTTGCTCTTATTTTTATTATATTTGATATTGAAATCTCAACCACTGTTCATTTGCACCATAAAATTAATTAGTCCTTTTGTATTTTTATACATCAGACTCAATTATTTGAAAAAGAAAGTAAACATTTTGTATTTTCAAAGTAACTGACATTTCTTTAAAACATTGTGTTATTGTCTTTCATCAAAATAAACAATTTCCATTTAGGTAAGTAATACTGTTTCTTTCTTTCTATTTTTCTTATATCAAATTTACCTTTGAAATTTTATTAAAATAGTGTAATCTTTGCACTTGTCTTTGTTAATTCTATGCTTGTTTTTCTTTTATTAATTTATGTTCTGATTTTCAAAATTTAAATGAATTGAAAAATATAAATTTACTTCTGGTAAATAATAATGTGTTTTTTTCCTTCTTAGTTATCATGTATTTTGGATCAGTTCTTAAACTTATAAACATTTTGAAATTTCAGGTTCCCATTGATGTAAGGGAATAATTAAAAGGTCAGAGAGAGAGAGAGAGAGAGATAAAGAAAACAGGATCAAAAGGTAGTTTCCATCTTGGAATTATTAACAAAGATGCTGTCAAAAATATCAAAAAAGTGAAGCAGAACTGCAGAGAGATTAAACAGGAAGATTGAAAGATAGCAACAAGAGGATTCTACACATGTTGCCTCTACAACAGGTATTTTTCGACCAATGTCTTCCAGTGAAGAAACAACTGGTCGGTTGTTTTTTCTGACACCAGTGTTATATTCCGTATTTAGATGCGTGGGTGATGTGGAAACAATGTGGGCGAATACTGCGTCTGGTTGCAAAACAAATGAAATTCAGAATCGAAAGAACAAGAAAGACTGTTGATATATTTTATAGTCTCTTTTAGTGAGGAAAATAAGAACAAGTAGAAAGTTCGTATTTAAGAAGTTGAATGTCTATGGTAGTGGCAAGTAAAGTTCATGGAGTTAACTTGATTTATGGAAGGGGAAGGGTACCCTTTGACAAGCGTCGGACGAGAGTTCATTAGCAGCAGCAGTCACATGCTTCGTTTCGTCGCCGGGCCAGTGTGTCAGGAGCGAGCGTCGTGACCCTTCTGCCTCGCCGTTGAATGGGACTCCCTCTGTTTTTTGACTTTCCCGTGTTGAACTTATACCCGCCTATTGGCTCCAAATGGAAATTTTCATGAGTACGCGGGAGACGGTCCGATTGGTTGATTTAATTCTTTTCATTTTTTTTTTTTAGTTTATCCCAAACGGAAGTATCTGCGTCGAGCCTATGCGTAGACGTGCAGTTTTCATTTCGAGTCGGGGACTCGTGATGGTAACTTCCGTTTATCGAAGCAGGGCAAGATCTCATCTTGTAACACAGCTTAGCAACCCCCTCATGGGTCACTTGAAGATGAAACATTCTTATATTTCATAAAATTTAATTTTTGTTTCAGTCATATGGTATCAAATATTTATTTACTTATTTGTGAATGCAATCTTATAGTTTCTGTTATTTTTCTTTTACAATTCTATTGTAAAAAACAATTTTGATTGGTTTAGATATCAGTTTTTTTTTTTTCTTTTTGCATGAGCCCATTCTTTGGAGAAGTAATATTTTGTCCATCTTTGCTTTTTCAAAGAGCTCCTTTATGTTGTTTATATTGAAGTATCTCTTCTTAGATGGAGCAAGAGTCAAAACTTATTTTATAGTGTATGAACTTTGATCACATTGGTTGTTCTACACATTTCTGTAAGCATGAGTGTATAATTCTTGTATGAACAAGTGGGTCAATATTATCTCTTTTTGGAATTTTCCGTATCCTGGCTTCCATTCTACAAGTATTGGCTTGATTTGCAGCAATTTATTTGGTGCACTTTTATTCCAATGTTGCTGCCATTTTTGTTTAATAATCATGTTTATTTGGCTCTTCACGTCTGGAATGGATTTTAAAGTTCAGGTCAATTTCTATATTTTCGCCATGTTTAGCAGCTGCGTCAGATTTGTCATTTCCAATTATTCCAACATGACTTGGGATAAAACACATCACAATATCTATCGACCTGGATGTTAAATTGAGTTTATTTAGAAACTTGACTATTAATGGGTTGTCAAGTTTTTTGTTGTTAAAACTGATAGTGAATCAGAAAAGATTATAAAGTTTTTGTTTTTATTTGCTTAAATAATGCTGAGCACTAGATCTATAGCACTGACTTCAGCATTAAAGATAGACATTTTGTCTGGGAGCTGTTGACTGTTTATTTTCTTCTGGAATATTGCTGCACATTCTGCTATATTTCTGTGTTTGGACCTATCTGTAAACTTTTACATTTTAGCATCTTTTTTGGCATTAAAAAAAACATTATTTTGGATATTCTTGCAAGGACTTGTTCACAAATGAATGAAATTATTTTTGAAATTTTTTTTTTTTTTTTTTTTTTTTTTTTTTTTTTAGAAATCTGTTACCCCCATTTAGTTTTATGGAATTTTGAGGAATTAAAATTTCAGCCTCTTCATATTTAAATCATCAGTTTGTCTTTGTCAAACACAAACACCATTTGCCAAAAATCTGTTCTGAATCATAAAAAAAAATGCATTAAAACTATGACATTATTTAGTTAGAAATTATTTTAATTACTTTTATAAATAAGATATATTGAGGATACTATTGTCTTAAGAAAAAATGATTTTGATGAATAATGAATTTTTAAAAGAATTTTAATTTTTTTTTTAATTTTAGAAAAATTTAAGTTTTAAACTTTTTAAAATTTGTATTAATTTCAGCCTTTTAGATGATATTATTAAGAGAAAACTATGTTCACAAATCATAAATGGAAAAGCTTAATACAAATCATCAAACACAAATATTTTTAAAAGAATTTTAAATTTTTTGTTGTGTATAAATGTGCTGCTTTTTGTAAGTATAGGTGACCATATCAGAAAGTAAGTGTGATAATTACAGTAAATTTAATATCGACACTTCCAAAACTCGACTTTTTCATAAACATTACGTCATGGAAAGTATTTTCCTAAAGTTTTAAGATTACTGAGTACTTAAAAATTAAATGAAAAAGCTGCTGACATCATTTTCTTTAATTATATTTTAAAGATAAACTCTCTGGGGAACAACTTTAGATCTATCAACACAGCTACTATGAGGTTAAAAATGCATTTCTGTGATATTTTAAGCTGAAAGTAAATATTTGTTTCAAACCGAATTAATTATACTTTAAATCAGCTAATATTCCCCAAAGTTTCTGAAAATTTCTATATTTTACATTTTGAAGATTCTTCTAATAAAGAGAATTACACTAAGATTAAAAAATGGCTAAAAAAGGGGTGCTAATCAGCTATTTTTATCACAAAAAGGAAAAAGAAAATACTCTTCGCAGTCAATTTAAATTAGTTTTTAAAATTTGATTATTGGAAATATTCAATTTAATTTATTATCTTGAAATTAAAACTAAAATAAAAGCTTCAAGTAAGATTTTTCCATTTTTAAACATTCATTTTAAACCTTAGTGCTATGGGAACCTACCCATAATAGTAGTGGACTAGTCTGTACCTCATATATACTGCACCTCAAGAGGAAGCAGCGGTAAGCGTGAGACAGTGAGTGAGTCAGTCGCGTTCAGACAATTACTATAAGACATTGGAATAGTGATACTTCGAGGCAACATAGTTCTCTCTAACCTAACCCGATTATTATTACTCACACTTTCTACTTCTTTGTACATATATTCTATTTGTAATATATATCTGTGTTATTCCATACCTGTGTTCGAGTTATTCTTCATTGGTTCTACCTTGGACCATCACCGTGGTACAAGGACCTGGTCCATAACACTTAGGTATTGCACTTTTTGTGGAGGTCCCTAGATTAAATGCATATGGAATAAAGTTGAAGAGGTCAGTAGTGAGAAAAAAATGGAAATTGAACAAAAGTGAGCAGGAGAGAAGCAGGCATAATTGTTTATCTTCTAATAGTCTGAGCCAATTTTGTTATCAGAGTAATATTTCAAATGAATGCAAATCTGTAATTTATTGAAGTCAGCTACAGTATTATCAACCAGAAATTATTTATCTTCATTTGGCTATATTTTCCTTTTTATACAGCTCTCTTGGCATTTAAAAATTTTTTTTTTTAAGCTTATAACCCCAAGCAAGGCTGGAAGCCACTAGCACGCAAGGGATTACAGAAGGTTTGGAGGAAGAGCAGATAGGAGTGGTAAAGGAGAGGATGTGGAGAAAGATAGTGGATCGATCAAGGCAAGGGGGTTACAGAAGATTTGGAGCGAGAGCAGATAGGAATGAAAGGTGAAAGGTTGTGGAGAAGGGAAGTGGATAGATCGAGGCAGCTGGAGATGTCGATTGACGTTACACTTAAATAGTTGGAGATTGTATTTGTCAGGGAAACAGGAATAAGGAAGGGAGTTCCACAGGCGAGATGTGCGAGACATGAAGCTATTGGAGTAGAAGAGACGTCTACATCTAACAGTTTCAATGGTGAAGGGGTGGGAACGGGATGGCATTAATATTTTTATGGTAATTTGAATAAAATTTTACAGAAAACACACCAAAAAGTTTTGTATATTTAACCTGGAATTAAAATAACAAGTAATTCAACTACATCCAACTCATATGTCCATTAAAAATTATAAGCACCCATTTTTTTTTTCTTTTTAAATATAATTAGCACAAAATTTAGTCTATTTTTTAAAGTAATAAATCCTCAAGGGAAGGTTTTTATGATGAAAGCTATAACTTCTGGACCAAGAAGAATTTGAAAGAAAGAAATGTAGATATTTCCACTGGTTCCCTATTTACAGATTGTCCTGGGTAAGACGATAAACTATGTCCAGCAGCAAGGCCTCTGATCAGGAAGTTTTGAGGAGTGTGGAACCACCTCTTAATTGCTGGTGTTCCCAGGTCCACCCTAAACCGGGGTGGTAGCAACTGTTAGGGTCAAGGCTATGGGAAAATAGTTAGCTATTACGAGCAATGAAAAGGTTATTATTACAATACAATGAAAAAGTTATTACCAGCAATACAATTTTGAAGTAAAAATATTACCAGAAACAGATTTTTGACAAAACAAAATATTACCAGCAATAAAGAATTTTGTCAGCATTGAGTAGCCCATTGGGGTTGGTGTGCAATGGGACAAAATAAACGAAACCAATCTAAACCAAAGAATACATATTCTATTCATACGAATGTATCCTAAAAATGTTGTCGGCATTAAATAACCCATTGAGGTTGATACGCCGTAAAACAAAATAAATGAAACCAATCTAAACCAAAGAATACATATTCTATTCATACGAATGTATCCTAAAAATCTTGTTGCATTAAATAACCCACTGAGGTTGATATGGAGTAAAACAAAATAAACGAAACCAATCTAAACCAAAGAATACATATTCTATTCATACGAATGTATCCTAAAAATCTTGTTGCATTAAATAACCCACTGAGGTTGATATGGAGTAAAACAAAATAAACGAAACCAATCTAAACCAAAGAATACATATTCTATTCATACGAATGTATCCTAAAAATCTTGTTGCATTAAATAACCCACTGAGGTTGATATGGAGTAAAACAAAATAAACGAAACCAATCTAAACCAAAGAATACATATTCTATTCATACGAATGTATCCTAAAAATCTTGTTGCATTAAATAACCCATTGAGGTTGATATGGAGTAAAACAAAATAAACGAAACCAATCTAAACCAAAGAATACATATTCTATTCATACGAATGTATCCTAAAAATCTTGTTGCATTAAATAACCCACTGAGGTTGATATGGAGTAAAACAAAATAAACGAAACCAATCTAAACCAAAGAATACATATTCTATTCATACGAATGTATCCTAAAAATCTTGTTGCATTAAATAACCCATTGAGGTTGATATGGAGTAAAACAAAATAAACGAAACCAATCTAAACCAAAGAATACATATTCTATTCATACGAATGTATCCTAAAAATCTTGTTGCATTAAATAACCCACTGAGGTTGATATGGAGTAAAACAAAATAAACGAAACCAATCTAAACCAAAGAATACATATTCTATTCATACGAATGTATCCTAAAAATCTTGTTGCATTAAATAACCCACTGAGGTTGATATGGAGTAAAACAAAATAAACGAAACCAATCTAAACCAAAGAATACATATTCTATTCATACGAATGTATCCTAAAAATCTTGTTGCATTAAATAACCCACTGAGGTTGATATGGAGTAAAACAAAATAAACGAAACCAATCTAAACCAAAGAATACATATTCTATTCATACGAATGTATCCTAAAAATCTTGTTGCATTAAATAACCCATTGAGGTTGATATGGAGTAAAACAAAATAAACGAAACCAATCTAAACCAAAGAATACATATTCTATTCATACGAATGTATCCTAAAAATCTTGTTGCATTAAATAACCCACTGAGGTTGATATGGAGTAAAACAAAATAAACGAAACCAATCTAAACCAAAGAATACATATTCTATTCATACGAATGTATCCTAAAAATCTTGTTGCATTAAATAACCCACTGAGGTTGATATGGAGTAAAACAAAATAAACGAAACCAATCTAAACCAAAGAATACATATTCTATTCATACGAATGTATCCTAAAAATCTTGTTGCATTAAATAACCCATTGAGGTTGATATGGAGTAAAACAAAATAAACGAAACCAATCTAAACCAAAGAATACATATTCTATTCATACGAATGTATCCTAAAAATCTTGTTGCATTAAATAACCCATTGAGGTTGATATGGAGTAAAACAAAATAAACGAAACCAATCTAAACCAAAGAATACATATTCTATTCATACGAATGTATCCTAAAAATCTTGTTGCATTAAATAACCCATTGAGGTTGATATGGAGTAAAACAAAATAAACGAAACCAATCTAAACCAAAGAATACATATTCTATTCATACGAATGTATCCTAAAAATCTTGTTGCATTAAATAACCCACTGAGGTTGATATGGAGTAAAACAAAATAAACGAAACCAATCTAAACCAAAGAATACATATTCTATTCATACGAATGTATCCTAAAAATCTTGTTGCATTAAATAACCCATTGAGGTTGATATGGAGTAAAACAAAATAAACGAAACCAATCTAAACCAAAGAATACATATTCTATTCATACGAATGTATCCTAAAAATCTTGTTGCATTAAATAACCCACTGAGGTTGATATGGAGTAAAACAAAATAAACGAAACCAATCTAAACCAAAGAATACATATTCTATTCATACGAATGTATCCTAAAAATCTTGTTGCATTAAATAACCCACTGAGGTTGATATGGAGTAAAACAAAATAAACGAAACCAATCTAAACCAAAGAATACATATTCTATTCATACGAATGTATCCTAAAAATCTTGTTGCATTAAATAACCCATTGAGGTTGATATGGAGTAAAACAAAATAAACGAAACCAATCTAAACCAAAGAATACATATTCTATTCATACGAATGTATCCTAAAAATCTTGTTGCATTAAATAACCCACTGAGGTTGATATGGAGTAAAACAAAATAAACGAAACCAATCTAAACCAAAGAATACATATTCTATTCATACGAATGTATCCTAAAAATCTTGTTGCATTAAATAACCCACTGAGGTTGATATGGAGTAAAACAAAATAAACGAAACCAATCTAAACCAAAGAATACATATTCTATTCATACGAATGTATCCTAAAAATCTTGTTGCATTAAATAACCCACTGAGGTTGATATGGAGTAAAACAAAATAAACGAAACCAATCTAAACCAAAGAATACATATTCTATTCATACGAATGTATCCTAAAAATCTTGTTGCATTAAATAACCCACTGAGGTTGATATGGAGTAAAACAAAATAAACGAAACCAATCTAAACCAAAGAATACATATTCTATTCATACGAATGTATCCTAAAAATCTTGTTGCATTAAATAACCCACTGAGGTTGATATGGAGTAAAACAAAATAAACGAAACCAATCTAAACCAAAGAATACATATTCTATTCATACGAATGTATCCTAAAAATCTTGTTGCATTAAATAACCCATTGAGGTTGATATGGAGTAAAACAAAATAAACGAAACCAATCTAAACCAAAGAATACATATTCTATTCATACGAATGTATCCTAAAAATCTTGTTGCATTAAATAACCCACTGAGGTTGATATGGAGTAAAACAAAATAAACGAAACCAATCTAAACCAAAGAATACATATTCTATTCATACGAATGTATCCTAAAAATCTTGTTGCATTAAATAACCCACTGAGGTTGATATGGAGTAAAACAAAATAAACGAAACCAATCTAAACCAAAGAATACATATTCTATTCATACGAATGTATCCTAAAAATCTTGTTGCATTAAATAACCCACTGAGGTTGATATGGAGTAAAACAAAATAAACGAAACCAATCTAAACCAAAGAATACATATTCTATTCATACGAATGTATCCTAAAAATCTTGTTGCATTAAATAACCCACTGAGGTTGATATGGAGTAAAACAAAATAAACGAAACCAATCTAAACCAAAGAATACATATTCTATTCATACGAATGTATCCTAAAAATCTTGTTGCATTAAATAACCCACTGAGGTTGATATGCCGTAAAACAAAATAAACGAAACCAATCTAAACCAAAGAATACATATTCTATTCATACGAATGTATCCTAAAAATCTTGTTGCATTAAATAACCCACTGAGGTTGATATGGAGTAAAACAAAATAAACGAAACCAATCTAAACCAAAGAATACATATTCTATTCATACGAATGTATCCTAAAAATCTTGTTGCATTAAATAACCCACTGAGGTTGATATGGAGTAAAACAAAATAAACGAAACCAATCTAAACCAAAGAATACATATTCTATTCATACGAATGTATCCTAAAAATCTTGTTGCATTAAATAACCCACTGAGGTTGATATGGAGTAAAACAAAATAAACGAAACCAATCTAAACCAAAGAATACATATTCTATTCATACGAATGTATCCTAAAAATCTTGTTGCATTAAATAACCCACTGAGGTTGATATGGAGCAAAACAAAATAAACGAAACCAATCTAAACCAAAGAATACATATTCTATTCATACGAATGTATCCTAAAAATCTTGTTGCATTAAATAACCCACTGAGGTTGATATGGAGTAAAACAAAATAAACGAAACCAATCTAAACCAAAGAATACATATTCTATTCATACGAATGTATCCTAAAAATCTTGTTGCATTAAATAACCCATTGAGGTTGATATGCCGTAAAACAAAATAAACGAAACCAATCTAAACCAAAGAATACATATTCTATTCATACGAATGTATCCTAAAAATCTTGTTGCATTAAATAACCCACTGAGGTTGATATGGAGTAAAACAAAATAAACGAAACCAATCTAAACCAAAGAATACATATTCTATTCATACGAATGTATCCTAAAAATCTTGTTGCATTAAATAACCCACTGAGGTTGATATGGAGTAAAACAAAATAAACGAAACCAATCTAAACCAAAGAATACATATTCTATTCATACGAATGTATCCTAAAAATCTTGTTGCATTAAATAACCCACTGAGGTTGATATGCCGTAAAACAAAATAAACGAAACCAATCTAAACCAAAGAATACATATTCTATTCATACGAATGTATCCTAAAAATCTTGTTGCATTAAATAACCCACTGAGGTTGATATGGAGTAAAACAAAATAAACGAAACCAATCTAAACCAAAGAATACATATTCTATTCATACGAATGTATCCTAAAAATCTTGTTGCATTAAATAACCCACTGAGGTTGATATGGAGTAAAACAAAATAAACGAAACCAATCTAAACCAAAGAATACATATTCTATTCATACGAATGTATCCTAAAAATGTTGTCGGCATTAAATAACCCATTGAGGTTGATATGCCGTAAAACAAAATAAACGAAACCAATCTAAACCAAAGAATACATATTCTATTCATACGAATGTATCCTAAAAATCTTGTTGCATTAAATAACCCACTGAGGTTGATATGGAGTAAAACAAAAGAAACGAAACCAATCTAAACCAAAGAATACATATTCTATTCATACGAATCTATCCTAAAAATGTTGTCGGCATTAAATAACCCATTGAGGTTGATATGCCGTAAAACAAAATAAACGAAACCAATCTAAACCAAAGAATACATATTCTATTCATACGAATGTATCCTAAAAATGTTGTCGGCATTAAATAACCCATTGAGGTTGATATGCCGTAAAACAAAATAAACGAAACCAATCTAAACCAAAGAATACATATTCTATTCATACGAATGTATCCTAAAAATCTTGTTGCATTAAATAACCCACTGAGGTTGATATGGAGTTAAACAAAATAAACGAAACCAATCTAAACCAAAGAATACATATTCTATTCATACGAATCTATCCTAAAAATGTTGTCGGCATTAAATAACCCATTGAGGTTGATATGCCGTAAAACAAAATAAACGAAACCAATCTAAACCAAAGAATACATATTCTATTCATACGAATGTATCCTAAAAATGTTGTCGGCATTAAATAACCCATTTAGGTTGATATGCCTTAAAACAAAATAAACGAAACCAATCTAAACCAAAGAATACATATTGTATTCATACGAATGTATCCTAAAAATCTTGTTGCATTAAATAACCCATTGAGGTTGATATGCCGTAAAACAAAATAAACGAAACCAATCTAAACCAAAGAATACATATTCTATTCATACGAATGTATCCTAACAATCTTGTTGCATTAAATAACCCACTGAGGTTGATATGGAGTAAAACAAAATAAACGAAACCAATCTAAACCAAAGAATACATATTCTATTCATACGAATGTATCCTAAAAATGTTGTTGCATTAAATAACCCACTGAGGTTGATATGGAGTAAAACAAAATAAACGAAACCAATCTAAACCAAAGAATACATATTCTATTCATACGAATGTATCCTAAAAATGTTGTCGGCATTAAATAACCCATTGAGGTTGATATGCCGTAAAACAAAATAAACGAAACCAATCTAAACCAAAGAATACATATTCTATTCATACGAATGTATCCTAAAAATCTTGTTGCATTAAATAACCCACTGAGGTTGATATGCCGTAAAACAAAATAAACGAAACCAATCTAAACCAAAGAATACATATTCTATTCATACGAATGTATCCTAAAAATCTTGTTGCATTAAATAACCCACTGAGGTTGATATGGAGTAAAACAAAATAAACGAAACCAATCTAAACCAAAGAATACATATTCTATTCATACGAATGTATCCTAAAAATCTTGTTGCATTAAATAACCCACTGAGGTTGATATGGAGTAAAACAAAATAAACGAAACCAATCTAAACCAAAGAATACATATTCTATTCATACGAATGTATCCTAAAAATCTTGTTGCATTAAATAACCCACTGAGGTTGATATGGAGTAAAACAAAATAAACGAAACCAATCTAAACCAAAGAATACATATTCTATTCATACGAATGTATCCTAAAAATCTTGTTGCATTAAATAACCCACTGAGGTTGATATGGAGCAAAACAAAATAAACGAAACCAATCTAAACCAAAGAATACATATTCTATTCATACGAATGTATCCTAAAAATCTTGTTGCATTAAATAACCCACTGAGGTTGATATGGAGTAAAACAAAATAAACGAAACCAATCTAAACCAAAGAATACATATTCTATTCATACGAATGTATCCTAAAAATCTTGTTGCATTAAATAACCCATTGAGGTTGATATGCCGTAAAACAAAATAAACGAAACCAATCTAAACCAAAGAATACATATTCTATTCATACGAATGTATCCTAAAAATCTTGTTGCATTAAATAACCCACTGAGGTTGATATGGAGTAAAACAAAATAAACGAAACCAATCTAAACCAAAGAATACATATTCTATTCATACGAATGTATCCTAAAAATCTTGTTGCATTAAATAACCCACTGAGGTTGATATGGAGTAAAACAAAATAAACGAAACCAATCTAAACCAAAGAATACATATTCTATTCATACGAATGTATCCTAAAAATCTTGTTGCATTAAATAACCCACTGAGGTTGATATGCCGTAAAACAAAATAAACGAAACCAATCTAAACCAAAGAATACATATTCTATTCATACGAATGTATCCTAAAAATCTTGTTGCATTAAATAACCCACTGAGGTTGATATGGAGTAAAACAAAATAAACGAAACCAATCTAAACCAAAGAATACATATTCTCTTCATACGAATGTATCCTAAAAATCTTGTTGCATTAAATAACCCACTGAGGTTGATATGGAGTAAAACAAAATAAACGAAACCAATCTAAACCAAAGAATACATATTCTATTCATACGAATGTATCCTAAAAATGTTGTCGGCATTAAATAACCCATTGAGGTTGATATGCCGTAAAACAAAATAAACGAAACCAATCTAAACCAAAGAATACATATTCTATTCATACGAATGTATCCTAAAAATCTTGTTGCATTAAATAACCCACTGAGGTTGATATGGAGTAAAACAAAAGAAACGAAACCAATCTAAACCAAAGAATACATATTCTATTCATACGAATCTATCCTAAAAATGTTGTCGGCATTAAATAACCCATTGAGGTTGATATGCCGTAAAACAAAATAAACGAAACCAATCTAAACCAAAGAATACATATTCTATTCATACGAATGTATCCTAAAAATGTTGTCGGCATTAAATAACCCATTGAGGTTGATATGCCGTAAAACAAAATAAACGAAACCAATCTAAACCAAAGAATACATATTCTATTCATACGAATGTATCCTAAAAATCTTGTTGCATTAAATAACCCACTGAGGTTGATATGGAGTTAAACAAAATAAACGAAACCAATCTAAACCAAAGAATACATATTCTATTCATACGAATGTATCCTAAAAATGTTGTCGGCATTAAATAACCCATTGAGGTTGATATGCCGTAAAACAAAATAAACGAAACCAATCTAAACCAAAGAATACATATTCTATTCATACGAATGTATCCTAAAAATCTTGTTGCATTAAATAACCCATTGAGGTTGATATGCCGTAAAACAAAATAAACGAAACCAATCTAAACCAAAGAATACATATTCTATTCATACGAATCTATCCTAAAAATGTTGTCGGCATTAAATAACCCATTGAGGTTGATATGCCGTAAAACAAAATAAACGAAACCAATCTAAACCAAAGAATACATATTCTATTCATACGAATGTATCCTAAAAATGTTGTCGGCATTAAATAACCCATTTAGGTTGATATGCCTTAAAACAAAATAAACGAAACCAATCTAAATCAAAGAATACATATTGTATTCATACGAATGTATCCTAAAAATCTTGTTGCATTAAATAACCCATTGAGGTTGATATGCCGTAAAACAAAATAAACGAAACCAATCTAAACCAAAGAATACATATTCTATTCATACGAATGTATCCTAAAAATCTTGTTGCATTAAATAACCCACTGAGGTTGATATGGAGTAAAACAAAATAAACGAAACCAATCTAAACCAAAGAATACATATTCTATTCATACGAATGTATCCTAAAAATGTTGTTGCATTAAATAACCCACTGAGGTTGATATGGAGTAAAACAAAATAAACGAAACCAATCTAAACCAAAGAATACATATTCTATTCATACGAATGTATCCTAAAAATCTTGTTGCATTAAATAACCCACTGAGGTTGATATGCCGTAAAACAAAATAAACGAAACCAATCTAAACCAAAGAATACATATTCTATTCATACGAATGTATCCTAAAAATCTTGTTGCATTAAATAACCCACTGAGGTTGATATGGAGTAAAACAAAATAAACGAAACCAATCTAAACCAAAGAATACATATTCTATTCATACGAATGTATCCTAAAAATCTTGTTGCATTAAATAACCCACTGAGGTTGATATGGAGTAAAACAAAATAAACGAAACCAATCTAAACCAAAGAATACATATTCTATTCATACGAATGTATCCTAAAAATCTTGTTGCATTAAATAACCCACTGAGGTTGATATGGCGTAAAACAAAATAAACGAAACCAATCTAAACCAAAGAATACATATTCTATTCATACGAATGTATCCTAAAAATCTTGTTGCATTAAATAACCCACTGAGGTTGATATGGAGCAAAACAAAATAAACGAAACCAATCTAAACCAAAGAATACATATTCTATTCATACGAATGTATCCTAAAAATCTTGTTGCATTAAATAACCCACTGAGGTTGATATGGAGTAAAACAAAATAAACGAAACCAATCTAAACCAAAGAATACATATTCTATTCATACGAATGTATCCTAAAAATCTTGTTGCATTAAATAACCCATTGAGGTTGATATGCCGTAAAACAAAATAAACGAAACCAATCTAAACCAAAGAATACATATTCTATTCATACGAATGTATCCTAAAAATCTTGTTGCATTAAATAACCCACTGAGGTTGATATGGAGTAAAACAAAATAAACGAAACCAATCTAAACCAAAGAATACATATTCTATTCATACGAATGTATCCTAAAAATCTTGTTGCATTAAATAACCCATTGAGGTTGATATGCCGTAAAACAAAATAAACGAAACCAATCTAAACCAAAGAATACATATTCTATTCATACGAATCTATCCTAAAAATGTTGTCGGCATTAAATAACCCATTGAGGTTGATATGCCGTAAAACAAAATAAACGAAACCAATCTAAACCAAAGAATACATATTCTATTCATACGAATGTATCCTAAAAATGTTGTCGGCATTAAATAACCCATTGAGGTTGATATGCCGTAAAACAAAATAAACGAAACCAATCTAAACCAAAGAATACATATTCTATTCATACGAATGTATCCTAAAAATCTTGTTGCATTAAATAACCCATTGAGGTTGATATGCCGTAAAACAAAATAAACGAAACCAATCTAAACCAAAGAATACATATTCTATTCATACGAATCTATCCTAAAAATGTTGTCGGCATTAAATAACCCATTGAGGTTGATATGCCGTAAAACAAAATAAACGAAACCAATCTAAACCAAAGAATACATATTCTATTCATACGAATGTATCCTAAAAATGTTGTCGGCATTAAATAACCCATTTAGGTTGATATGCCTTAAAACAAAATAAACGAAACCAATCTAAATCAAAGAATACATATTGTATTCATACGAATGTATCCTAAAAATCTTGTTGCATTAAATAACCCATTGAGGTTGATATGCCGTAAAACAAAATAAACGAAACCAATCTAAACCAAAGAATACATATTCTATTCATACGAATGTATCCTAAAAATCTTGTTGCATTAAATAACCCACTGAGGTTGATATGGAGTAAAACAAAATAAACGAAACCAATCTAAACCAAAGAATACATATTCTATTCATACGAATGTATCCTAAAAATGTTGTTGCATTAAATAACCCACTGAGGTTGATATGGAGTAAAACAAAATAAACGAAACCAATCTAAACCAAAGAATACATATTCTATTCATACGAATGTATCCTAAAAATCTTGTTGCATTAAATAACCCACTGAGGTTGATATGCCGTAAAACAAAATAAACGAAACCAATCTAAACCAAAGAATACATATTCTATTCATACGAATGTATCCTAAAAATCTTGTTGCATTAAATAACCCACTGAGGTTGATATGGAGTAAAACAAAATAAACGAAACCAATCTAAACCAAAGAATACATATTCTATTCATACGAATGTATCCTAAAAATCTTGTTGCATTAAATAACCCACTGAGGTTGATATGGAGTAAAACAAAATAAACGAAACCAATCTAAACCAAAGAATACATATTCTATTCATACGAATGTATCCTAAAAATCTTGTTGCATTAAATAACCCACTGAGGTTGATATGGCGTAAAACAAAATAAACGAAACCAATCTAAACCAAAGAATACATATTCTATTCATACGAATGTATCCTAAAAATCTTGTTGCATTAAATAACCCACTGAGGTTGATATGGAGCAAAACAAAATAAACGAAACCAATCTAAACCAAAGAATACATATTCTATTCATACGAATGTATCCTAAAAATCTTGTTGCATTAAATAACCCACTGAGGTTGATATGGAGTAAAACAAAATAAACGAAACCAATCTAAACCAAAGAATACATATTCTATTCATACGAATGTATCCTAAAAATCTTGTTGCATTAAATAACCCATTGAGGTTGATATGCCGTAAAACAAAATAAACGAAACCAATCTAAACCAAAGAATACATATTCTATTCATACGAATGTATCCTAAAAATCTTGTTGCATTAAATAACCCACTGAGGTTGATATGGAGTAAAACAAAATAAACGAAACCAATCTAAACCAAAGAATACATATTCTATTCATACGAATGTATCCTAAAAATCTTGTTGCATTAAATAACCCACTGAGGTTGATATGGAGTAAAACAAAATAAACGAAACCAATCTAAACCAAAGAATACATATTCTATTCATACGAATGTATCCTAAAAATCTTGTTGCATTAAATAACCCACTGAGGTTGATATGCCGTAAAACAAAATAAACGAAACCAATCTAAACCAAAGAATACATATTCTATTCATACGAATGTATCCTAAAAATCTTGTTGCATTAAATAACCCACTGAGGTTGATATGGAGTAAAACAAAATAAACGAAACCAATCTAAACCAAAGAATACATATTCTCTTCATACGAATGTATCCTAAAAATCTTGTTGCATTAAATAACCCACTGAGGTTGATATGGAGTAAAACAAAATAAACGAAACCAATCTAAACCAAAGAATACATATTCTATTCATACGAATGTATCCTAAAAATGTTGTCGGCATTAAATAACCCATTGAGGTTGATATGCCGTAAAACAAAATAAACGAAACCAATCTAAACCAAAGAATACATATTCTATTCATACGAATGTATCCTAAAAATCTTGTTGCATTAAATAACCCACTGAGGTTGATATGGAGTAAAACAAAAGAAACGAAACCAATCTAAACCAAAGAATACATATTCTATTCATACGAATCTATCCTAAAAATGTTGTCGGCATTAAATAACCCATTGAGGTTGATATGCCGTAAAACAAAATAAACGAAACCAATCTAAACCAAAGAATACATATTCTATTCATACGAATGTATCCTAAAAATGTTGTCGGCATTAAATAACCCATTGAGGTTGATATGCCGTAAAACAAAATAAACGAAACCAATCTAAACCAAAGAATACATATTCTATTCATACGAATGTATCCTAAAAATCTTGTTGCATTAAATAACCCACTGAGGTTGATATGGAGTTAAACAAAATAAACGAAACCAATCTAAACCAAAGAATACATATTCTATTCATACGAATGTATCCTAAAAATGTTGTCGGCATTAAATAACCCATTGAGGTTGATATGCCGTAAAACAAAATAAACGAAACCAATCTAAACCAAAGAATACATATTCTATTCATACGAATGTATCCTAAAAATGTTGTCGGCATTAAATAACCCATTTAGGTTGATATGCCTTAAAACAAAATAAACGAAACCAATCTAAACCAAAGAATACATATTGTATTCATACGAATGTATCCTAAAAATCTTGTTGCATTAAATAACCCATTGAGGTTGATATGCCGTAAAACAAAATAAACGAAACCAATCTAAACCAAAGAATACATATTCTATTCATACGAATGTATCCTAAAAATCTTGTTGCATTAAATAACCCACTGAGGTTGATATGGAGTAAAACAAAATAAACGAAACCAATCTAAACCAAAGAATACATATTCTATTCATACGAATGTATCCTAAAAATGTTGTTGCATTAAATAACCCACTGAGGTTGATATGGAGTAAAACAAAATAAACGAAACCAATCTAAACCAAAGAATACATATTCTATTCATACGAATGTATCCTGAAAATGTTGTCGGCATTAAATAACCCATTGAGGTTGATATGCCGTAAAACAAAATAAACGAAACCAATCTAAACCAAAGAATACATATTCTATTCATACGAATGTATCCTAAAAATGTTGTCGGCATTAAATAACCCATTGAGGTTGATATGCCGTAAAACAAAATAAACGAAACCAATCTAAACCAAAGAATACATATTCTATTCATACGAATGTATCCTAAAAATGTTGTCGGCATTAAATAACCCATTGAGGTTGATATGCCGTAAAACAAAATAAACGAAACCAATCTAAACCAAAGAATACATATTCTATTCATACGAATGTATCCTAAAAATGTTGTCGGCATTAAATAACCCATTGAGGTTGATATGCCGTAAAACAAAATAAACGAAACCAATCTAAACCAAAGAATACATATTCTATTCATACGAATGTATCCTAAAAATCTTGTTGCATTAAATAACCCACTGAGGTTGATATGGAGTAAAACAAAATAAACGAAACCAATCTAAACCAAAGAATACACATTCTATTCATACGAATGTATCCTAAAAATCTTGTTGCATTAAATAACCCATTGAGGTTGATATGCCGTAAAACAAAATAAACGAAACCAATCTAAACCAAAGAATACATATTCTATTCATACGAATGTATCCTAAAAATCTTGTTGCATTAAATAACCCACTGAGGTTGATATGGAGTAAAACAAAATAAACGAAACCAATCTAAACCAAAGAATACATATTCTATTCATACGAATGTATCCTAAAAATCTTGTTGCATTAAATAACCCATTGAGGTTGATATGCCGTAAAACAAAATAAACGAAACCAATCTAAACCAAAGAATACATATTCTATTCATACGAATGTATCCTAAAAATCTTGTTGCATTAAATAACCCACTGAGGTTGATATGGAGTAAAACAAAATAAACGAAACCAATCTAAACCAAAGAATACATATTCTATTCATACGAATGTATCCTAAAAATCTTGTTGCATTAAATAACCCATTGAGGTTGATATGCCGTAAAACAAAATAAACGAAACCAATCTAAACCAAAGAATACATATTCTATTCATACGAATGTATCCTAAAAATCTTGTTGCATTAAATAACCCACTGAGGTTGATATGGAGTAAAACAAAATAAACGAAACCAATCTAAACCAAAGAATACATATTCTATTCATACGAATGTATCCTAAAAATCTTGTTGCATTAAATAACCCACTGAGGTTGATATGGAGTAAAACAAAATAAACGAAACCAATCTAAACCAAAGAATACATATTCTATTCATACGAATGTATCCTAAAAATGTTGTCGGCATTAAATAACCCATTGAGGTTGATATGCCGTAAAACAAAATAAACGAAACCAATCTAAACCAAAGAATACATATTCTATTCATACGAATGTATCCTAAAAATCTTGTTGCATTAAATAACCCACTGAGGTTGATATGGAGTAAAACAAAAGAAACGAAACCAATCTAAACCAAAGAATACATATTCTATTCATACGAATCTATCCTAAAAATGTTGTCGGCATTAAATAACCCATTGAGGTTGATATGCCGTAAAACAAAATAAACGAAACCAATCTAAACCAAAGAATACATATTCTATTCATACGAATGTATCCTAAAAATGTTGTCGGCATTAAATAACCCATTGAGGTTGATATGCCGTAAAACAAAATAAACGAAACCAATCTAAACCAAAGAATACATATTCTATTCATACGAATGTATCCTAAAAATCTTGTTGCATTAAATAACCCACTGAGGTTGATATGGAGTAAAACAAAATAAACGAAACCAATCTAAACCAAAGAATACATATTCTATTCATACGAATGTATCCTAAAAATGTTGTCGGCATTAAATAACCCATTGAGGTTGATATGCCGTAAAACAAAATAAACGAAACCAATCTAAACCAAAGAATACATATTCTATTCATACGAATGTATCCTAAAAATCTTGTTGCATTAAATAACCCATTGAGGTTGATATGCCGTAAAACAAAATAAACGAAACCAATCTAAACCAAAGAATACATATTCTATTCATACGAATCTATCCTAAAAATGTTGTCGGCATTAAATAACCCATTGAGGTTGATATGCCGTAAAACAAAATAAACGAAACCAATCTAAACCAAAGAATACATATTCTATTCATACGAATGTATCCTAAAAATGTTGTCGGCATTAAATAACCCATTTAGGTTGATATGCCTTAAAACAAAATAAACGAAACCAATCTAAACCAAAGAATACATATTCTATTCATACGAATGTATCCTAAAAATCTTGTTGCATTAAATAACCCACTGAGGTTGATATGGAGTAAAACAAAAGAAACGAAACCAATCTAAACCAAAGAATACATATTCTATTCATACGAATCTATCCTAAAAATGTTGTCGGCATGAAATAACCCACTGAGGTTGATATGGAGTAAAACAAAATAAACGAAACCAATCTAAACCAAAGAATACATATTCTATTCATACGAATGTATCCTAAAAATCTTGTTGCATTAAATAACCCATTTAGGTTGATATGGAGTAAAACAAAATAAACGAAACCAATCTAAACCAAAGAATACATATTCTATTCATACGAATGTATCCTAAAAATCTTGTTGCATTAAATAACCCACTGAGGTTGATATGGAGTAAAACAAAATAAACGAAACCAATCTAAGCCAAAGAATACATATTCTATTCATACGAATGTATCCTAAAAATCTTGTTGCATTAAATAACCCACTGAGGTTGATATGGAGTAAAACAAAATAAACGAAACCAATCTAAACCAACGAATACATATTCTATTCATACGAATGTATCCTAAAAATCTTGTTGCATTAAATAACCCACTGAGGTTGATATGGAGTAAAACAAAATAAACGAAACCAATCTAAACCAAAGAATACATATTCTATTCATACGAATGTATCCTAAAAATCTTGTTGCATTAAATAACCCACTGAGGTTGATATGGAGTAAAACAAAATAAACGAAACCAATCTAAACCAAAGAATACATATTCTATTCATACGAATGTATCCTAAAAATCTTGTTGCATTAAATAACCCACTGAGGTTGATATGGAGTAAAACAAAATAAACGAAACCAATCTAAACCAAAGAATACATATTCTATTCATACGAATGTATCCTAAAAATCTTGTTGCATTAAATAACCCACTGAGGTTGATATGGAGTAAAACAAAATAAACGAAACCAATCTAAACCAAAGAATACATATTCTATTCATACGAATGTATCCTAAAAATCTTGTTGCATTAAATAACCCACTGAGGTTGATATGGAGTAAAACAAAATAAACGAAACCAATCTAAACCAAAGAATACATATTCTATTCATACGAATGTATCCTAAAAATCTTGTTGCATTAAATAACCCACTGAGGTTGATATGGAGTAAAACAAAATAAACGAAACCAATCTAAACCAAAGAATACATATTCTATTCATACGAATGTATCCTAAAAATCTTGTTGCATTAAATAACCCATTGAAGTTGATATGCCGTAAAACAAAATAAACGAAACCAAACCTATTTACAGAATTTTTTTATCAGAATAACAAAATGTATCAGCCAGGCGAAAAATTGGATCTTGTAAAAAAAAAAAAAGAAAAGTTTATTTAAAGAGAAGACTGCCAAAATAGCTTTAACTGCCAAGTAGACAATTACTTTTTTCAAAAAAGTAGTTCTTGAGGAACTTTTTCTATCAGGAAGTTTTTCAAATAATTTGACAGTTGGGAATTTCTTGTACAAAATCTAATACAAATCATTTAAAATACATTGTATAATATTGTTAAGTGTTGAAACTAAAATAATAATGTATGAGTCACCCTGCAGAGATCTAAATAAGACAGAAACTCTGTATCTTACCTTGAGTTGTCTAGATAAGTTTTTTTCAATATAAAAAAAACTACCTGTTTCCTGGTAAAATTTGTCTCTTTCGGCTTGTGTAATTGTGAAGTTTTCACTCACCATTTACCAAATTCCAACAAAAAAATTCTCATCATTCGACTCTAATATTCACCTGAAGCTGATCCTTCAAACAGCTAATCAATGTCGCAAAGAAGTTAACATAAACAGTTCATATTTAGAAGATGAATTCACGTGCGAAGTCGGTCAACAGACTGAAAGCCTTGGACGGGTTTAAATTTATTAGCATGTACCACAGCTCAGTTGCCTTTGAAAATGGGGAAGCTTCTTGTCAAAGCCAGCCACAACATTTCACTAAATGACCATTTGATTCGAGTATAGCAGGAATTGAACACAAGGTTCCATGTACAAGTAGAAAGAATGGTTAATTTGCAGTGTAACATCCGCACTTAGTTCACATGAAAAATTTCCCAAATACTTACATTTATGTGTACTTGTACATGCTCCATTCGAACCTGGCTTGATAAATTTGATAAAATCTACCGTTTTGTAGTTATCGACAGTGAAAGTTCGGATTCAATCTTGTCGTTGGCGGCAGCTATTACTTGGGTTATTTGCATACATTCGCTGCGGAAAGCTAAACTCGGAACTGATCTTTCTTGTCTAAATTTGTCTCAATTACTACGCACGAGAACTATTTACGGAGACATCCTCAGTTTGCGCAATGATGTCTACAGTGATAGCTGTTCTGCAGCGAATGTATCAAACAAGGCCAGTAATGGCTGCCCGCGACGCGAATAAATCCGAACTTTCACTGTCGATAACTACAAAACGATAGATTTTATCAAATTTATCAAGCCAGATTCGAATGGAGCATGTCCAATTACACATAAATGTAAGTATTTTGGAAATTATAAATGCGAACTGAGCGCGGGTGTTACACTGCAAATTAACCGAAAGAATCGCTTTTTCCACAATGCTGTGTTGGCGTTGTTGTATTTTTTTATTTATTGATATATTTTCTTACTTAATTTGCAACTTTGAGACTAATTTTCAGATTAGTTAGGCTAGTGGGAAATTTTTTAAAAAATCGTCACAAACCTACATAGACGTGTAAATGATGCATATTCGTTTTCCTTGGTAACTAGTGAGGTTTTATTATTTTATTATTGTACTAGTAAGTCACTAGATAGAAGACGAAAAGTGGGGAAATATATTTTGTGTATTTCTTCCTTTTGTTTGTCTTACTTTATTAAAACACAAGTCGCCATTCTCAACTATTGGGGAGGGAACGATGATATCTGATTTGACCACAGAGTTGAGCTGAAAGAAAGCCGACCACTGTTTTTCTTGCGAGTTTAAGCACGTCGATTAGGGGCGGAGAGTTGTCAGCGTTGGATTTGCCAAAAAACGGCAAGTCCAACAAGAACTCCACCTCCAACGGACGCACAGGAATAATTGATTTCCCATACTACAATTAAACATTAGAATCGGATTTCTGCCGGAATTAAACATCTAATTGTAAGTCCATTTCTTCTATAAAGAATTTGAAGTATTGACTCTTTGGAATTGAAACCACAAACTATGTGTCTGATTAACTCCGCTGAGGAACATTAATCCTCATTTCAGAAAATGGCGTAAGCACTTTGAACTTTGACATTCCCTATAAAATTATTTCAGCAAGCTATTTCTAAATAGGTACACATACATAATTTCTGATGAAAAATCTCATTTATTAATTGAATAAAAATATTTTAATGTCTTTTTGTGCAGATTGAATTCTTACAGTTAGAATCTGAAAGATAGACGAGTGAAGATTTAAATAGTAAACCTATATTTTGCATGTACTGTGCAAAACTATGTTTATTAAATATGATTTTAGAATGACGAAAATTCATATTTGTTTCAAAGGTTTATTTAAGAATTTTTAAACAAGTCAATGAAAATCTCAAAGTTTTATTATTGTTATGTAATTATTTTGAATTTAACTTCGACGTGTCAAAATATATTAACCGCTTCTGGGGTTTGGGGTTAATATTTTTAAAGATATGGTTTATACGGTTAACTGTTTATTGCACTTTTGTCTTGAACATTGCCTGTTTAGAGTTTGTTAGTGATTAATCAAACCTTTACAAAGTGAGAGTATGATTCAAGTTATGATTTCCAATCGAATAGAAAGGATTATGCTGATCATTAATTAATTTATTGGCAGGGTTGAAAAGGCGGTTACAAAGAAGACTGATGACGTGCTGACAGGTGCGCGTCCGACGTGCTTTTCTGATGCTGTTGCTCGTCTGCTTTACTTTTCGCTGCATTGAGAGATACTTTTATGTAAACATCCGTTATTTGAACTCCTGTTGCCTTTCTGTCAGTTTGAAAGAATCCGTATATTCTCCTCTGCCATCTTTCACCGACAAGGGATTTCCACCCACAGAATTGCTGCTCACTGGAATTTATTATTTTCCTAAGCATTCTTTGTAAAATATATAGATATTTCCCGAATATAAAAATGTTTCCACTTTAATCCACTTGGCTATTGTGTAGCCTAACGGGTTAATGGGGTTTAAATGTATATATCACATGGGTTAATCACCAGTTTTTTGGGAGTTACTAACATATCATGTCGGGTAATACACCAGAAAATGGGTGCGCTATGGAAGAAAGGAAGAGTGTATCAGTTTGTATTGTCGTCATTATGGACATTATTATATCACTAGCTTAAAAGCTGCCTTTCCGGGCGGCATATAAACGACCTTCTGCTGATCGGGCCTTCATCACAATAGAAGAGATGCAATAGGCAACAATAAACTACAGAAGAACTCAAAACTGATCGCTGTATTTAAGCATTGCATTAATATTTAAGATTACCTTTGAAAAGAAAGAAGAGCGGTAGGCACACCAGCTGCTTTACCGAGTCTAAGTGTCACTGATTCTAGTGGAATCTTCATTACACAATCCAACGAATTGATTACCGACCCATCAGATCTATTTTGCTTTCGTTATTTCCAATGAAGATGATCAAATCATTCTCTAAAGATCCATTTTCTTAAGCTAGACTAAGTGGCATCAGAGTCGCCGATAATGTTTCAAATCTGAAGCTTCTCTTACCCTCGAAAATATGAAAATTTTCTTGGATTTCAAATTTAATTAGCGTCAGAAAAGGGATTTCAATTTCAGGTGTTTCACGATATTTCTTATACTGACATCAAATGATACATATAAACCATTTCGAGTCGATAATCACAACATATAACCTGCAGGTCTTGTTAAATCAGATTTCTTAACTTCACTTAACCGATCATTTAATCTTCCTTTCACTATTTCTATAAATTTTGATGTTCCATTTTTAGTTTGTCTAGCATTCAATTGTAAGTGTTTGAATGTTCCACTCTCATGAGGTCATACCATACCATATTTATTTTTCAGTATGAAGTTAAATCATAACCCCTGGGTAGGAGAGGGGTCAACGGTCAAAGGACATAACTGCACAGGTCGCACAACAAATCAACAGGGTTCAACTCTCGCAGCGAGAATTCAACACATTCCGATCTGAACAAACTCTCCGTATTCTACGAGTTCGAAATATTTATTTGTATAATAAAATCCAAAATGTGGCACAAGGCCAAAATGGAGAATGGAGAAAAAAAGGACGGTCTTCGTCTGTCTTAACATTAAACTCAGCTAGACTCAATCACTGAACCAAACATACCACAATATTCCTTACACCAAAACAACGCATTCTTACTTACCATTCTTACTATGTACACCATAATACCTCAGGGCGATGAGATTTTTCGCACTTTCAATTTTGCCACGTTTTAATCTAAAAATAAATAATTTTGAAAGAAATATAAGAATAACATAGCAGGAGAACCATAAATTAATCCCCCACTTTTTGGCCTAGAAAATCTGCACTTAAATTCAGATTGTCCAGGCCGACACCGTCGCATCTGACTTTTGGTAGATTCAATCTAATCAAACCCAATTTTCACCAGGGACTATGGATAAATTTTGCCACGTTTTAATCTAAAAGTAAATAATTCGGAAGGAAATATAAGAATAACAGACCAGGAGAAACATAAATTAACCCCCACTTTTTTGCCTAGAAAATCTGCATTTAACTTTTCTGTTACCTCCAGTTTTTTCTTCATCTATGTGGAAATTGTCCAGCATTCACTGCCATATTGGTGTATGGATATTACATAGCATTTTGATATTCGAATCTACACTTTTAGCACATTTTCTATAATTTGTTAAAACACTTCCCAAATACGTAAACTTCTGTTCTTGTTTGATTTTGACATCTCAAATTCATAATTCGCATTGTGAACTTTTTGTTTGTTAATGATTCTGACTTCTGACAATTGATTGTTATTCCTTTCTTCTCTCTTTCTTACTACCTCAGCCATTATTTTCTGCACTTTTCTTTCTATACCTTCCATCAACACTGTGTCATCTGCATGAGCACATAGGTGGGATATTTTTCTTACTTAGCCAATAAACTGGGAAGGCTTGCATTTGGCCATGACTCAGTCCAGATCTGCCAATTCAGGCTGCCTTATCGAACCCTCTGCCTTTGGACAGAGAGTAACCGAGATGAGGCTATGATGAAAGTCATAGTCACGTCAGCTGATGTAGACAAGCCCGACCCCATGTATGCGGGGTCTACGGGGAATTTTTGCTCAAGCCTACTGGCTCAGATTCACCCTACATAAAAACGGCTTCGTGCCATACTCTGCATTGTGGGGAGGTGAGGTCAATAACCTCAGAGTCCAGATCAGCCTTAACTATTAAACATACCTTCTGCATTTAAATCTAGACTTTCTAGTCCGATATCGTCGAAAGGGAAAATCTTGCCAGGTCTCAATGTAAAAATAAATAATTTCAAAGGATAGATTAGCCTAACAGAATAGGAGATTAATGAACTAATCCGAAACGCAAACAAAACAACATCTAAAACGTTAATAGATTTTTATTTTATAATCCGACATATTTCTTATTATTTCAAGCGTTATTGTTAGAGAATGCTTCTGTTTAACTAGAATGTCCTGATTTTTAAACAGTGTTTATTTCGTTTAATTCTTCTCGAATGCGCAGATCAGTAAACAGAATAAATACCGTTAAAAAAATCGGGACATTCTACTACATAGATATGGATATCCACTCTAAAATAACTTTTAAAACAATAAAATTATGTCGGATTAAAAAATCCATTAAGTCTCAGAGTATAATCCTAAATTATTTCTTGTTTGTATAAGTAGATATAGTTTACCTATCTGTAGACAAGAAGTCTAGCTGAATATTTTTTTTTTATATATGTATGTTGTGATTGGGAAGATAGTGGTTAACTCTGCCTGATAACTGGTTTGTAAATGCATTCATTAAATAAAGTAATGTAAGGGAAGTAACTCTGATAGAAATGCAAGGGAAGTAACTCTGATAATGGCGTCACTGAAACATCAAAATTTTACAAATAAATGCTCTTATTGTAAAAACATTTACTGATTCTCGAATAAATAAATAATGACTTGAATCATGAAGTCATTAATTCGTATATGTTTACTTTTAAAATAAAAATACAGTAATTTTGAAAACTGGTTCAATGTGAATTGCGTATTA
>OZ038501.1:74624837-74687337 GCA_964036315.1 Acanthosepion esculentum
ACTACAAACTTACATTTTCTCTCTGTAACCTTCGGCAAGCACAATCAACCGGAACTTTGTTGATTCAAACCAGTTGATTCACAACACATTTCAAGTAATTGTATTCTTGGTGTTATTCATTCTTCACATGCAAATTTTGTTCTAACAATTATTTCGGAACATTTATCTGACAAGAGAACTTTCTTCAAACGGTTGATTACAATCAATCTACAGTCAAAAGGCAAAGAACTTTCTTCTATTTAATCTACATTGGGAATACGATTTTATTTCAGGCTTGTTGTATTTTATTCAATATATATTTGTTGGTTAACAAATTGGTGTTGTTGTTATTATTTCTTGAATCCTGTACGTGGAAGAATCGTTAATATGAATACTAGTAGTACCGCTATATATGGTAAGCCGCTACACTTTGTTTTTATAAAGTTTCGGGCATTTTTTACATCATGGTATGCTAATTTTGTAGCGAATCAGTTGATGTACCTATATTATTGTATACACTTTTGACTCCCTCGGCAATTATTGTTTTAAAAATCAATGATTAGAATTTTAATAAAACTCAAACATATGAAAGCGGATTTATACATTTTCTTTATTCTTCAGACTTGAAAACAATAATTCATCGATATTTTTATAAATTTATGAATAAAAAAAAATGTTTTAATAGTTATTTATAAAATGGTTAATAATAAATTTTGCATTGTAGTTGGTTTGAATATGTTGATAATTTTGTAATTTCTTTAAAACACTTTTACTAAAAAGATTTCTTTTCAAGTATATTCCTTTATAAAATGGTAAATAATCTCATGGTACTTGGTTCATATAACTGAGACAAAATATAAAAATTAAATAAAATGTCATTACAATTCATAAATGAAACATTTAGGAAATCAGATTTTATTTCTTTAAGAAAAATTTTGAAAATGCGACGTTAATGATCAGTCAGAGAATTCGACACGTGCTAACAGTATGAAAGTATAATAATAATAATGAATAATTCCTCGCAATCAGGGGAAATAACTCTCTCACACGTGACTTTTTTTCAGAATTGTGCTTCCATAGTTTTGTCGGAGACGATTTTAATGCATTTTTTTGGCATTAAAAAAAATTAGTTTAAAAATCGTTCTATGTAACAGATTGTCGTAAACTTTATGATCCTTAAAAATGGACCCTTTTTAATAAGAGCATTTACAGAGTCACTCAGTTTCAAACTTAATTAAAAACCTGTATCAAGTTTTGCACATTTTTCATTTAAAAAAAAAAGAAAAAAAGAAAACAATTCTTGTAAAAAATCATTTTTCATCGATAAATAATTTTGGCTTCAGACAAAACCGTCCTTAATATATATTATTCGTAAAACCTATTAAAAGCTTTTTTTTTATTAAATAATATTTTAGTTTTGTTGAGTTTTGTATTTTACAATTCAGAGCCAAAGTTTGGGCATTACCATATAATTCTTTACAAAAAATCGATGATTCATATTCTTCAATGTCTTCTGCATTTAATTTTTTAAAAAAATACAGAGAGACTCTGTTTCGAGTTTTCAAGTTTTCATAAAATTAAGTCGTGGGGGGGGGGTAAGAGATGTAAAAAATATTTTTACCATGACTTTCTAAAAAACAAACATCTCTAAAATAAATTTATTCATTTTGAACAAGTTCTGAAAGTTTCATTAAAATCCGACAATTATTTGATTTTTGGAAGAATTTCCACATTAATGTGTTTTCAACTGAAACAGGCGCTAAAAAACCTAATGTTAAATATTACATCAATCTCTGACAAAAAAAAAAAAACAGATTTTCAACCAAAATTTCAAACGTACTAAAAAGGAATAAAATTTTTTAAAAAGTAATTAAAAAATTCTTTGATCTCTCCTCTTATTAATAACATAACTTTTTCGCGATAAAACTTGGTTTTTATTAAGTTTGGGGCCTTTTTTTTATCAGGGTATGCCATTTTTTAGCGAAAAAGTAGTCATTCTTATATTTATTTAAAGTAAAATTTTTAATCAGATAACAGTTATTGTCTGTTTATTTATTTCTGGTTTCGTTATCCGGGAACCGTCAAGTACACACCATTGATCTCAGTGGCTCGATCACAACCCCATCATGGAAGATATATTAAGTAATAAAGGAAAAGAGAAGATTTGCTTCCAAGGATACATGTATACAAAACAGACTTTTTCTTATTTTGCCACTTGTGCCATTATTGTAGGAGAATTGTGTCGTAATGGATGCTAGCTGCCTTATCCATAATTATAATGGATGATGAAAACAAAAAAAACGGAATTGTGGGTAGAAAAGTGGCTATATGAGTCAATGCGAAATCTGTTGATGGAAAGGCTTGATCATGTATCAAACAATTAGCTGCTTTCGCTGGTTCCCAGGCCTCATGAATTTACGAGGCTGGCATCCCGTTCCCACCTCTTCACCGTTGAAACTGTTAGATGTAGACGTCTCTTCTACTCCAATACTCATGTCTCGCACATCTCGCCTGTGGAACTCCCTTCCTTATTCCTGTTTCCCTGACAAATACAATCTCCAACTATTTAAGTGTAACGTCAATCGACATCTCCGGTTGCCTTGATCTATCCACTTCCCTTCTCCACATCCTTTCCCCTTTCATTCCGATCTGCTCTCGCTCCAAATCTTCTGTAACCCCCTTGCCTTGATCGATCCACTGTCTTTCTCCACATCCTCTCCTTTACCACTCCTATCTGCTCTTCCTCCAAACCTTCTGTAACTCCTTGCGTGCTAGTGGCCTCCAGCCTTGCTTGGGGTGATAAGCTTAAAAAAAACAAAAAACAGCCAACCAACCAACTGTTTTGCCCCTAGAACTATATTTATTACCTAAATTCACCTACAGTAATAGCGGTGTCAAGGAAATAAACGTCCTTTTGAAACAACTATTTTTTTTGCCAAAGAATGCATACAAGGCAAGTAACGTGTAAATTACTTAGATGATAAAGTTTTGAAAACAAAGATTAAGTTTCCATCTTGTAGAACAAATAGAAATTCAGCTTGATTTTTTACATTTAAGAATTGGATTTTTTATTCTACGTGTTTGAGTGAGCGGGAAATCTTAATATTCATTGGCAAACAAGAATTTGTGTAGATCGGTTGTAACTGGTTAGTCACCATTACTAGCGTAAAAATAAAATGCCAGTAATAGAGGTTAAATTTATAACTACGATTTGTTTTTACGGATGTGTCTTTTTATAGTAAACAAAAATCATTTGCGGATATAAACAACAATCAACAATTTGCACTGTTTCCAACTTATCGCGAACTTACACGATTATTTCTCCTTTTTTTTTTCTTTTAAGAATTTCCAGTTAGATTCCTAACCAAAGCTTTTGTTTGAGAAAACGTCCGTTAGGTGGCGCTGTTTCAGATTTATAAAAAAATCGGGCATATTTTCCTCTTTTCATACTACAGGGTGTCCCTAAACTATGGAGACATAGAAAATCTCATTAACTATTTTTTTTTTTTACCTCTACAGATTAAACATGGCTTTGTCGAAAGAAGAAAGAATTGACTTCTTTTTCTGGGATATGCTAAAGGAGAAGGTGTACTCAATGAAAATCACAGATGCAACACCCTTGATTGAACGTATAAAGAGTGAATTTGCTAAAACTGACGGCAATGTGGAGTTATTGCATCGAGTTCACGTGAATCTTGCAAAGCGCATCAACCTTTGCATCACAGATGATGGAAATCATATTGAAGATGTTATCTGTTAATATTCCAATTCAATAAAATGTTGTTGAAAATTCCATTTCTTGAAAATATGCATTTTTACCTGTGTCCAGAAGTTAGGGGCACCTTGTAGAAGAAGACTTGCCTAGTTTTTCATTCTAGAGGAACTTAGTCACTCAGCCACGTGGTGCATTTCCCGTATACACGCACTCAAGCAGACACACATACGCACACACTTCCGCCGCTAACCCTATATAAATGTTTTTACTCTTTTCAGCTATGTGTGTACACACTAATCAGTTAATTACTTCTATAAAAAATACGTGAAAATATATCCGCGTTGAAATTTATTCCTTTGAAAATGTTGAAAAGTTCTCAGCCATCACAAACATGTAGAGATTCATATGTAGAGATTCACATGTATAGAGATTCCCCCACTGTTCTTTATTCTCCCGTCCTGGGTATGACGATAAACTACATCCGCGTCCTGGGTAAGACGATAAACTACATCCAACAACAAGGCATCTGATCAGGAGGTTTTGAGGAGCGTGGAACTACCTTTTAATTGCTGGTGTTTCCAGGTGCACTCTGACTCGAGGTGGCAGCACCTGTTAGGGTCCCAGCTATGAGTAAATACTTTACCTCTAAATTAGGGTCAATACATTATGAAAATGCAAAAATAGTTTTTATTACTAGAAATACGAGTTTATTTCGAGATTACATAAGGTTTTGAACATACGTGTATACCATCTATAATACGTTCTGTTACTCGTCATTTTTTAAATCTGAAGCGTCATAAAAATTGAAATGATGTATCTATTTTTCTGCAGACCATCAACAATTCTGCACGGACTACTGGTTGTCCGTGGACCACTGGTTGGCGACCATTCGCCTAAATAACATCAAAATGTCACAAATATTTAGAGATAAAACCAATATATATATATATATATATATATATATATATATATATATATATATATAATAATAATAATAATAATAATAATTTAAAAAAATAAGTTACTCCAAAATTCGCTTGACGAGGAAATGGAACTAATGTCTTTGGTTTAATAACAAAATTAAATTCAGGGGCTTTTGCTTCCATTTCTGAAACATGGTATCACTGTGTAGCGAAAAAACCATATTTTAAATCAATTAATTTATAATATATATATATATATATATATATATATATATATATATATATATATATATATATGTCCGAGGGCGTTACAGGATGGCTGGTACACCTTCAGACATAACTTGGTGCTGGAGGTTGTAGCCGCGGGTGTAAGAAATGCTAGCATACCCTCGTTTTTCTTGCGAAGGGTGGCCTTCCTGAAGCAAGGTGCGACTGTCACAAGGCAGAAGACCAGGTCGGAAAACTCAAGGGAGTGGAGAATATTGGTGGATACTACACTTCCAGTGGAGATCGTTGTGTCTGGTCTGAGACCAGATCTGGTCTTAATTGATTTCGAGAAGCAACATCTGTTGCTTGGCGAACTGACAGTAGCATGGGAAGAAGGGATTGAAGAGGCGGAAGAAAGAAAGTTGCTTCGGTATGAGGAACTCGTGGCTGAGGTCCGTGAGAGAGGATATAGCTGCACTCCAGTGCCATTTGAGGTTGGCTGTAGAGGATTTCCTGATGCCTCTTTAAAGAGATTCCTCAAGTGTGCAGGGATCCCAAAGCCGGAGAAGGTGATAAAGACTTGTGGTGAAAAGGCGGTGGAAGGAAGTGTATTGATTACCCCAAAATTCTGATCGAGTCGCACTTAATTAACATAGACCGGTTGCAACGTAACATCATCCAGCTGATGAGGGCCCACCGTGTGGAAAGGTACTGAGCTTAATGGGCCGAAACCTTGCTGAAGCACGGCGCTCAGCTGAAGATTACACCTGGTCTGGAGCACTTCATGCGTACTTGTGTTCTATATATATATATATATATATATATATATATATATATATATATATATATATTCCATATATATATATATATATATATATATATATATTAAAAACAAAAAAAAAGATAGAAATATTAAATAAATCGAATAAAAAAAATATTGCAACTGCTTTATAATACGCATGGTTGACTGTTCGTTCCCGAGTTTGATGTATTCCCTGTTGCAGACGCCTGCTTAGGCACATTTGCATTAGTTAACTAGTTGACTTTGGGATAGGACTGATAGGTTCACAAGGAAGAAAATGTGATCAGTATTCGATGATTCCTAATATTTTAATTAGTGAAGATTCTTATAACTAACATAGTTTATAGGTGTCGCGTTACAAATTTGTACTTTAAGAAGTCTAGTAATCACAGTGGTTGGTTTGCTGGGTCATACTTGAAACTTATTTCTGAGATTACTATCTTCCGTAATAATCTGTGCAGCATACGAAACAAGTAGACATTAGCAGATTGATACAGTTTTTGCTAGCAACTGATTGATTTGCTTTTTTTATGGTTTATCAACCTTTTGTCAGTGATTAAACATATTTTGGAGTGAATTTTTTTTTGCGTGGGGTGGGTGGTTGAATATTACATTCAAATTTTTTGGTGGGGAGATAACCAAGACTTTTTCCAAATACAATTCTTACTATTTAACCCATTACTGGAGGGAGAAGAGATGGATTCATACCTTTCTGAAAGGTATTTGCGCGTAAGTGAATTTTAAAATTTCGACTAGGTTGCGAACTCGGCTCTCCGATTTCTCATACCGAGCCGTTATCCATTACACCATCTGCGCATCCGCTTTTGCTAGTGAAGCTTGGACAAAAATGATGAGGCAATTGTGGGAAAGGTGCTGGGTAAAATGGATGAGATAAAACTCGGTAAAAGAATCTACAACAGGAGTAGAAAGGTAAATGATTGTTGGGTGTTTGTAGGAATGAATCCAGGTAAAAAAAAATAAAAAGTCACAGGTAAAAATATCACAGGAAAAAATTAACGGAAAAAGTCACAGGAAGAACAGTGTTAGCAATGTTTCTGTGTCTTTCTTTAATAGAAAGGTTAACAATCGAATTGTCATTTCTCAACAATATTTGGATTTAGTGAAAAATAATTTTATCGCCTTATAAGGTGTTTTTTTTTTTTTTAATGTCTGCACCCAAATTGCACGCAGACGAAGATATTTTATGCCGAACTAAGTGATTAAAGATTTTATTCGCGAAATAATCCCAGATTAGGTTTGTTCGTGTCCTGAATTGAAACTATATTCGAAAAAAGTTTGAAGTCGGTCGTGTATCTTAGGATTTATAGGGTTTTGTTTGTTCGTTTCTCAGTTCAATTGTAATTCAATATTCATTGCGACAAAAAAGACGGCCGGTCACGAGCCCCCCTCCCCCTCCCCCCCGCCGAGGACAAAACGAATCAATTAAATTAAATGATAAGTAAATTCAAGTATGTAACTACATGTTTAAAAATCAATTACAATTAAATTTAAATATTAAATCAAGTAAAACCTTTAAAAACAATCGTTTATAAAAAGTCTAATGTCAATTTCGGTTTTTATCAAAATTGGAATTGATAAGTTTTAATTAAACCGTAATTAAATCGACAGAGGGGGCCTATTTCAAACCTAGATGTATCCAGAGAGTCGCCTATTCTATATATTACCCAAGTAGGGTTCCCGAATATGGAAGTTAACAATTTCGGTGTTTACTTGGCTGTTATGAGTCTACAGGATAACGCCTTTAATCCAAATATACATTAATTTATGACCTTTAAAAAATGCATGCATGTCACTCGTAGTTCACTTAATGTGCATTGATAAGGTGTTTATTGTTGTTCTACGACGACTTTATCTGTTAAAATGTAATTAAAGAAAATGACGGATGATAGCCTTTTTTATATAATTTTCAAGTACTCAGTAATCTTAAAAATGTTGGAAAGTATTCTTGGGAATCTAATTTTAGGAATGCTGAATTTGCATTTATCATTGTCATCGCTCTTATTTTCTGATTGTGCCGTGTATGGCCGGGCAGAATTTCAAACAGTGACATGTTACGTAATATTTTATATACATAAAAAATTAAAAACTATTTTAAAAATCATGACGTAAAATACTTCGTATTAAGCTTTTCAGGTTTTGATTCGTAAATATAGTTTTCACTTAATAACAATATCATCTACCTTAAGATGTGATGCAGAATTTTAAACGATTTATATATTATAAATTATTATAATTAACATTTAAAAAAAATGAAAACAATTTTTATAAAAATTCATTATTTATTGAAAATCTTTTTTTTTCTTAAGACAATAATGTCCATAACAAATCTTATTACTAAATAATGTCATAGTTTTAATTAAATAATGTCATAGTTTTATTGCATTTTTTATTTTACGATTCGGAGCAGATTTTCGGGAAATGATTAGTATTTTGAAAAAACAAAATGATGATTTACATTCTCCAAGGAGTCTTGCTTTAACTAATAAAACTATTTCCTAGGATAAATTCATTTTCTTGAAATTTCATGAAATTAAGTGGGTGTGGGTAACTTATTTAAACATTTTTTTTCTAACATTTTCTAAAACAGAAATTTCAAAAATAATTTAATTAATTTGTAAATAAGTCCTGAAGGTTTCATTGATATTCAACAATTATTTGATTTTTGCAAGAATTTCCAAATCAAAATCAAAAAGCGCAAAAACACTAATTTTGTGAATATTCCGTCGATTGCTGACGCAAAACAAGATTTTTAACTAAAATTTCAAACGTGTTAGAAAGGATTAAAAATATTAATAAAATAATTTTAAAAATATACTTTAGTCTTTCCTCTTAATAATAATATAAACATTTTAACGATAAAATTTTATTTTTATTAAGTTTGGAAATTTTTTTACATCATGCTGTGCATTTTTTTCAGCGACAAGTGGAGGTACCTATGTTAATTTAAATTTTGGATGACAATACAGAAGGAATATCCAACATTTGTTAAAAAGACTTTATCAGTTTTATTGCAATTTTCTACTTCTTATTTATGTGAATTAAGCTTCTCAGCCCAAAGTAACATCAAAAATAAGAAACGAAAAAGACTACTGAAGAAGAAATGAGGGTCTGCTTATCGCACATTCGACCAAACATTGAAGAAATCATGAAAAAAAAACAAAAAAAAAACACCAGGCCCAGGTTTCACACTAAATAAGTTGCACAAATAGTTGAATAGAAGCATTGAAAAAATGTTTGGGGCCTTTTTACATCATGCTGTGCATTTTTTCAGCGACAAGTTGTACGTACCTATGTTAATTTAAATTTTGGATGACAATCCAAAAGGAATATCCAACATTTGTTAAAAAGACTTTATCAGTTTTACTGCAATTTTCAAGTTTTTATTTATGTGAATTCGGTTTCTCAGCCCTAAATAACATAAAAAAAGAAACGAGAAAGACTACGCTCAACTGAAGAAGAAATTCAGGTCTGCTTATCGCACATTCGACCAAACATTGAAGAAATCGCGAAAAAACACCATTCTCAGATTTCACTCAAAATAAGCAACACAAATATAGTTGAATAGAAACATTGAAAAAAAAAGTAAGTTCATATTTGTGTGAGCGTTTTTTAAATTCTATGATTTTATTTTATAACATTTAAATGTCATGAAATAAAATTTTCAAAATTAAAAAATTTTTTTTGCTGTTCCGTGATATTTTCATTTGCTCTTAGGTGTTCCGTTGTTTAAAATGTTTGAGAAACACTGGTTTAAGTAGTATTATACAAAGTGTATCAAAAATAGTTTTACAAAACAAGGACAAATCCTTCATTTTTGAATTATTAACTTTTAAAGTTAGTTTACGGTAGACGGTGCTGTGTTGCCATGTAGACTAGGTTACATTTGTCATTCGTGTATATTTGTGACTAGTCGGTCTTTAACGTTTAACGTGTGTAGTAGTGAGTTAACTGAGAGGTGTTCCGTTTAACAATGCCAGGATATCCATATCGTCAGCAGGCAGAAATGATTTTTACATACGGCTGCGTGAATGGTAATGGACGCGAGGCTGCACAGCTTTACCAGATTGTCTGTCTCCAGACTGATGGAAGCCGAATCATACAACCTTTGTTGCTGTTTATCGTCGCGTTGCAGACACAGGATCTGTAGCACCACAAACAATGGACCGAGGAAGATCGAGATCCGCTTGTACGCTTGACCATGAAGAACGCATTCTACAAGCTGTCGGTGACGATCCAGGTATCAGCACACATCAAGTGGCCCTCGCATGCCGTACATCTCATAGTACTGTATGAAGGGTACTTAAAGAGCAGCTCCTGTATCCGTATGATTTGCAACGTGGGCAAGAAACTTTCACCCTCTGATCACTCACCACGGGAGAATTTTCGCCGATGGTTTATTGCACAAACTTCAAACCATTGTTTCTTTCTTCTGTCTTGTTTATGGATGAGGCAACATTTGGAAGGAATGGAATGACAAATTTACGCAACCAACATTTGTGGTGGGGATCGGAATCTCCAGGGTACAATACAGGTTAGACACCAGTATTAGTTTACGATTAATGTGTGGACTGGAATTGTAGGTGATTATCTTGTAGGTTCATATGTTCTCACAGCACGTCTTACAGGAGCAGTCTACAAGGACTCTGTTTCAAACGCACTTCGAGATCTGCCAGAGGATACACTCGTGCTAATAATGAAGACGCATGTGGTTCATGCATGATGGGGCTCTAGCGCATTTTAATCACATTGTTCGCTATACACTAGCTGACATCTACCATGAAAGAGGATAAGTAGGGGAGGGCCGGTTCCATGGCCTGCCCTAACCCCCCGACTTCAATCCTTTGGATTTTTATATGTGTGGCCAACTAAAACAATAGATATATGCAGCAGTCATTAATAATGCATAGACGCTTCATCAACGTGTTATGGGGGCCTGTGAAATTATTCGACACAAAGTATTTAAAAGGGTCCGCCAGTCAATGATCCGACGGGTACATGCATGTGTAGAAGCAAGCGGAGGAGATTTTTGAATATTTGTTATGAGTTGCTGTGTTGAAGTACAGCGATAGCCTTTTGGACATATGTTTTATATGGACATTTTACCTTGTGTTTAGTGTGAGGGACTCATCCCCAAAGTTTGTAAAAGTATTTTTGATACACCCTGTATATGAATGGAGTTCAGGTTCATCGCTGGGAATATCGTCAGCAGGCAGAAATGATTTTTACATACGGCTGCGTGAATGGTAATAGACGCGAGGCTGCACGGCTTTACCAGATTGTCTGTTTCCAGACTGATGGAAGCCGAATCATACAACCTGTGTTGCTGTTTATCGTCGCGTTGCAGACACAGGATTTGTAGCACCAGAGACAATGGACCGAGGAAGATCGAGATCCGCTTGTACGCTTGACCACAACTAATTTTCAGTGTAACAATAAAAGATAGAAAAAAAAAGGAGATTTACATGAGAGTTTTAAGTCGATTTCCAGCGGCGAAGAGGAGTTCCTCAAGTGCGTCCCCGGAAGGAAAGCGCACGTGAAGAGTTTCTTTTTCTTTTTTTTTTTTTTTTTTTTTCGCAACTTGTTCTGAAGGACATTCACAAGAGAACAGCACGTTGATACAAAAAAACGTGAATAGTAGCAACAAAACTTAAAAAGAGATTAAAAGAAAAAGATAGAAAAACAAAAGAAGATTTACATGAGAGTTTTAAGTCGATTTCCAGCGGTGAAGAGGAGTTCCTCAAGTGCGTCCCCGGAAGGAAAGCGCACGTGAAGAGTTTCTTTTTTTTTTTTTTTTTTTTTCGCAACTTGTTCTGAAGGACATTCACAAGAGAACAGCACGTTGATACAAAAAAACGTGAATAGTAGCAACAAAACTTAAAAAGAGATTAAAAGATAGAAAAAAAAAAGAAGATTTACATGAGAGTTTTAAGTCGATTTCCAGCGGTGAAGAGGAGTTCCTCAAGTGCGTCCCCGGAAGGAAAGCGCACGTGAAGAGTTTCTTTTTTTTTTTCGCAACTTGTTCTGAAGGACATTCACAAGAGAACAGCACGTTGATACAAAAAAACGTGAATAGTAGCAACAAAACTTAAAAAGAGATTAAAAGAAAAAGATAGAAAAACAAAAGAAGATTTACATGAGAGTTTTAAGTCGATTTCCAGCGGTGAAGAGGAGTTCCTCAAGTGCGTCCCCGGAAGGAAAGCGCACGTGAAGAGTTTCTTTTTTTTTTTCGCAACTTGTTCTGAAGGACATTCACAAGAGAACAGCACGTTGATACAAAAAAACGTGAATAGTAGCAACAAAACTTAAAAAGAGATTAAAAGAAAAAGATAGAAAAACAAAAGAAGATTTACATGAGAGTTTTAAGTCGATTTCCAGCGGTGAAGAGGAGTTCCTCAAGTGCGTCCCCGGAAGGAAAGCGCACGTGAAGAGTTTCTTTTTTTTTTTTCGCAACTTGTTCTGAAGGACATTCACAAGAGAACAGCACGTTGATACAAAAAAACGTGAATAGTAGCAACAAAACTTAAAAAGAGATTAAAAGAAAAAGATAGAAAAACAAAAGAAGATTTACATGAGAGTTTTAAGTCGATTTCCAGCGGTGAAGAGGAGTTCCTCAAGTGCGTCCCCGGAAGGAAAGCGCACGTGAAGAGTTTCTTTTTTTTTTTCGCAACTTGTTCTGAAGGACATTCACAAGAGAACAGCACGTTGATACAAAAAAACGTGAATAGTAGCAACAAAACTTAAAAAGAGATTAAAAGAAAAAGATAGAAAAAAAAAAGAAGATTTACATGAGAGTTTTAAGTCGATTTCCAGCGGTGAAGAGGAGTTCCTCAAGTGCGTCCCCGGAAGGAAAGCGCACGTGAAGAGTTTCTTTTTTTTTTTCGCAACTTGTTCTGAAGGACATTCACAAGAGAACAGCACGTTGATACAAAAAAACGTGAATAGTAGCAACAAAACTTAAAAAGAGATTAAAAGAAAAAGATAGAAAAACAAAAGAAGATTTACATGAGAGTTTTAAGTCGATTTCCAGCGGTGAAGAGGAGTTCCTCAAGTGCGTCCCCGGAAGGAAAGCGCACGTGAAGAGTTTCTTTTTTTTTTTCGCAACTTGTTCTGAAGGACATTCACAAGAGAACAGCACGTTGATACAAAAAAACGTGAATAGTAGCAACAAAACTTAAAAAGAGATTAAAAGAAAAAGATAGAAAAACAAAAGAAGATTTACATGAGAGTTTTAAGTCGATTTCCAGCGGTGAAGAGGAGTTCCTCAAGTGCGTCCCCGGAAAGAAAGCGCACGTGAAGAGTTTCTTTTTTTTTTTTTTTTTTTCGCAACTTGTTCTGAAGGACATTCACAAGAGAACAGCACGTTGATACAAAAAAACGTGAATAGTAGCAACAAAACTTAAAAAGAGATTAAAAGAAAAAGATAGAAAAACAAAAGAAGATTTACATGAGAGTTTTAAGTCGATTTCCAGCGGTGAAGAGGAGTTCCTCAAGTGCGTCCCCGGAAGGAAAGCGCACGTGAAGAGTTTCTTTTTTTTTTTTTTTTTTTTTCGCAACTTGTTCTGAAGGACATTCACAAGAGAACAGCACGTTGATACAAAAAAACGTGAATAGTAGCAACAAAACTTAAAAAGAGATTAAAAGAAAAAGATAGAAAAACAAAAGAAGATTTACATGAGAGTTTTAAGTCGATTTCCAGCGGTGAAGAGGAGTTCCTCAAGTGCGTCCCCGGAAGGAAAGCGCACGTGAAGAGTTTCTTTTTTTTTTTCGCAACTTGTTCTGAAGGACATTCACAAGAGAACAGCACGTTGATACAAAAAAACGTGAATAGTAGCAACAAAACTTAAAAAGAGATTAAAAGAAAAAGATAGAAAAACAAAAGAAGATTTACATGAGAGTTTTAAGTCGATTTCCAGCGGTGAAGAGGAGTTCCTCAAGTGCGTCCCCGGAAGGAAAGCGCACGTGAAGAGTTTCTTTTTTTTCTTTTTTTTTTTCGCAACTTGTTCTGAAGGACATTCACAAGAGAACAGCACGTTGATACAAAAAAACGTGAATAGTAGCAACAAAACTTAAAAAGAGATTAAAAAAAAAAGATAGAAAAACAAAAGAAGATTTACATGAGAGTTTTAAGTCGATTTCCAGCGGTGAAGAGGAGTTCCTCAAGTGCGTCCCCGGAAGGAAAGCGCACGTGAAGAGTTTCTTTTTTTTTTTCGCAACTTGTTCTGAAGGACATTCACAAGAGAACAGCACGTTGATACAAAAAAACGTGAATAGTAGCAACAAAACTTAAAAAGAGATTAAAAGAAAAAGATAGAAAAACAAAAGAAGATTTACATGAGAGTTTTAAGTCGATTTCCAGCGGTGAAGAGGAGTTCCTCAAGTGCGTCCCCGGAAGGAAAGCGCACGTGAAGAGTTTCTTTTTTTTTTTCGCAACTTGTTCTGAAGGACATTCACAAGAGAACAGCACGTTGATACAAAAAAACGTGAATAGTAGCAACAAAACTTAAAAAGAGATTAAAAGAAAAAGATAGAAAAACAAAAGAAGATTTACATGAGAGTTTTAAGTCGATTTCCAGCGGTGAAGAGGAGTTCCTCAAGTGCGTCCCCGGAAGGAAAGCGCACGTGAAGAGTTTCTTTTTTTTTTTTGCAACTTGTTCTGAAGGACATTCACAAGAGAACAGCACGTTGATACAAAAAAACGTGAATAGTAGCAACAAAACTTAAAAAGAGATTAAAAGAAAAAGATAGAAAAACAAAAGAAGATTTACATGAGAGTTTTAAGTCGATTTCCAGCGGTGAAGAGGAGTTCCTCAAGTGCGTCCCCGGAAGGAAAGCGCACGTGAAGAGTTTCTTTTTTTTTTTCGCAACTTGTTCTGAAGGACATTCACAAGAGAACAGCACGTTGATACAAAAAAACGTGAATAGTAGCAACAAAACTTAAAAAGAGATTAAAAGAAAAAGATAGAAAAAAAAAAGAAGATTTACATGAGAGTTTTAAGTCGATTTCCAGCGGTGAAGAGGAGTTCCTCAAGTGCGTCCCCGGAAGGAAAGCGCACGTGAAGAGTTTCTTTTTTTTTTTCGCAACTTGTTCTGAAGGACATTCACAAGAGAACAGCACGTTGATACAAAAAAACGTGAATAGTAGCAACAAAACTTAAAAAGAGATTAAAAGAAAAAGATAGAAAAACAAAAGAAGATTTACATGAGAGTTTTAAGTCGATTTCCAGCGGTGAAGAGGAGTTCCTCAAGTGCGTCCCCGGAAGGAAAGCGCACGTGAAGAGTTTCTTTTTTTTTTTCGCAACTTGTTCTGAAGGACATTCACAAGAGAACAGCACGTTGATACAAAAAAACGTGAATAGTAGCAACAAAACTTAAAAAGAGATTAAAAGAAAAAGATAGAAAAACAAAAGAAGATTTACATGAGAGTTTTAAGTCGATTTCCAGCGGTGAAGAGGAGTTCCTCAAGTGCGTCCCCGGAAGGAAAGCGCACGTGAAGAGTTTCTTTTTTTTTTCGCAACTTGTTCTGAAGGACATTCACAAGAGAACAGCACGTTGATACAAAAAAACGTGAATAGTAGCAACAAAACTTAAAAAGAGATTAAAAGAAAAAGATAGAAAAACAAAAGAAGATTTACATGAGAGTTTTAAGTCGATTTCCAGCGGTGAAGAGGAGTTCCTCAAGTGCGTCCCCGGAAGGAAAGCGCACGTGAAGAGTTTCTTTTTTTTTTTTTTTTTTTCGCAACTTGTTCTGAAGGACATTCACAAGAGAACAGCATGTTGATACAAAAAAACGTGAATAGTAGCAACAAAACTTAAAAAGAGATTAAAAGAAAAAGATAGAAAAAAAAAAGAAGATTTACATGAGAGTTTTAAGTCGATTTCCAGCGGTGAATAGGAGTTCCTCAAGTGCGTCCCCGGAAGGAAAGCGCACGTGAAGAGTTTCTTTTTTTTTTTCGCAACTTGTTCTGAAGGACATTCACAAGAGAACAGCACGTTGATACAAAAAAACGTGAATAGTAGCAACAAAACTTAAAAAGAGATTAAAAGAAAAAGATAGAAAAAAAAAAGAAGATTTACATGAGAGTTTTAAGTCGATTTCCAGCGGTGAAGAGGAGTTCCTCAAGTGCGTCCCCGGAAAGAAAGCGCACGTGAAGAGTTTTTTTTTTTTTTCTTTTTTTTTTTCTTTTTTTTTTTCGCAACTTGTTCTGAAGGACATTCACAAGAGAACAGCACGTTGATACAAAAAAACGTGAATAGTAGCAACAAAACTTAAAAAGAGATTAAAAGATAGAAAAAAAAAAGAAGATTTACATGAGAGTTTTAAGTCGATTTCCAGCGGTGAAGAGGAGTTCCTCAAGTGCGTCCCCGGAAGGAAAGCGCACGTGAAGAGTTTCTTTTTTTTTTTTTTTTTTTTTTCGCAACTTGTTCTGAAGGACATTCACAAGAGAACAGCACGTTGATACAAAAAAACGTGAATAGTAGCAACAAAACTTAAAAAGAGATTAAAAGAAAAAGATAGAAAAAAAAAAGAAGATTTACATGAGAATTTTAAGTCGATTTCTAGCGGTGAAGAGGAGTTCCTCAAGTGCGTCCCCGGAAGGAAAGCGCACGTGAAGAGTTTCTTTTTTTTTTTCGCAACTTGTTCTGAAGGACATTCACAAGAGAACAGCACGTTGATACAAAAAAACGTGAATAGTAGCAACAAAACTTAAAAAGAGATTAAAAGAAAAAGATAGAAAAACAAAAGAAGATTTACATGAGAGTTTTAAGTCGATTTCCAGCGGTGAAGAGGAGTTCCTCAAGTGCGTCCCCGGAAGGAAAGCGCAAGTGAAGAGTTTCTTTTTTTTTTTCGCAACTTGTTCTGAAGGACATTCACAAGAGAACAGCACGTTGATACAAAAAAACGTGAATAGTAGCAACAAAACTTAAAAAGAGATTAAAAGAAAAAGATAGAAAAACAAAAGAAGATTTACATGAGAGTTTTAAGTCGATTTCCAGCGGTGAAGAGGAGTTCCTCAAGTGCGTTCCCGGAAGGAAAGCGCACGTGAAGAGTTTCTTTTTTTTTTTCGCAACTTGTTCTGAAGGACATTCACAATAGAACAGCACGTTGATACAAAAAAACGTGAATAGTAGCAACAAAACTTAAAAAGAGATTAAAAGAAAAAGATAGAAAAACAAAAGAAGATTTACATGAGAGTTTTAAGTCGATTTCCAGCGGTGAAGAGGAGTTCCTCAAGTGCGTCCACGGAAGGAAAGCGCACGTGAAGAGTTTCTTTTTTTTTTTCGCAACTTGTTCTGAAGGACATTCACAAGAGAACAGCACGTTGATACAAAAAAACGTGAATAGTAGCAACAAAACTTAAAAAGAGATTAAAAGAAAAAGATAGAAAAACAAAAGAAGATTTACATGAGAGTTTTAAGTCGATTTCCAGCGGTGAAGAGGAGTTCCTCAAGTGCGTCCCCGGAAGGAAAGCGCACGTGAAGAGTTTCTTTTTTTTTTTTTTTTTTTTTCGCAACTTGTTCTGAAGGACATTCACAAGAGAACAGCATGTTGATACAAAAAAACGTGAATAGTAGCAACAAAAATTAAAAAGAGATTAAAAGAAAAAGATAGAAAAAAAAAGAAGATTTACATGAGAGTTTTAAGTCGATTTCCAGCGGTGAAGAGGAGTTCCTCAAGTACGTCCCCGGAAGGAAAGCGCACGTGAAGAGTTTCTTTTTTTTTTTCGCAACTTGTTCTGAAGGACATTCACAAGAGAACAGCACGTTGATACAAAAAAACGTGAATAGTAGCAACAAAACTTAAAAAGAGATTAAAAGAAATAGATAGAAAAAAAAAAGAAGATTTACATGAGAGTTTTAAGTCGATTTCCAGCGGTGAAGAGGAGTTCCTCAAGTGCGTCCCCGGAAGGAAAGCGCACGTGAAGAGTTTCTTTTTTTTTTCTTTTTTTTTTTTTCGCAACTTGTTCTGAAGGACATTCACAAGAGAACAGCATGTTGATACAAAAAAACCTGAATAGTAGCAACAAAACTTAAAAAGAGATTAAAAGAAAAAGATAGAAAAAAAAAAGAAGATTTACATGAGAGTTTTAAGTCGATTTCCAGCGGTGAAGAGGAGTTCCTCAAGTGCGTCCCCGGAAGGAAAGCGCACGTGAAGAGTTTCTTTTTTTTTTTCTTTTTTTTTTTCGCAACTTGTTCTGAAGGACATTCACAAGAGAACAGCACGTTGATACAAAAAAACGTGAATAGTAGCAACAAAACTTAAAAAGAGATTAAAAGATAGAAAAAAAAAAGAAGATTTACATGAGAGTTTTAAGTCGATTTCCAGCGGTGAAGAGGAGTTCCTCAAGTGCGTCCCCGGAAGGAAAGCGCACGTGAAGAGTTTCTTTTTTTTTTTTTTTTTTTTTCGCAACTTGTTCTGAAGGACATTCACAAGAGAACAGCACGTTGATACAAAAAAACGTGAATAGTAGCAACAAAACTTAAAAAGAGATTAAAAGAAAAAGATAGAAAAACAAAAGAAGATTTACATGAGAGTTTTAAGTCGATTTCCAGCGGTGAAGAGGAGTTCCTCAAGTGCGTCCCCGGAAGGAAAGCGCACGTGAAGAGTTTCTTTTTTTTTTCTTTTTTTTTTTTTCGCAACTTGTTCTGAAGGACATTCACAAGAGAACAGCATGTTGATACAAAAAAACCTGAATAGTAGCAACAAAACTTAAAAAGAGATTAAAAGAAAAAGATAGAAAAAAAAAAGAAGATTTACATGAGAGTTTTAAGTCGATTTCCAGCGGTGAAGAGGAGTTCCTCAAGTGCGTCCCCGGAAGGAAAGCGCACGTGAAGAGTTTCTTTTTTTTTTTCTTTTTTTTTTTCGCAACTTGTTCTGAAGGACATTCACAAGAGAACAGCACGTTGATACAAAAAAACGTGAATAGTAGCAACAAAACTTAAAAAGAGATTAAAAGAAAAAGATAGAAAAACAAAAGAAGATTTACATGAGAGTTTTAAGTCGATTTCCAGCGGTGAAGAGGAGTTCCTCAAGTGCGTCCCCGGAAGGAAAGCGCACGTGAAGAGTTTCTTCTTCTTTTTTTTTTTTTTTCGCAACTTGTTCTGAAGGACATTCACAAGAGAACAGCACGTTGATACAAAAAAACGTGAATAGTAGCAACAAAACTTAAAAAGAGATTAAAAGAAAAAGATAGAAAAACAAAAGAAGATTTACATGAGAGTTTTAAGTCGATTTCCAGCGGTGAAGAGGAGTTCCTCAAGTGCGTCCCCGGAAGGAAAGCGCACGTGAAGAGTTTCTTCTTCTTTTTTTTTTTTTTCGCAACTTGTTCTGAAGGACATTCACAAGAGAACAGCACGTTGATACAAAAAAACGTGAATAGTAGCAACAAAACATAAAAAGAGATTAAAAGAAAAAGATAGAAAAAAAAAAGAAGATTTACATGAGAGTTTTAAGTCGATTTCCAGCGGTGAAGAGGAGTTCCTCAAGTGCGTCCCCGGAAGAAAAGCGCACGTGAAGAGTTTCTTCTTCTTTTTTTTTTTTTTTCGCAACTTGTTCTGAAGGACATTCACAAGAGAACAGCACGTTGATACAAAAAAACGTGAATAGTAGCAACAAAACTTAAAAAGAGATTAAAAGAAAAAAGATAGAAAAAAAAAACTCTTTAGGAAATTTTATAAAAATAATTTGAGCTAATTTAAATGTTATTTGAAAGGTCAGAAGGTTACATTTAGTTTTAGTACCTATTAAAAGATACGATGTCTTGCTCAGCACTGTTATATGGCTATTCTAAATGATGATGATGATGGTCATCATCATCATCATAATAATAATAGAACCTATATATTGTTTTACATGTAATAATAGCATTTTTATTTTATCAGGATATACCACACGAGAGGAAAAATTTGACACACCATAAAATTTTAAGGCGGAACAGCATTATCAAACACAGAATGAACTCACTACTCGCGCCTTGTTAACTAAGCTTTCATGCGAATTATTCCGTTGTTGATTAGTACTTAATAAATGACGTTTTCTTCATCATGAGGGTGAAAAATGTCCGCGTTAAAATTTGTCTTTTTTAAAGGAAATCCTTTTATATAATCCCGTCAATTTTAATATGGGATGTTTTCTGTTAATTCAGCCAAAAATATTAATTCAACCCAAGAGAAAAAGAATTTATATTTACTAATAAAATTCGCACCAAATTCTCCCAAAACGAGGCTCTCTCATTGCACTCCTTTTGGGTTGACCTTTTTTTCCTCTGTCCCTAACCCTCAAACTTCGGACAAATAAAATTTCCACAGAGTCAAAAGTGTCAAAACAATTACTGTTATCAAGAAATACTTACATCTCACATACACTTTAACAAAGACTCTCCTTCCCCCCCTCTCTCTCTTTCTCTCTCTCTCTCTCTATATATATATATATTCATACATGTTTCATTAAATAATATAGATAAGTGTTGTCTATATATTTTATGTAAGTTCTTTTCATATCGTCTGATAAGCTTAATAACATTATCATTAAACAATGAAAGGCTTAGATTGGATTAAAAAATATGTATCAATATTGTGATTTTCTTTCATTGTTTAATGACAATGTTATTAAGCTTATCAGACGATATGAAAAGAACTTACATAAAATATATAGACAACACTTATCTATATTATTTAATGAAACATGTATGAATGAAAAAATGTTGCCTAAATACACACACAATATATATATATATATATATATATATATATATATATATTTATTTATTTATTTATTTATTATAATTTTATCATATAGACAAAACCATTTTACTCACAACAAAGATGCAACTTGGTTTCAGTGCATTTTAACTGCACATCTACGGGTGAGGGTCTAAAATGCTTATGAACGATCCTGTTTGTAGGCAACCCCGGATGTAAAACGTCACTTCCTATTTTCCATTTTTTGAGAAGAAAAATGTACTTGCAAAATATACATAAAGTATCTAAGTGAAACAATAGTGGTTGTTGATAGCAGTTTGGTGTTGGGTGGACCGGGTAGTTAATGTTGAATGGTGTGTGGACATTTTTTTGTTGATAAACATCGGTCAAAGTTTAGGTACGTCAACTCACAAGCGTCCTAAGTTTGAGGGAAGATAGCGATAGGGGATAATATTACATTTGAGTAGGTAAAAAGATTTTCGAGTTATCTTTTGTAATTATTAGGAGTGTTATTTTTAGGTTTTTCTATAAGATTTCTAAAGTTGGATTGCATTTCTTTATGTTGGGGTTATCACTATTTATTTTGTAATCGAAAGAACGTTTTTTGTGTATATATAATTATAAAAGGTTTATAGTTATGGAATTGGGAATTTAGCAAGATTGTAGTGTTAAATCCTTAGTATGTCTACAGAAAACGGTAGTCTCATATCTTTGGTTTAATAATTGGGTATTATTTAAGAGTTCAATGATACATATTTTCTCCTGTAAACATAGGAAGCAAGATTCGCTCAGTGAATTGCAGGTTCTGGCTTGTCTTAGGATTTTCCATTTAACTTTAGGTGTTTTTCCTTCTTCCTTGAGTTTCCAATTCACCAATTGTGAGTTGACGTACCTAAACTTCCCTTGGAATTAAGTTTTCAATCATCTTGTTCAGAAAAGCGAGTCTGAGGTCCCCTCCTGGCCGAAGGCCGTCATCGATGCTTTCATTCCAGCATGGAAATACCAAGTTAAACCGCGTTCATCTCCTTGGTTCTCACACGCATGCTCGGCTGCTATAGACCACCAGTGGGAGACATTTGATTGCAACAGGCGTCTCTTTGTCTCTGCTCGCAACGAGTGCGCGCGTGTCCCCAATGAAGCGAAGTTCCTGATAGAATGAAACAACGTATAGCATCTTGCAAGTTCAGTTCTAGAGATTATTACTGGCTCTGCAAGTGTGTGCTGAACAACAGTAAATCCTTAATCCCTCCTCTATTCGAAGTCCTGACTTCTGCAGAAGATAAGATTGAATATTTTGCTCGGAAATCCTCTTCCAACTCAACACTCAACACATTTGGAGTACCCACACCTGATTTCCTCTCAAGAACTGAGGCTATACTGAGTGTTATAAGAATAACCCCGTCACTGGTCTCGGACATCATTTCTAAATTAGACTCTTATAATGCAAGAGGAAGTGATGGGGTCCCAGCCATCGTTCTAAAGATATGTGCTCCCGAGCTGGCTCCTGTTCTCTCCAAACTCTACAACTATTGCCTCGCTGCTTCCTGCTTTCCAGCTTGTTGAAAATTCTCCGCTGTAGTTCTTGTTTTTAAGAACTCTAGAGATCCTTCCGATCCCTCCAACTATCGCCCTATTAGTCTCATGTCGCTTTTCGGTAAAATATTCGAGGCTTTAATCAATGGTGAAGTGGTTAATCATCATACCTCTCATGACCTACTCTCTGACAAACAATATAACTTCTGATCTGCCGCTGATGTTCTTACGGCCATCACTGAATATGTATATCAATCTTTTGAAAATAACAGCGACGCTCGGGCTGTGGCCTTAGATATCTTCAAGGCATCTGACAGCGTTTAGCATGCTGGTCTTCTACGCAAGCTTCAGGGCTACGGTATTACAGGACGATTGTTTGATTTAATCCAATCATTCCTATCAAATCGTGAAATGAAGGTTGTTCTGAACGGGTTTGCTTCCAGATCCTTTCACACGAACGCTGGTGTCCCCCAATGCTCTATCCTGGGTCTTACTCTGTTTCTGATCTTCATCAATGATCTTCCTGATGCCATCAGTTCCCAAGTAGGTATTTATGCGGATGACACTACCATTTACTCTTGTCTCAATAGCAAATTCGTCAGAGTTAACAAAGTTAACCTGGTCGCTGCTCTTGAAAACGACCTCCAATCTGTGGTTAACTGGAGAAGAAAATGGCTGGTAAATTTTAATGCTTCCAAAATGAAACTGCTCTCATTTAACCACCATAGAGAAACATTCTTGCCCGCCATTAGCATGGCTGATGCTCGATTCGTCCCGTGGCGCCTTCTTGGCCTCACGTTTTCAACTGAATTGAAGTGGATCAACTGCATTGAATCAATAATTGCATCTACCATAAAGAAATTTGGTTCATTGTGTCGTGCAAGAAGGTTTTTCTCGTCAGAGTCCATCTTGCACATTTACAAATCTACCATTCGTCCGTGCATTGAATACTGTCGTCATATCTGGTCTGGTGTCCCTGCTGTTCATCTCGTGGTTCTTGACAAAATCCAAAAAGGATCTGCAATATGATCGGTCCTGTCATGGCATCTCAACTTCAGTCACTTTCCCACCGATGTGACGTGGCTTATCCATGTCTTTTCTACAAATATTTCCATAGCAAGCGGACGAGATTTTCCCCTGATGTCCCGACTACGGGAATTTAAGTGTGCTACTAAATTGGCATCTAGGTCCCGCCCTTTTACTGTTGAAATAGTTAAATGTAACCGCCACTTCCACTCCAACAGTTTCTTTTCTCGCATCTTCCCGACAGTGGAACTACCTTCCGCTTACTTGCTTCCCTGATAACAACAATCTTCAAAAATTTAAATGCAACATCAATCGTCTTCTTCTGTTGTCTTGAACCCCGTTTATCTTTTATCCTTTCCTCAATCCCCTCTATACCCAGTCTTTTCTCCCACTTTCATTTTCTGTATCCCCCCGGCCACGTACAAGTGGGATTCCCGCGTTGCTTGGGTGAATTGTTGAAATTTTTAAAAAAAATGCGGTACAAAAATTGCCCAAGTTCCCTTGGCACTTCCATGTGGCGTATTTCGATGTAAAATATCTGTAAAGTGAAGAAAATAGAAAATTTAATTTAGCAACGAAAGGACACAGTTTTGTATGGTTATCATTTATTAATTTTGTTAATAAAATCTTTTCACTTATCGTAATTTCCCACGCATTTAATTCTAGAAAATAATAAGCAAAATCAGCTACACAAAATCTTTTAAAAAATTGCGGTAAAATAAATTAAGAATTATCATAAAACTAAATTAGAATAATATTATTCTATGTTTAAAACCATTTTTTAAAATAAGAGTAGGAAACGCTGGCCATAATGAAATTGGAGAGGTACAATCTATAGGGTTTGATTACCAAACAAGGGGTGCGCATTATGCGTTAATAGAAGCATTTTTCCACACTTTAAGCACAATTTTAGATGTGGGTATTATGGATGGAGGCGTATTATACATGGGGAATTACGGTATTTCTTTTTATAATAACGAAGAACTCGCACAGAAGAATGAGAAACGCTTTCTTTTTTTTATTACTCGATTCAGTCATTTTTTGAGAAGCACCGACGAATATAAAAGCCTGAATCTATTCCTAACTTAACATCAAAGTGTCGTTAGCGCAAATATGTTGATGCCGTGTACGTGTCAGAAGGGGAGAGGAAATGTGGGTGGGGGTAATCTCGTCTCTCTTTCTTTCCTTTTCTTTTATTGTGAACGAGTCTCGTGTTTCTTTAAATTAAAAAAAAAGAAGGTCGCACGTGTTCCGACAATTGTCACCTATTCAAAAGTGAATGAAGTGCGAATGGTAAACGAAATCTAAGTGGGTAGGGTCGCTATGCAGTGGGGTGGGGTGCAACTCCCAAGTTGGAGGGACCTTTGATATTCACGTGTTTCAATATTGATTGACCCTTTAACGACGAACGGGATATTGCTCCACTCACGACAAACGAGTAATAAAACGAGAACATTCTTTTTTTTTTGTGCGGTTCGGAATGAGGGCAGAGTTCAAATTCCGGTCGGGTTCGTTACATTCACTTACTCACAGATACCCTTGCAAAAGGTATGAATCCACCCTTCTGTCTAGCCAGGGGTTAAATAGCAGAATAGACTGAGTTTTATAGCCTTGATTGGCAACCTTTCTTGAGATGGTGACTCGATAAAAAAAACACCCATCTCCCAGCAAGCCTAGGCCATTCGTGGGGATGGCTCAGCCAATGTAAATGTCCAGTAAGCGAAATTATTCTGTCGTGTAAGTTGCGCATTCTGTATAAGATAGTAATTACTTTTTTTCGTATGCTTATTTCCGCTGTAATTATTATAATAAAAAAAAAAAAATGTATAGGACGGGGAACAAGATGAAGGCGTCAGAAGATGTCGATTGACATTACACTTGAATATTTGAAGATTATAGTTATCAAGGAAGCAAGTAAGAGAAAGGGGGAGTTCCACAGACCGGAAGTGCGATAGAAACTGTTTGAGTAAAAGAGACGGTTACATTTAACTGTTTCGACGGTGAAAGGATGGGGCTGAGATGCTAACCGAGTACCTCACTTAAATTCATGCAGTCTGGGAACCAGCGAAATATAAAAAAAAACAAATGTTACGTTAGTAAAAAATATATACAGTGTAACCCGGATATAAGAGACCCGGATATAAGAGAAACCCGGATATAAGAAAGATGTTCTCTGGTCCCAAATTAGAGCCTGTGTTAATAAAACAAAATAGACCAAACCCGGATATAAGAGAAACCCGGATATAAGATACTTCTCCGGTCCCGACAACTCTCTTATATCCGGGTTACACTGTATATACATTAACACAGGCTCTAATTTGGGACCAGAGAAAATATCTCTTATATTAGGGTTTTCTTATATCCGGGTCTCTTATATCCGGGTTACACTGTACTCGGAGCACCAAGGGAAAAAAGCTCATCCAAGCAGTTGCCATGACATATTTATTCGTATAACAGACAGAGGGAAGCCATGCCCCTGTCGATGAGAAAGTAACTGGAGACAAGATGCCTGGTCAGGATCGATAACGTCACAGATCCTTCTCTGGATTTTGTCAAGAATCTCGAAATGCACAGTAGGAGCACTAGACCAGATATGGCAACAGTATTCAATGAACGAACGAATGGTAGATTGATAAATGTGCAAGACAGATTCTGACCAAAAATTGTTTGTAGCGCGACACAGTGAACCAACCAAGGTCGAGTGTTACGTTCTCACGGGACGAATATTTGCCTGAATCCAATCGTTCCTAGACAATCAAGCTGTTGCTGCTGAGAGATTTGGCGCTGAGAGATTCGGCGGGGTAGGATACAGTGTGCGAACAAAGGGAAATGGACAGTATAAATAAAGTGAAAGAGAAAGAGAAAAAAAGAGAGAGGAAAGGAATACCACGAAAAAGTGGGATAAAGAATTCTTTTGGAAAATCATTGTCAGAAAATGGTGGGGGGTGGAGGTTGCGGAAAAAATCGTACACGCTGATCCTTTTTTTTTTATTTCAGTTTATTAGTCCCTTGTTTTTTTTTTTTTTTTTTTTTTTTTACAAAAAAACATGTCCAAACGCCAAAAAATAAAGCTAATCTAATGTTAATTATTAATTATAAACTTAATTATAGAGTTATATGGATTTAAGAAAGGAGAAATTACTGGTGGGGGCGTAATTTATAAATAAGACATCCAGACTTTAGTTTTGAAATTTGGAATTCGATAATTAAAATGATTCAATTTTAAGTTTTATTTGTCTTTGAAAAGCAAATAATAATAATCAACCTTCAGTTAAATTGAATCCGCTGAGACTTGTGCATTTACGACATTAGTAGTGTTTATTTATTTATTATTATTTACTTACAGAGCAGACATCCACAAGTGTCTGTAAGTAAACATTAAGGAAAGAATAAACTAAACAATAAACATGTTTGTTTTTTGTTGTTTTTTTTTCAAACAAATCGTTGTATCCCTTTCTGAACATGTTGCTTTATTTGCAAAAAGGGGCTACTTCTCGTTTAGTTTTAACTTGTAGTGAACAAAACAAGATCTAGATTTAAAATTCAAATGCTAAGCATTGACTCATTGATTTTGTTAGAAATTAAAAAGACTCGAATTTACAAACTTTGTTTAACACACACGCAAAAGCGAATCCAAAACAAAACTCGTGAAATTTCTTACCTTGATGCGAAATGTTTTTTCGGTCAATAGAAAACTAGGAAACATTTAAAAACAAAATTCTAAAAATCTTCAATTCTCAGAAACAAATTCTTTTATGGACCTTTTTGCGAGCCGACGCGAAGTTTGTTCGTCGTCCAATGGAAAGGCCCGAATCATATACGGGAGTGAATTCCCAAATGACCTTTTCAAGCTACGCAAACAAAATAAAAGACGGGCAAGTTCACCTGTCACCAGAGAGAAGGAGACGAGCGTATTAACATGTCCCTTGACAAACGTCAAGCGATCGTTATTATTATCTCTACCTTTCTCCCTCACCTCTTTTATACTTGATAAACGAACGGAACATTTTAAGATTGAGCGATTACTTCAAATACATTCCTACCCTACGATAACGCTCATACATACATACATACATACATACGTTCCTGCCTACGTACACATAAACTCATTCTTGTAAGGACTACTACGAACATTTTGACGACCATGTATCAACCAAAATACATTAATTTTATTTATAGAGACCTTAATTGATTTATATGTATATAAATTTGTTGTTTCACTTTACAATTTTATTTTCTTCTTTTATACCCCTCTTATGGTGGGCTATCTAATTAACAAGGCCAAATCAAGCTAATCTGTTTGAACATTCGTACACTTCACTATAACTGATAACCCTCTATAAACTTGCTTTAAACAAAATGTAATATAATTGTGTTAATTGTTATTTGTTGTTGTAAATTTTGAATGAATAAAGTTATTCTTCAAGATAATGGCTTATGTAAGTCGAAAGCTTAGATTGGATTCAAACATGTGTGAATATGGTGTTTTTCTTTCATCTTTCAACGATAATGTGATTAAGCTTATCAGACAATACGAAAGGAACTTAAAATAAATAGACAAAACTTGTCTATATTATTTAAGGAAACATGCATTGATGAAAAATTGCTGCCGAAATATACACAATTTATATATATATATATAAAGAAGCGGCCTGACGATTGCGCCTAACATGAAACAGCCTGTCGCCTCTGAGTGTTGACTTCAATGTTCACTTTATATATATATATATATATATATATATATGTGTGTGTGTGTGTGTGTGTGTGTGTGTGTGTGTGTGTGTGTGTGTGTGTGTAAGTGTAAATTAATTTGTACGGTCAAATCACGCTGAACACACCGGTTCCCGTTCGATCACCGCAGTTAAGCATCGTAGAGCCAGGTCAGTACTTAGATAGGGGACCGCTAGGGAACACCTGGTACTGTAAGCAGTGTGGCTGTGTGGCTGAGTGGTCTAAGGCGTTGCTTTAGAATCACGAGGCACCGAGTTCGAATCCTGGCTGGAATTAATTTCAGCAGCTATCGGACTCCAAGCACAGGGCACCTTTGGCAAGTGTCTGTTCCATAGCCACGGGTCCACCAAAACCATGTGAGGGAATTTGGGAGAGGAAACTGTGTGGAAGACCTCGTTGGCCAAAGCTAGCACGATATCACAAAAACACCGTGATTGCGAGTTGAGGTGGCCAGCCTTGTTCATTTATGATCACGCTGGGTTCGCACCAACGCTCTAAAAAACTGTTAACTGGCTCTGCACACGCCTGTTAACTGGCTCTGCACACGCCACTCTGCAGGGAAATTGCAAAAATGCATGTGCAAATGTTGCAATATGCGCTAGCTAACTGTGCATTGCAACGGGTGTCCTCGATATCGAGTGGCCAATTATTATTATTATAAATTTATTTATTGCTGCATCACTTTATCTTTTTTGCTTCATAATACAGATTAAACAATGACCGATTGCCTGTCTAGTTAAAAATAAAGGATTTACTAGGAAGACTCGTGAAAATTTCACTGTTTTCTTATTGGAATTTTCTGATGAAACTTAATGCTTAAGTTAATGATCGAGTAAACTCGTGCCGAGTTCTACTACAATAAAATATCCGTCGAAATTTCGCTACTGCGTCGTTAAATATTTGAGCTTAACGGCTTTATCAAAACATTGTAATAACAATCATAAATATGAATGCTGATCGATATTTTAAGAACTAAGGATGTCAAAATGAAAATATATGATATTGACATGAGTGCGTTATCGTTTGTTCTATCTTCTTTCTTTGATTTTCTCATTGAAACCAAGTAGCGTCTCTGATATGTCTTTTCCGTCTTTCCACGCGATCAAAACGGAATAGTTCATTATTTATAAGGTATTGGCAGGAGATGTTAAACACCTTTATCTTCCTTTTTTTTTCTTTCTTTTTTTTCACACTCAAACCAAGTAGCGTCTCTGATATGTCTTTTCCGTCTTTCCACGCGATCAAAACGGAATAGTCCATTATTTATATGGTATTGGCAGGAGATGTTAAACAGCTTTATCTTCCTTTTTTTTTTCTTTCTTTTTTTTTCCACACTCAAACCAAGTAGCGTCTCTGATATGTCTTTTCCGTCTTTCCACGCGATCAAAACGGAATAGTCTATTATTCATGGGGTATTCGTAGGGCGTAACGTATGTGAAAACCAAGGAAGAGGCAAGCAGAATTATAATAAGATGTATAAGAAAAGCAAGAGAATAAAAAAGAGAGCTAAAGAGAGAGAGAGAGAGAGAGAGAGAGAGAGAGAGAGAGAGAGTGAGAGAGAGAGGGGGAGGATGAGGAAAGAGAGAAAGAAAGATCTTTTTGGTCCAATGTGATCAATAGAAACACTCTATAGATATTGACATGAAATCAAATCAGTTAATCCTCCCTTTAATCTCTCTTCATCACTGAACATAAATTTATTACTTTTTTCGCCGATTCCAAATCTTGGCTCGATGACTTTTGATGAGGATTTAAATAATCAATTGTAAAGCCATAGTCAGTCATCGACACACAAATAAATAAATAAAATTACTTCAGTTAATTAAAGAGCGGAACACACGATTAGTTCTTTTGTGTAAGATCGAATGGACCAACGGACATTTTTTTATAAAACTTGTTTTATGCATGCGCGCAGAGATATATATTAGATTAGGCTGTTCGTCAAATAATGTCTGATTTTAGAATCAACTTTAATTCCTGAATTAATGCATTTAAACAGAGTTTAAATCAGCCAAAATAGGAAACCTGAACGTCTATACATTTCTGCCATCGAGTTACCATATTTCTAAAGGTATAAATATACCTTTACAATAAAACTCTAAAGGTTTGAACGCTAAGAAATCTTTGAATGCAGTTTCTGAGTCTTCCTTGCAACGGGATGTCGTTTGGCTTAAAAAGATTGTCAAGATGCTTGGAAAAGAGGTAGTCGCCGGGCTAGAAATCAGGGGGATATGGTGGATGTGGCAGAGTCTCGTATCCCAAGCAGGTGAGCTTCTGCAGTGCCATCCTGCAAACATGTGACCAATCATTGTCATAAAGCAGAAATGGATCTTGTCGATTAACCAGTACCGGTCGCATTTTGTTTAAGTGAATGTGCATTCTATCCGGTTGCAGGAAGCAAACTCTAGCAGAGATGTTCTGGTTAGATTCCAAAAAGCTGTAATGGATAACGCCGATGGCGGACCCACCGAATGGTCACCATAATTTTCTGTTGGCGCCATTTCAGTTTTGGTAAGTGTTTGGATGTTTCGTCATCCTCAAGCTACTGAGTCGATCATTTACGAATGTCATAAACAATCCATTTCTCATCACAAGTCACTATTCGCCCAAGAAATGGATCATTCGAATTTGGCAGGTGCGGCATCTGTCGTATAGACCCCTCGATTTGGAGATGGTCTTGGGCGACGATGTCGATTCACTCATATGTTGTATTTTCTCTCTCTCGTCTTCTCTCGGCCGGTGATTGCTAGTTGCTTTTGGTTCGGAGATAAAAGAACTTCAACAAAGGGATTTTTACACTTAATACTTTTATTTAGGTTGACGTTTACATCTCTAACTCGCCAGTGGGGTCGCTCTCTCACCCCACTGGGAAGCTGCTTCCCAGACACGAAGGAAACATGTCTACATTGTATGACGGTTAATACTCAGCTCCCCGAAAAACCTATCATTCCCACGCTAGTTTTGCTAATCAAAATCGACTTCCTTTATTTTGTCTTGTATCTGACCTCAAAGGTTAAACTGAGGATGTCATAGCAGAAATAAACTTCCTCTAAAATTAATAGTCTGCTAATCTATTCTTTAACACATCAAATACATTTCAAAACGTCGAAATCTTTGACTTCCACTGAGTTCATGATTCTTCAGTTTACCAATTATCGTGAGGTGGTTCGATATTTCTCAAAAGCTGACATTCATTATCTGAGATATTTCTCTGACTCTTTGATGTGAATTTTATTTTTCAGATGTTGATTGTCAATTGCGGATGGACGCCTCTACCACCTTAATCTTCAAGACTCGTATCCCCACTGCGGAACTTCAGAAACCACCTCCTTACTGTCCGATCAGAAATGGACCTTTCACCCCGTGCTCTGTTAATGTTGACAGCAGTTTGTGAAGCATTAACACAAAGCTTGCAACTCATGCAAAAAAAGTAAACGCGTCTCTTTCAAGATGAGGGATATACAGTGTAACCCGGATATAAGAGAGTTGTCGGGACCGGAGACGAAATCTCTTATATCCGGGTTTATCTTATATCCGGCTTTGGTCTATTTTGTTTTATTAACACAGGCTCTAATTTGGGACCAGAGAAAATCTCTCTTATACAGTGTAACCCGGATATAAGAGAGTTGTCGGGACCGGAGACGAATTCTCTTATATCCGGGTTTCTCTTATATCAGGGTTTGGTCTATTTTGTTTTATTAACACAGGCTCTAATTTGGGACCAGAGAAAATCTCTCTTACACAGTGTAACCCGGATATAAGAGAGTTGTCGGGGACCTGAGAAGGAATATCTTATATCAGGGTTTCTCTTATATCCGGGTTTGGTCTATTATATATAAATTAGCACAGGCTCTAATTTGGGACCAGAGGAGATCTCTTTTATATCCGGGTTCCTCTTATATCCGGGTCTCTTTTATCCGGGTTACACTGTATCACGGTTTCTCTTATATCCTGGTCTCTTATATCCGGGTTACACTGTATCATGTTTTAAGTTAAATTCTGAAAGAGATTGATATAAAATTAACAAAGATGACACTTTAATAATTAAAAATGGGTCATATATTTTTGTGCAAGTATTATAATATTATATCAGAAAACAATTAGAAGGTTTATTCTAAAATAGGATATAAAATGAAAAATAAAGATAAAATTGTCTAAGAGCGAATCATATCAAAAGCAACAACAACAACAACAACAAAAATCCATATAACTCGAGGATCAGACATTCTCTCCCAAATACGACACTTGTACTGAGTGGAGTAGGTTCAGGCGTAAATCCTGATGTCTGCGGTAAAAATCCGAATTCCCCAGACATTTTTTATAACTATCCGATAAAAAAAAAAAGAAAGATGTTCCGTATGTTTGTTGTTCACGGATGCAAAATAAATATTTTTGATCCGGCCTAACGTTCATCATTGCGGAAAACAGACGAAAAGAGTTCGAATTCAGGTTGAGACAGTTTGTGTCACTTTAAAAAAAAAAATAATATCCCCAGGTTCCACACCCCGATTGTAGACAGAAAATAAGGAGTGATCGAGGGAGTCGATGAAGACATCTTTTCTGTTATTGTCTCATGAGCGTAGGGATTCGGTACAAAATATTAATTTGTTACAAACTAATCTGTATTGGTGATTGAATGATAACAGAAAAATAATAAGATCGTTGTGACCAATGAATTGGATTTTTATTGGAATTTTTTTTTGTTTTGTCGAGAATGTTTTATTCTCCGTCTCCTCTCCACCGACATATTTATTCAAGTATAATATTTACAATTTTATAAGAATCATTGTTTTATTTATTTGTGATGCTTATGCCTCCATAATAGGAGTATTTTTTTGCCAATGTTCGACAACAGCTACACAAACACGCGCTTTGTGTTTGAAGTGCTGATCTCAGTCAATAACTAATTAATTAGAAGCGCATATAAAAGACAACACTAATCTAGGATCAAATATTCACCTTATTATCTGGGAGCATATTACCTCCATCTAATCTATCTATCTATCTATCTATCTATCTATATATATATATATATATATAATTTCTGTAATATAAATATGCATTCAAAACGGCAGGTTTGTTTTTGTTCATCTAATGAACACAGGTGATAGGAACTATTGTTTTCATGATACAATAGTCAAGACACAACTCTAGAGCAGTAACTTGTTTCTATGCTTAAATTATTATTCAATTTTTACCCCAACAAAAGAAGCTAAATTTCCGCTTAAAACATCCTTTGCCCATATTTAAAACAGACTGAAATTCTAGCAATTCTACCATTCTTTACCTTTCTTTACCTGATCACTGGACTTTTGCGCTTAATATTTAAGATTTTATTTTCCCTTATATATATATTGAGATTTCTCGGCGACAGACATTAGAGGAACAATACAAATCCGAAACATTTAAATCAACCACCATCAAAAATCTAAAAAAGATGTTTGGTACGCTGGACAACAGACTCGACATTGTGATTCCGTCAAGTTGTCTTTTGCTAATCGGTACAGTTGGAAACATACTGTCACTCGTCGTCTTATGTCGCAAACAACTACGAATGAAAAATATTGGCCTCTACCTGATCGCACTCTGCGTTAGTGATCTGTTTGTTCTCTACGTCAGCCTCTTCAATGCCTTCTTATCTGGTGCTGGCGTTTATGGTGACAATAATGACAGATTCAATTGTCACATTTTTAGATTTTTCCGGGCATTTTTCTTGGATTGTTCGTCGTGGATCACAGTTATCATTACCGTCCAACGGACAATAGCCGTTTACCGGCCACTGTCCACTTACCTCAGATCCAGCAGCAAACACACAACTCCGGTTAAGGTATTGTGTATTCTCTTCGTGGTAATGGTCATCATAAGTGCTGTTTATACCAATTCATTCAGGTATGAGAACTTTACGTGTAAAAGTCCACACAAAGCAGTTCAACTTTTATTGTTTTCTTCCGTCTACAGCTTTCTTCCTGCCATTATCTTAATTGTTTGCAACGTGGCGATTGTTTTTAAGATCTACCACCGCCCAGCCGTCGGACAGACTCCGCACCCAGTACACAACAACGCCCAAACTGTTCGACTCGTTTTGGCTATTAATATCATGTTTCTTATCTTTACGTTACCCCCGACTTTGCTATTCATTTCTGCCGATTTCCTCAGTAATAACTCTGAAGAAACCATTCTGGTATTGGCAATTGTAATGAATACAAACAACGCTTTTAATTTTGTGTTGTATATGGTGGCAAGTCGATCGTTCCAGAAAGAACTGAAATCTATATGCAAGTCAAAGAGAAAACAACAAATTTGGTCGCTAAACAACCATCTTTAGTTACACGCTATTTCCAGTTCTAACTCATAGATTTTGTTCTAAACATATTCTTGTGCACCAAATACAAATGCCGGCACAGTTATTACCTTCAATTCCCCCCTCCCCCAATGCTTATTTGATACGACACGCTTTTTTTTTCTTTTTCGGGCAAGTTTCTCCACTGCAAGATTAATTTGTTCCGCAGTGATTAAGGTGATAGAAAAAAAAATCCCGACGGAAAGTTTATTTAAAATGACACGCTTATTGATAATTTCACATTGGCATGACTATTTCAGACAACACTTTTATTTAGTACATAACGATATAATTTCAAAGACGGGTTCATCCAACGCTATTTAATCCCATTGTACGCCCTGAGTTTATCGAACTCCACCCCCCCCCACATCTAATTATATTCCACTGTTATCAACTCCATACCTGATCAATGTTTTCCATCCAGCGTTTCTTTTTTAAAGTATATTTTTGTTTTATAAATTATGTAATATAGAAATTACAGTGTAACCCGGATATAAGAGACCCGGATATAAGAGAGATTTTCTCTGGCCCCAAATTAGAGCCTGTGTTAATACAGTGTAACCCGGATATAAGAGAGTTGCCGGGACCGGAGAAGAAGTCTATTATACCCGGGTTTCTCTTATATCAGGGTTTCTCATATCAGGGTTTGGTCTATTACATATACATTAACACAGGCTCTAAATTGGGACCAGAGAAAATCTCTCTTATATCCGGGTTTCTCTTATATCGGGTTACACAGTAAAACAAAATAGACCAAACCCGGATATAAGAGAAACTCGGATATAGGAGAAACTCGGATATAAGAGAAACCCGGATATAAGATACCTCTTCTCCGGTCGCGACAACTCTCTTATATCCGGGTTACAGTGTAGTTTTTTTTAAATTTCTTATCCAGATCTTTGTTATAAATACATGTAGACCAATCGGGCACTTTGCCGTAGTGTAATGGTTAGCAGAATTGTCGCGCTAGATCAATTACGACTGAGTAGTGAGTTCGATCCTTACTGGCTGCTTCATGCTTTTTATTTTGTACAACTATGCTTTACTTAGTAAATCGCTGTATCATCAGACTATAACAACATTCATATATATTATCACCATGAATCATCACTGGTGGAATGCTGAAATTTTAGATCTTTAATTTCTAGAATGATAAAATATCATCATCATCATCATCATCATGAATCATAACAGAATGCGCAAATAATTTTCGAGGTGTTGAAAATGAATTTTTCATGCAAACATGCAAACGCGTGATGATTGAAAAATAAAAAAAAAATAAAAAAAAATCCAAATATAAAAATACCCGCCTGGAAAAATAATTAAATAAATTAAAACCACTATACTCGTATACTTCCCCTAGCTATTTGTAAAATAGCAGGACAGACCTGGTTCTATAGCCTTGGATGGCAACTGTCTACCGCAGAAAAAAAATGGCAACCTACTGCGGGGAAAAATCTGCCTCGTCAGTCATATATCTTTCGATACATGATCGCCTAAGCCTGTGTCACGCATCGCACATAACTGAATGACCCTTGGAAAAGGTATGAATCTTCTTTTTCTCCCCCTAGCTATGGGTAAATAGCAGGACAGACCGAGTTCTATAGTCTTGGATGGCAACTGGTCTACCGCAGAAAAAAATGGCAACATACTGCGGGGAAAAAATCTGTCTCGTCAGTCATGTATCGAAAGATACATGATCGCCTAAGCGCGTATCACGCATGGCACATTACTAACTGACTGATACTCAGAGTAATTCCTGAAAATTTTTATTACCTTTAAAAATTCTATCTTCAGAAATCTTAACTGTTAATCATTCTCTTACAAATCAACATTCGCACAAATGTAACAGTTTTATCATCTTTATCTTTGTTGTTATCATAAAGTTTCGGTCGTTGTGCTCTCCGGTCTTCATCATGAATTTGGCGACATAGTGAGTTTAATCCCTGGACTGGACAGCGTATACTTGAACTCAGTGGAAACAGGGCGAGCAATAACTGAGCAGTACTACGTAGGAATAAAAAATCCCTAGAGATGGACAACTGAACTCGCACTTCCCGACAGTGGATCTCCCTTCCGCTTACTTGCTTCCCTGATAACTACAATTTCAATCGCCATCTTCTGTTGACTTGAAACCCGTTCATCTTTTATCCTTTTCTTATTCTCCCCTATACCCAGTCTTTTCTATTAGTTTCACTCTCTGTAAACCCTGCTTGTTAGTAGATTGGGGTGAAAAGATTTTTTTTTAAAGTGAATTTGGTGACTTAGTAACTGTGTGTTTAATCCAGGTCAGTGTGTACTTGGACTCAGTACTATTTAGTATTTTATTTATTTTACTATTTAATATTTTATTCCTATTTAGTACTGCTCAGTACTAAATAGGAATAAAATATCCCTGGGGATGGACAACTGAACGAGAACAATTTACGCTTTTAGATTAGATAAAAGATTCAGTTCGAAATTCGCTGAAGCTTAACTGGATTGGCATATACTTGAATACCGGAAGGTAAAAAAACTCAACAAAGATGGGGACATTCGTCTACATTTAAATAATGTAAATAATAACTCTTCATCCCATAAATTCAGACAGAAAGTAAAGTAAGTAAAAATAGTTAAATGCAGCCGCCACTTCTAATCCAACAGTTTCTTTTTTTCGCACTTCCCGACAGTGGAACTCCCTTCCGCTTCCTTGCTTCCCTGATAACTATAATTTTCAAAATTTTAAATGCAACGTCAATCACCATCTTGAAACCCGTTCATCTTTTATCCTTTTCTGATTCTCCCCGATACCCAGTCTTTTCTCTCAGTTTCACTCTCTGTAAACCCTGCTTGTTAGTTGCACTCGTGCCTTGATCGGGGTGAAAAGATTTAAAAAAAAATGTGGATTTGGTGACATAGTAACTGTGTGTTTAATCCAGGTCAGTGTGTACTTGAACTCAGTGGAAACAGGGCGAGAAATAACTGAGCAGTATTAAATACGAACTTGACGAGATATCCCTAGACATGGACAGCGGAATAAGAAGATTAAATAAAAAGGGTTCAGTTCAGAATTCCCTGTAGGTTATCCTGAACGATATACACCTGATGAAGACTGGGGGAACATTGTGATAGCGGCAACAAAGATGAAGACAATAGACTGAAATACAGAGAGAAGTTATCGAAACGATACGGACCCCATGTGGTACATCATTGAACCAAAACTCTGCAATAAGAACAAAAAAAAAATATATTAAATTTTTTAAAAAAGTACTAAAAATAAGAGCAAGACGATAAATAATGTAAATAATGATAATTCCTCATCCCAGAAATTCAGACAGAAATGAATTAATTTATATACTCATGAATGTGTAATTTTTTTTCAGATTTAATATCTTAGAGTCATAAATAATTTCGGTTTTTGTTTATCAGTTTTATGTCAAAAAATAGAGTATAATTTGTATATTTTATTCAGTTATATACAGTGTAACCCGGATATAAGAGAGTTGTCGGGACCGGTGAAAAGGTCTCTTATATACGGGTCTCTTATATCCGGGTTACACTGTATCAGTGATTTTTCTTGCCGGCTGTATTGCGGGATAACAGTGTGCTGAGCGATTCTCTTAAAAACGCTTCGAAATATTGTCATGGAATGTGTGGGGAAGTAGTCATGGTGTAGCGTTAGAATTTGAATATAAATGAATAAGTATTTAACTTTTTAAAAAAATAATTCTTTTCGCTATTCTTCGATTATGTTCTTTTAGATACTTTGTTTTAATCATTTTTTAAAAAGTATTTTTATTTTTTTAATTTACTTTTTGAAAATTTTCCTTTATTTGAATAAATGAACATTAACTTTTTCATACTGTATAACTGTATTCAACATTCTTTTTTTAATTCCAAGTGTTTACAAAGTTATATTGAATTATGAATTAATATTGTCGGCGTTTCCAATATGCAGCATTTACATTTGATCTAATAATTTTTTGAAAGTATATTACTCTGGAAATTTGACTGAGTGTGTCGTGATATTTTCTTTTGCTCCTAAGTGTGCCGTTGATTAAAAAGGTTGAGAAACACGGAATTATATATTCTCCATTCTTTGAAATGACTTGTTGCCACTTACCAGGAAGATCTTCGATACATTTTGAGTAAAGTTTCTCAGGTTTTGAGGTGAAAAAATGGAATTCGTATACAGTGTAACCCGGATATAAGAGACCCGGATATAAGAGAAAACCGGATATAAGAGAGATGTTATCTGGTCCCAAATTAGAGCCTGTGTTAATGTATATATAATAGACCAAATCCGGATATAAGAGAAACGCGGATATAAGAGACTTATTCTCCGGTCCCGACAACTCTCTTAAATCCGGGTTACACTGTATTACAATTAGTTTAAAAAACGTAACCTAATATATATATATATATATATATATATATATATATATATATATATATATATATATATATATATAAAGATATTTTTGAAGGTACAAAATTTTATCACAGAAATAAAACTAAAAGTGTGAAGATTGATATTACCAGACATATTAAAAACGGGACTCGCTGTCATTTGTCTCTAGCTCCTTGTGTTCATAATTTTTTCTCTCTCTTCCACATTTCCTTTCCATTTTACATTTTCTGTGTTTTTAATTTAAATTAAATCTCCCGTTGAAAGCCTGAAGAACGGGAGCGAAGCAGGTTGCTTCGCCTGTTTTTTAATATGTCTGGTAATATCAAGCTTCACACTTTTATTTCTGTGATATATATATATATATATATATATATATATATATATATAAATTAATTGATTTAAAATATGTTTTTTCGCTACACAATGATAACCATGTTTCAAAAATGGAAGCTAAAGCCCATGAATTTAATTTTGTTATTAAATTAAAGACATTACTGAATTAGTGAAATAATTCAGCCATCTTTGCCATCATTGTCATATATATATATATATATATATATATATATATATATATATATATATATATATATATATAATCTAGTAATATATATACTTATACTCGATAAGAAAAAGTAATTTTACATACTGTAAGTAATTCTAATACATTTACTTGGTTTTAAAAAGAAATATAAAAGTTAAATTTTTTTTAGAAATGTAGTTAAAACATATTCTAGCCTAAACAGCTCCCCAAAATCTTTAAGTATACAAATAGAAAAAATACCGTAAGAATCTTTGCCGTTAAAAATAAAAAAATTTATACCCCCCCCCCACAAAAAAAACCCCAGATGACATACATTCAGCGGATGTCAGAATGTGTTGAAAAATACATCCCTACCCATCCCTAAACATAACTCCGCTTTCGTATGTAACTGTTAACTGATACAATGAAAATTAAAAAATTGAACACCCTACCACCCCTTGTCTAGATGAATGGATTTCTCGGTATCCTTGGAAACCTTCAATTATGAATCTTTGCCGTGCCTTTGAAACCGTATATTTAAAAAATAAGTTACTCCAAAATTCGCTTGACGAGGAAATGGAACTAATGTCTTTAATTTAATAACAAAATTAAATTCAGGGGCTTTAGCTTCCATTTTTGAAACATGGTTATCACTGTGTAGCGAAAAAAAACATATTTGAAATCAATTAATTTATAATATTAAAGCTCTGTAAATTTACATTGAGCACTATTGTGTAAAAATAAAAATATCTATAAGAACACCGGATTTTATATCATACTGTTCTTTCTTTATATATATATATATATATATATATATATATATATATATATATATATATATATATATGTGTGTGTGTGTGTGTGTGTGTGTGTGTGTGTGTGTAAACTTTAAAAATTAGGGGGTCAGATAAAATACGCGACCTTGGTTTCGACCTCACGGTTTCGTTAAGCTAATTCTATCAACTTACCATCGAAATATATATATATATATATATATATATATATATATATATATATATATATATATATATACGACGTTTACACACCCTGTTTCCAGTCGGATTAAACCATAAATTAAACAATATAGATAGTAGCAACACATAACCCTACAAATCAAAACCTACCCACATTCCATACCCATAGAAAAAAGACAGGCTTACAGAGGTGTTGAGGCCTCACACCTATACACACACCCACACACAACATACTCACTCACTTTCCTAATGAGCCAAATGATAACACACACCCATAGCAATATACAAGCTAACACATATCATACTCACTCAGTCCCTTAAAAACTAAATAACACACACACACACACACACACACACACACACACACACACACACACACACACACTTACCAGAGACTAAACAACTAAATAACACACACACTAAACTAAATAACACAAACACACACACACAAACACACTTACCATCCCCTCCCCAAACACAAATAAACTGCTGAACTGACCGGAGAAAAAAAAGGGAACATAGCTCTTATCTCAAATGACAACTTAAAAGAGACTGTTTGACCAACACAAGGAATGTTAAAAAGATAAATAAATAAACAATAAAAAAACAAATGAAAACTACAGACAAACGTTCGTTTTCTTCACCAAGACATTCATTTCTGTAGTTTACTGCTACAGCAAGCAGAGACATTTTTTTCTCCCGATGATGGCCATTTTGGTCGAAACTAGTCGAGGAATATAAATGAAATAATAATAATAAAAGCATAAGAATATTAATCTACAACCCAGTATGTCTGAAGATTTTAATTGATTTTTCTAATAATTTTTATCGTTCAATATATATATATATATATATATATATATATATATATATATATATATATATATATATATATATATATATATATATATATATATATATATATAGGCCTCTCAAGTCATATTTAATTATAGTGGTGAAGGCTTGTACGAAATCAACCACACTTTTTGGGAAGAGCCGAATACAGAGACCTGGTGCACAGTATAGCACAAGGTCCCCAAACGACCCTCCGCAGGTTTTGAATTTAGAGTTGTTCTTCTCCTAGACCGTTCGCCACCCAAGTCTATAGGACCCAGTCTATCTTGCTATTTGTCCATAGCTAGGGGTGGGGGAAGAGATGGATTCATACCTTTCCCCGCGGTATTAGCACGTAAGTGAATGTAATGAACTCGACTGGAATTCGAACTCATCTCTCCGAATCCTCAATCCGATATATATATATATATATACATATATATATATATATATATATATATATATATATATATATATATATATATATATATATATAGCATAATGAGAAGCCACGTATACTTTCTTAATATGTATGTAATATAGAAAAAACAACTGAAAAGTTGCAAATTAAAGAAAATTGAATGTTTTTTGTGAAATTATTTATATATATATATATATATATATATATATATATATATATTTGATATCAAATATATATATATAAAAAATATAAATAAATACTTTCACAAAAAAACATTCAATTTTTTAATTTGCAACTTTTCAGTTGTTTTATATATATATATATATATATATATATATATATATATATATATATATATATATAATCTTAAATGCTACTAAATTGGCAGATGAGTTTCACCGTTTTTCTGCTAGGATACCGAGATACAACCATTTATTCTATACTAATATTTTCTTTTCTCGCACTTCTCGCTAATGGAACTCCAATCCTATTTCTTGCTTCTCTGCCAGATAGAATTTTCAAAGATTTAAATATAACTCCAATTACCATCTCCTCACTTCCTGAACCCTTTTTTTATTGTCCATTATCCTAACTTTTTATCACTGAAATCTTCTCACTGCCTTTCACTCCCAGTAACCCCTTAACGTTTTAGTGGCATTATCGCCTTTCTTAGCGTGAAACGATTTAAAGACGTTTATTATTTACGGAATTTGTAGGTAATAAAAGGTGCCTAATTTTTGTGTTGTTTATTTTTATTTATTTTTTGGTATCCATCTATATTTATGAGATGAGGTATTATGTAAACTATTTACATTATTCAGACTATTGTCCTCATCTCTGTCGCCATATTTATTACAACGTTTCAGCCGTTGTGCACTCCGGCCTTCTTCAGGTGTTTGGAATGTCGAACTGAACCCTTTATTTTGCTCACTGGACACATGGCACCGTGGATAAAGGCATTGGTTAGATCCAGTGACAGGACCCAAAGAGTATGAGTTCAATACTCGGTTATGGCAGTGGAGAACTTGGAGAGGGGAATTAACAGGACATAACTGATAACTGACATCCATTAAACATGGCACGTGGAACTAGAACAGTCTTCCCCAGTGAGCGAAATAAAGGGTTCAGTACGACATTCCAACCACCTGAAGAAGGCCGGAACATACAACGGCCGAAAAGTTGTTATTTTTTGGTGTTGTGAATTTTGTACACTTTTCGTTTGGCATTATATATGAAACAACCAGGACAATGGAAGAGTATAAAAATGTTTTCAATACATCTTTCTTTCATCAGGTTCGTAGCTGCAAATTCTAAATAAATTCTATGATTATTACCGATTTTTTTTCTTATTGCTGTGATGTGAGTACAAATTTATGAAGTCGTTTTTATTTGCTGATTCATGATAGACTTTTAATTTTAAACAGGTATCAGTTTGAATTAACAGAATATAAAAAAAAAAATTCCACACACACACACACACACACACACACACACACACACACACACACACACACAAAACAATAAAAAAACATAGAATACAAATCAGAAATGTTGTTTTATTAGTCATCGTGATTTAGGTAGATACCACCAAAATATCTAGCAGACGTAGTAGAAGACATACGACATGGCTTTTTTTTTTTTTTAAAAAAAAAAAGACGAATTAGGAAGAAATAATTAATTCTGGATCCGATATTCTTACCAAAGAAAATGTATAAAACACACGAAATCCGGCCCTAATGGGATACGCACAGATGTCGCCAAAGTCTACGTAACTCTCGCTGATGATTTTCACGACCTCATTCACGTCTACACGCAAAAAGTAACACCGCTTGACTAACTACAAAGAGACCGCTTCAGACAACGGCACCACAGTTCGGAATAAGAAGCAAATTCTAACTATCTCTGGTATCCCTTTTACTATTACTGACTCTTTCACACAAACACACACATAACAACATTTCATTGTTTCTCACATACGTACACAAATACAATTTATATATGCTATTTCAGAACTTTATTAACCCAAACAAAAAGACATTACTTTCTTACTTTCTAATCAACTGCTTGTATTCTTGTCGCGATATTAAATTAATGTTTATTTGTTGAAACTGTCTTTTTCTACAGGATTTTATTCTTTCAGTGAAACTCATGGGTTTAATTAAGAGCAGTCCCTCAACAATATGCTACTATAGCGAATCCCGACACTCCGAATTTTGACATTGAACGAAAAACCGAGTGGAAGGATTCCTAGACATTCTTGTCTAAAGACACTCGTCTAAAAAATATATGTCTAAGAAATTTTCGTCTAGCGAATCATGGTACAGTGTAACCCGGAGAGAAACCCGGATATAAGAGAGATTTTTCTCTGGTCCCAAATTAGAGCCTCACAATTAATGTATATAAAATAGACCAAACCCAGATATAAGAGAAACCCGGATATAAGAGACTTCTTCTCCGGTCCCGACAACTCTCTTATATCCGGGTTACACTGTAATGGGCGATCTTCTGTATAAATCTAAGTCTTAAATAGACCTAATATCTTCTATCGAATTAATTACAATTTAATTAAAACTTATGAATTCCAATTCTTCAAAATACAAGCTGTTTCTAACTTATGTATCCGGCTTATCAGATGGTTGTTGATTTATAAAAAGTAAAAAGTGTAAAGCTTTGAAAACAAGGAGTGGTGGAAATTTCTGTTGATAAAACGCCATTTCCTCCGTTTCCATGTCAATTTCGGTTTCACATTACATAATCAATTAGTCATTAATGTTTTTTTCTATTTTTTACTTGTGCCATTTTTTCCTATTTTTCCACTTGTGCCATTTTTTCCTATTTTTCCACTTGTGCCATTTTCACCGGTTTCATTATATCTGTGCCATTGTTTCCATAAATTCATCAGCTACAGCAAGTGAACCTCCAGCATACGTCACTGTTTTTTTCATCTATTCATAACCGTCTATTGATATCTATTTCAATCTCATCATACCCGCCACTTTTTAGTCGGTAATAAAGTCCCAAGAAAAAAGTCACAGAAAAATATCACACTTAATTTATGGCGGCCGGTAATAAAGTCATAGTAAAAAGTCACAAAAGCAAAGTCACAGAAAATTTATTTAAATACCATAAACAATTACAGTAATAAAACAGAAAATATTTTAAATCAGTTATTAACTGGCAATATAATGTTTATACTTTATAAGGTTTATTCGTTTTAAGTCAGACCTTAAACGGTAATCGGGAGCACCAGCTGGGCAATATATATCGAATGGGCGATCTTCTGTATAAATCTAGGTCTTAAATAAGCCTAATAATATCTTCTATCCAATTACAGTGTAACCCGGATATAAGAGACCCAGATATAAGAGAAACCCGGATATAAGAGCGATGTTCTCTGGTCCCAAATTGGAGCCTGTGTTAATGTATATATAATAGACAAACCCGGATATAAGAGAAACCCGGATATAAGAGAATTATTTTCCGATCCCGACAACTCTCTTATATCCGGGTTACACTGTAATAACAATTTAATTAAAACTTATCAATTCCAAATTCTGATGAAAACTGAAATTGACATTTAACGTTTTATACAGAATTGTTTTTCTAAAGGTTAATATTTAAATTTAATTGTAATTGACTCTTATTTATTTTTAAAACATGTAGTGTAGTAACATATTTTAATTTATTTATCTTTTAAGTTAGTATATGACCGATGCGTTTTGTCGTCGGGAGGTCACGTGACAGCCCGTTGTTTGTTGTCACCATGAATTACGATTGAAAAACGAACAAAACCCTATAAATCCTAAAATACTAAACCGAATTCGGCCATTCTTCGATTTTAGGTCAATTCAGGTCACGAACAAACTTAATCCGGGATCATCTCAATAATAAAACTGTATTTAAGCACTTGTAACGGGAGTGTGCTTATAAGAAAGATTAATTCTCCCCTTTACGTTCCTCCCGTTGTGGGCATTGTTATATCCATGATATAACAACACCGATATTTCATGGAATAACCTAACTGAATGGAGAAAGAATAATAAATATCCATAGTTCTCAGAGAGGTTTATAATGCTACGTTGTACACAAAATTAGATATATACATATATACTCCTGCCCTACGCAGAGAAATTATAACATATGCAACAACAAACGGTGTGTAAGAAAAAGCAGCCTTGTAATATTTCCCGAAGAGAAAACTGGAGTTACGGCCGTTTCTCTACGAACTAGCTTAAGCCGTGTGTTTTTTTTTCTGTAAGACCTACCGCTGTGGGCTTAGGGACGTCCTTCGTCTCTGGGCTCTACATCACAACTGCTCTTCGTCACCCTATCTCCTGGTGTCATTTAACGGCCGTCACGTGACTATCTCAACGAAAGGGAGAGAATCGCTGTTTGTAACCCAACAGTCCGAATTCCAAACAATAAAAAAATAAAAATAAAAATAAAGAAAGCATGGATATGCCTGTTAAATAAATCATTTGTATTTACAAACATATGTATTTGAATTCAAAAGAGTCGAAAAGGAGAAAAAATAATTTTCAGATGAGTTAAAGTCTTTCGGTAGTTGATATAACACCACCGATATTTCACAGACGTAACGGAATAGCTGAATGGGAAAAGAGTAACAAATATACTTAATACTCAGACAAATTTATAATGGTACGTCGTACAGAAAATTAGATATATACATTTATACTCGCGTCCTACGCAGGTAAATTATGCAACAACACACGGTGTGTAAGAAAGGGGAACCGTACTTGTAATATTTCCCGAACGAAAAACTGCAATTACGACGGTTTCTCTACGTTACTGTGTTAGGCTATTTATAGTGTTTTGTGTTTTTTTTTGTTTTTTTTTCTGTAAGTTTTATTATTGAGATAATCCCGGATTAAGTTTGTTCGTGACCTGAATTGACCTAAAATCGAAGAAAGGTCGAATACGGTCTAGTATTTTAGGATTTATAGGGTTTTGTGCCCCCCGCCCCCACCGGAAGATCTACCACCGTAAGCTAGGGACGTCCATCATGTCTCATCTATACATCGCAACTGCCCTTCGTCACTCAGCGGCCGTTACGTGACCCTCGTGACTATCTCAAGCACCCTCACTTGAAAAATAGTCTATTAGAAATCTTGGTGTCTATTTGCATCAAGAGAATGCAATCTTCAATCAGTACAAATTGGTTTAGCTCCAGGTGTTCACGTGTTAAAATTACTTTAAACAGTTGTCATTTGGCCCCGTGGCAACTAAAATATATTTAAGTCATTCCACATGATTTTGTGGAATCATACACGTTATCCTTCAAATCCTACTTGCAGAACAATTCATTCTTACACCCCCCCCCCATTCACACACACACCTGTTATCCAATCAAAACACTAGTTTCGACAAACTCAGCTTCTCATTGGTTAACAGCCTTAAAAAAAAAAAATCTGAGAATGCACGTGAAAAAAATCACTTTGGCGCTCAAACCTTTTGAGCCTATTTTTCTTTCTCAAAAACTATAAAAAGAAGAACTTAATTAGTCAGACTTCAACATTCAGAGAGACGCCAACCGAATCCACGCAATCCAAAAACCTTGATTTTCCCGCGCAAATCAAACTCTGACTCAGCAACCCATTGGCATAATCTTTCTCTCGCTATCGAACAAAACTTTACAAACTTCATTTATTATACTTAAAAAGTGACATTTTTTTTCACTACAAAATAAGTAATAATAACTCACAACATTTCATTCAAATAACAATTAAAGGTACGCAACTTCGTATGGTAAAAAAAGTAATTATACATAAACACATACGTAAAACTACAAACCGTTTAAAAATTGGAACAAATTTTATTAACACTTGCAAAAGCTTTCAAACATACTTAGTAACAACATACGAATTTTAATACACCAACACTTAACCATTTATCAAATCTTAACACATCTGTATATATTTTAAATTGTATATAAATCACTATTGCTTTTACATTCTACTTGCCTTTGTTTTTAACGTTTGTTTTGCATGACCTGTTCTAAATTTATGTTTATTGTTGAGGATGAATGTAAACGAATTTCGCCAACAAAAAAATTTCCTTCTGATTTAACCAAATACCTTCACTAATCCGCAACAATTTCAAGTTTTAAACGGACACTACAAAAGCTATATTGGATGTTTCTTGACTTTCTATCTCGTTTCATCAAAAATGACCGACGATGGTTGGAAGTATTCAACACATAAGGCAAGATCTTTTACAAGTTTCCACCTGACATTAAACGACATTCAACAAGAGGAGAAATTCCCCAAAAGATTTGTTGGAAATTCAGTCGTCCAGGTTTTCTATATTAATTATCCGAACGTCCTGTAACGAGAGTGCTTGGAAGAAAAATTAATTCTCCCCTTTACGTTCCTCCCGTTGTGGGCATTGTTATATCCATGATATAACAACACCGATATTTCACGGACATAACGGAATAGCTGAATGGAAAAAGAATAACAAATATGCTTATTTCTCAGAGAGGTTTATAATGCTACGTTGAGCACAACATTAGATATATATATATGATATATACTCCTGCCCTACGCAGAGAAATTATAACATATGCAACAACAAACGGTGTGTAAGAAAATGGAGCCTTGTAATATTTCCCGAAGGCAAAACTGTAGTTACGGTGGTTTCTCTACGAACTAGGTTAGGCCATGTGTTTTTTTTTTCTGTACGACCTACCGCTGTGGGCTAGGGACGTCCTTCGTCTCTGGCCTCTACATTACAACCGCCTTTAGTCACTCTATCTCCTGACGTCATTTGACTGACTCAACGAAAGGGAGAGAATCGCCGTTTGTAACCCAACATACTTAATTCGTCATAAACTATCTTCGTATGCGGTCTGTTTGTGTACATTTTTGGTGCAAACTTTAAAAAAAAAAAAAAAAAAAAAATTTATAAATCCTTAAATTATTTTTCACTAAATCCAAATATTGTTGAGAATTCGGCAGCTAACCTTTCTGTTAACGAAATGTTTTTCTTTTTTTTTACTGTGATTTAAAAAAAAATTTTTTTTTTTACCTGTGTCTTTTTTACCTGGATTCTGTCATACATCGCTCTCAGTTTATTCATGCCTATTTATTGGTACAGGTTGAGAATCCTATGTCCAAAATTCTTGGCACCGGAAGTGATTCGGTTTTTAGATTCTTTCAGATTTTGGAATACATGCTATTCATTTTTGAAGGTAGTTTTATATAAATAACATATACCCTCATTGTAGTTTTATATAAATTTAATAAATTGTGTTTACATAAAGATACAGGTAATGACGCTAGTCGTGTAATGCTCACACGAATTTTTAAGATTCCACGTATAAATAATGTTTTGTACTTTCTGTGTGTGGACAAAAAAAAAATGACCATTACTTACAAAAAATATATAAATGCAACACCAAGCATTACATTTACATGAGGTGTGGGTACATCATTGATGACATTAATGTGAGTGTGAGATAGAAAATTCGGTAAACTATCTGTTTCTACCAACGATGTCGTGTTTTGATAAAAAATGTTACAATACATAATGATATAATAATAATAGCTGGCCACTCGTATTCGAGGATACCCGTCTACTAGGGCGGCTAGCCAATCCCTATTGCAGACGCTCGCTCAGGCACATTTTGTGTTTGATCAACACCCACAGAGCCCACCTGTGGATTATACTGCAACTACGCTGAGCAGACCTTAGTTACAGTTTCTGGGAGTGAGCGTGTTATCTAGCGTGATCATCTATTTGAACAAGGCCAGGACGCTCAAACCCGAGACTACGATGACTTGTGGCTTTGTGCTAGCACAGCTATCGACGGCCCTCAAGAGTTCCGTCTACCCAATTTCACTCACAAGGATTGGGTCAACCCGTGGTTATGGTTTTCATGCAGTTTCCAAAGGTGCCGCATGCTGGGATCGACCTCAATCCATTCCGATAACATCAGGAAGTCTCCTTTATGGGCGCGTGGCCGAGTGGTCAGAACGTTCGCTTTCTGACCATGAGATCCGGGTTCGAATTTCATTATGTCTACAATACATACGGGTATTACATATATATATTTGTATAAAAACAAAATATGAGTTCTGATTACAGTAAAATGTTTTTTCGGATTTGGGAATTTCGGATAAAGGATATCCATCCTGTACCTAGAAACTGACAGCAGAGCGATGGTAACAAAATCCAGGTTTATGGCGATAAAGTGAAAGTAGCTAATATTTTAAATATAAAAAAAAAGTGAATTCAGATAAAAATGGAACAAGTAGGATGAGAAACAATGTGATACGACTAATTTTCAGTTAGACAAAAAAAAAACCCCGTTAAATCTACTAGATTGGCAACTAGGTCTCACCGTTTTACTGTTGACGTACCAAGATTCAACTGTCATTTCTATTTTAACAGTTTCTCGCTCAACTGTGGAACTCCTTTCAGATATTTTGCTGCCACCTACACTTTTAAATGCAACATCCACCATCATCTGCCTTCCTGAATCCTGTTCCTGTATTGTCCTTTCTTCACTTCTCTGCGCTAAAGTCTTCTCGTTTTCTTTTGTTCCCTGTACCCTCCTGTGTCCTAGTGGCATTATCGCCTTGCTCGGACGTGAAATAACTTAAAATAAAACTAAACCTGCAGCGGCATTACGCTTGGTAGGGTTGCAGCCAAATGTTCTACAATAGGTCAACAAAAAATAAAATACAAACTCATGTTTGTCTATCTCCAAATATTTTCAACTGGTCTGGTGTTCCTGCCGTATAACTTAAGATTCTTGACAAAGAATGGTCCGTAATATAATTGATCCTGACCTGGCATTTCAAATTCAGTAACTTTCTCAGCGTCGTGTCGCGGCTTTCCTCTGTCTTTTCTACAAATATTTTCATGGCAAATGTTCTGATGAGCTTTTTTCCTTAGTCCTTAGACTGCATTAATTTAAGAGTGCTATTAGTTTGGCAACTAGGTACCACCATACTAGCTAAATTGAACTAGGTAAATACAACCATCTCTCCTATTCTAACAGCTATTTTCTTTAACTCCTTTCCGATTTCTAGCTTCCTTAATACCTGCAATTAAATGCAACGTCAATCGCCATCTTCTGTCTTCTTGAATCCTCTGCCTTTATTTTCCTTTTGTTACTTCTCTGTACTAAAATCTCCTCATTCTCTTTCACTCCCTGTAAACCCCCATAGTCGTTGCTTATGTGTTCAGTCTATGGTATTCTCAGCATCCTTCTGTAGAACCAAATTTACATTGCTTCAAGTCTCTTCTTCATCTGTGAGGAGATTGTCCAGCATTCACTGCAATATAGGAGGTTTGATACTACATAACAGTTCAGTATTCTTTTCTTTGTTTCTATAGATATTTTTATGTTTCTTAAGCTAATACTTTGCTTAGCTTTTGGAAGGCATTTTTCGTATTTCCGTGTCGCACTTTCCGTTCCCTGTTAATACGCTTTCCAGATATCTAAATTGTTGCACATATTTAATTTCGGTAGCCCCAATTTGTAATTTGCGTGTTGGGCTCTCCATTTTGCTGACAATTTTCTTTAAAAAAAATAAAAAAATAAAATAAAACAAATATTCTCAAATTGACAAAATAAAAATTCCCCTTTTTAACTCTTCACAACACAACTGAAAACTTTTTATACTTCCTGTTCCCTTTCTTTCTTTATTCCCCCTTTCTTTTTTTCTTTTCCTTTCCCTACTAGAAACTACAAAGATATCGGCACGAACCCAGCGTAAATAGCCTTCTAAGAACTGCTAAACATCAAACGATTCTCAAAACTCTAATCAATTCTGCATTTTAATGACAAAACTTTGTTTTTATTGAGTTAGGGGCCTTTTTCATCATGCTATGTTGTTTTTTACGCGACCAAGTGGAGGTACCTAGTTTAAATATATACTTGCCTGAAAACAACGAATCAACTTGTATCTTTTATTAACTGCAAGAAGTAATCATAGCCAATCACACCGTGCTCTCAAAGAGTATAATATTGTGTGTGAGCCTGCAAGAAAAATTGAACTCAAATACACTGACCGCAATATCGATTGGTTTGTAGAAATGTGCTGTAAACACAGATATCAATGACATGTGCGTCATTTCAACAAAGTCGAAGCGTTTTCGACTTCAGAGTTGTTCAGTTTTTTAATATCATCAATATAAAGACTCATTTTATAGTAGGTACCAACATGAGATCGCTGGAAAATGAGCATAGCAGGATAATAACGGCCTTAAACTCTCTTATATCCGGGTTACACTGTACTACCACTTGTAAAATAGAAAGTACACATAAGATGAAAAAATAACGAATTAAGTTAAAATAGAATATTTGGTTAAAAAGAAAATGAAGGAAAAAAATTATTAACTGATTAGAAAACCAGATGTTGAGCCGAACAAAATCTTATGCGTACGTATGTTTGGTTAGGTAACATAACTGAAAAAGAAAAAATAAGCAACTCTTTCGGTTCCTGTACAAAGAGCCTTTTAAGGCCACTGTTTTTATGTCACTACCGAAGAATTTACACGAGTACAAAATGTCGTAACGAGGTTCACTCGCTTGGGGTCGGAAGTGACAGAGAGAGAGAGAGAGAGAGAAAGAGAGAGAGAGTAGGAAAAATTCTGCCTAAATAATTTCAGCTGATCTAAGGGAAGTAATTCAGGGATCTTCGTCGGAGCGTGTAATTATAGCAGTTTGCTTTCTCAGATTTTTTAGCAAAATTAACTGGTTTCCTTCAGGGTCTATTTCTACTTCTGAGTTCGGATCGTACCTTTTTGGCACATGACAACCAACCAACCAGACCAGCAAATTCCAACAATCCGTCTCTTCCGCGTTCTTCGATCCGATGTGATCTGGTCTCTGATCCCCACTGTCTAACTCAAGCGTGCAGGCCGCTTATATATAGAGAGGCGGAGCTAAACAACTTCTAAGCACCACCCACGAATTTTAATATGCAAATCGCCTTGACCACCATGCAAGTTTTTCTGGTCTCTGAAATTCTGCGGGAAACCACTTCTCACATGGTACTAAAAATAAATTCGGGCTCCCTGGCAGAGTGCGCTCAGGGGCGACTCCGTCAGAAGACAGGGTCGCAACTGAGGAAAATTATACTGAGAGGTGCCCAGACTTGGGGGGACAGCTGCCCGAGACCGCGACCTCGCATTGCACCAGAGGGAGGGATCGGTGCTCGCACCGAGGCCAGCGCAACCGACGGCTGCGGGGGCTGTGGACAATTTTTGTCCCTTGCCCGGGCGCACGCGCTCTGGTCCCCACTTTAAAAAGACCTTGTGTCACATCTCGTCCTGGTGGGGGAACGAGTAAACACCGTATAAATTACTATAAAGCAGAGTGGGGCTTTTTTTAACCCCAGAATTCGTTGTATAATTATGCGCTAATTTCGCATTTATTCATATAGATTCCATAATATAGGTTTTACTTAATTAGCTATTATGTTTCTCTAACTCTTCAAATGTTGAATGTATAACTAATTCTAATTTCTATTTTCCCATCTTTACACTATATGAATTTTATTTTATAAATTTTCCCCTGTTCTGTCACCCATGAAATAAAAATAATTCTACTTACGGAAAATAAGGATCTACGTACATCAAATCGTCTTTAAATTAAGTGGCAACAGAAGAATTATCGTTGAACTTTTGAAAGGTAAGCATAAACATTAATTCAATACTTAAATGTAGCGACCAATTTTGAGTTCTTCTGTAGTATTGATGTCTATCGCATCTACTCCTCCCGAGCTATTGAGATGATGGCCAAACGAAGAGACCTCCACATGAGCTGGCTTAAATTTAAATGCCCCCCCCCGGCCTAGCTGCGGAAAGAAAAATAAAGGAGAGACAGGCCGCCCGCTTAAGATAAGGCTTCAAGAACATCAGAAAGCTGTAACACGAGAGGAAGTGGAAAAATCAAGCGTGGCTGACCAGATATGGAGAGAAAAGGGAAATCACCGCCCTCTGTGGGGTCAGGTTGAGATCATAGACAAAGAACATCATTGGAAAATTCGTAAACTTAAGGAATCAGCACATATGCTAGGCCACAAAAATCTCCTGAGCCGACCAAGCATAGAAATGAATACAATATGGGAACCAGTAATAAGAAATGCCAAAGAAAAGCGATAATAACAACAAAAATTGCAATATGAGTTCTGGTAAAAACATGTAATGATAACAGCAAAAATTGTAATATGAGCACTGGTAAAAAATGATTGCTGAAGACATTAGGTTTATAATACCCAGAAAATTCATAAACAGATGTCCCCAACGACACATGTCACAGTGCATAAAGGCGTTAGTTAGATCCAGTGACAGGACCCAAAGAGTGTGAGTTCAAAAGGCGGTGGAGAACTTTGAGAGGGGAATTAGCGGGAGATAACTGACATCCATTAGACATGGCACGTAGAACTAGAACAGTCTACCCCAGCGAGCGAAATAAAGGGTTTAGTTCGGCATTCCTTCCACCTGAAGAAGGCCGAAACGTTGTGATAATTATGGCGTCAAAGATGAGGACAATAGTCCGAATAATGTAAATAGTGTACATAATACCTCATCTCAGAAATATAGACAGACACTGGAACATCATGGTGTTTGGAGAGATCAATAGTTATGGCGACGTTATGGCGACGTTATGGCTCCATTCATCTTCCCACAAGGAGTCAGACTCAACATGTACCTTGCGGAGGTAGTGCTTCCCTGGGTCAAGAGGGTGGCTGCTGGAAAACCCAACTTCTGGCAATTGCACTCTGCACCATGCCACACAAATACGAGAAACCAGTCATGGCTGTCAAACAATTTCTGCGACCATATCATCCCTTACATCTGGACACCTAACTCCTTAAACTGCAACCTCCTTGATTATTATGTGTGGGGCGCAGTTGAGCGACAGACCAAAAATCTCCCTGTAACACCAAAGATGAACTGAAGACATGGATTATGATAGCATTGACCAACTTGAACAAAGAGACCGTCCAGAAGAGTTGCTGGAGATTCCGAAGTTGTCTGGAGACCGTGGTTGAAGCCAAGGGTGATTTTATTGAATCAATTTACTCTTTATTATTTCTTTTATATTTTGTTTATTATTATGAGTTGTTTTGGTAAATATATCTGTTAAGAGAGATGTCAGTGTTATTTTCATTTTTTTGCGCAATTTAGACGAGAATTTATCCATCGCACCCTGTATACATGTAAATTTTCAGATATATTTAACTAAAATTATAATTATAAATTATTTTTTGCTTTCAGAAAATATTGTCCATATTCATAAAAACAATTAAAAGCAAATAAAACCATTTGAAATTAAATAATATTTTTGTTTTATTGAGTTTTGTATGTTACAATTCAGGGCTGATTTTCAGGTAGAGGGGGTCCAATTAAAAAAAACAACACATGATTTGCTTTCCTCAAAGCCTTGTGCTTTTAACTTATATAATCACTAAACTGAATGCGATTGAATTTCTAGCGTTTTCATAAAATTAGTTATGGGGTGGGGGGAAATAAATATATAAAAAGAATTTCTGCCATGGCTTTAATAAAAAAAATATTTATAATATTTTCCATCATCTGTGAATAGTTTCTGAATGTTTCATTAGCATCCGACAATTATTTTTTATTTTTGCAAGATTTTCCAAATTAATGTGTTATAAACAAAAAACAACAAAAAAAAACAACAAAAAAAACGTGCTAAAAATTGTATATATATATTATTTTACTATTTCTGGTGATACAAAAAGAAACAAGTTTGTTTTTTTTATCAAAATTTAGAATGTTTTAAAAAGAAGGAAAGATTTTAAGGAATAATTTTAAAAAAACTTTGATCTTTTCTCTTAATAATAGACGATAAGGTTTTGTTTTCCTCAAGTTTAGCGTCTTTTCCGTCATGCTATGCTCTTGTTTCGCGATCTCATAGAGGTACCTAGTTTAGAAACATTGCGGGGTGGGCAAGGCTGTCCGATGCCGATACACAAGCATATATGTCGCAGTTAGCTCCTCCTCAGTTCTTTAATCCTTCAACAGGGGTCTCTCTCTACTGGCTATAAATACTGGCTGACCCTTCTCTCTCTCTTTTTCGACTCAGGCCTTGGGCCGCTACCTCGCGCGGAGACGAGGTAAACTGTCTCTTTTTCGACTTAGGCCTTGGGCCGCTACCTCACACGGAGACGAGGTAAAATCTCTCTTTTTCCACTTAGGCCAATATGTGACCTCTCACAGATACAACGTTTCCCAAATTCCGTGAACGCGCTAAGAACAATACACGTACGTACGAACACTTACAACACACACACATAATTTCTCCACACAGACTCTATGTAACAGTCCATGTCTTTGTTTAACTTGTTTTGTTATTAATATATATTTGTTTACCCGTGTATATCGGTCTTGTTTGTTTGTCTTCTTTGGGCTTAATTAAAGTCTGACATTCCCATGTAGCTGGACCGGCCAGCAGGAAATTTTAACCTTCTGATATCTCTTCACATCTTCACCCCCACGGTCCGCTACATATACATACAGTGTAACCCGGATATAAGAGAGTTGTCGGGACCGGAGACGAAGTATCTTATATCCGGGTTTCTCTTATATCCGGGTTTGGTCTATTATATATACATTAATTAATTTGGGACCAGAGAAAATCTCTCTTATATCAAGGTCTCTTATATCCGGGTTACACTATATATATATATATATATATATATATATATATATACAGTGTAACCCCGATATAAGAGACTTCTTCTCCGGTCCCGACAACTCTCTTATATCCGGGTTACACTGTATATATATATATATATATATATATATATATATATATATATATATAAGAAGTCTCTTATATCCGTGTTTCTCTTATATCCGGATTTGGTCTATTATATATACATTAACACAGGCTCTAATTTGGGACCAGATAAAATTTCTCTTATATCAGGGTCTCTTATATCCGGGTTACACTGTATATAGTATATGAACATCTAAAATACATAAACAGTATTGCTCTCTCTAAGTATTTCTGGCAATTAAAGAATGGTGCTAATACAGCTGTATTTACCTGGAATATTTTTTTAGCAAGAGCCAAATATTACAACGGGGAAGGAAATACATGTTATTTATGTCTTGTTAAAAAAATTAGTTATCTTAAAGCACTTAAATAACCCTAGCTTATTAACTGAGAGAAATGAGTTGATCGTTACAGCAAGACATAAAAATAAATATCTGCTTAAATACAGTGATCCAGATTAATTTGTAATGTAAATTATAGTTTGTTTTGTTGAGTTAATGAAACATGTAATCATCACACTTTATGCTTAATATAAAAAATAAATATTCACTATTTTTTTTACATATACAAAACCCGTTTTTTACTTTAAATGCCATATATATATTTTTAAATTAAAAAACTATACTCCTAGTATAATAATATATCATTGCGCCACCATTGCGATAAACAGATATTGTTTTTATTAAAATTTAAATTATGTGACCGTCAATCTATACCCAGAATGCATTGTGCATGAAACTATGAGTCATGTTATCGGTGAGGGGTTATATATATATATATATATATATATATATATATATATATATATATATAGTGTAACCCGGATATAAGAGACCCGGATATAAGAGAAACCAGGATATAAGATAAATTTTATCTGGTCCCAAATTAGAGCCTGTGTTAATAAAACAAAATAGACCAAATCCGGATATAAGAGAAACCCGGATATAAGAGACTTCTTCTCCGGTCCCGACAAATATCCGGGTTACACTATATATATATATATATATATATATATATATATATATATATATATATATATATATATGTACGTATTTATATGTAAAATTTCAGACATATCTAACTAAAATATATTTGTAAAAGGAGAATATCAGTATAGACAAACGGAAAACTTTCGCCCTCTAATGAACTTTATCTAGGCAAATCTAAGGATTATCTCTTGCAATAAGTATTTATAATAAAAAGTAAAAATATTGTTAGTTTTTCCAAATTTTGAAATTTATGAGACGCTCATAAATATTCATCAGATAATCTGAAAAGTCAAATAAATCATGGCGGTTACTGAGTGATGTAATTTAATGTCAAATTAAATGAGCAAATAATGTTGTTGTCGAGTAAATGATGTTGAATTTTAATTATTTTTGTCTGGGATAAATTTATATATTATATATTTTAAATAACATGAGGTATGGGATTGACCATCTTTTTATTTTTTTAACACTATTATACTCATATTTTATTGTGACATATATATATATATATATATATATATATATATATATATATATATGTATGTATTTATATATATATATATGTATACATAAATAAAAAGGAGGAACAGTAAGATATAAAATCCGGTGTTCTTATAGATATTTTTATTTTTACCCAATAGTGCTCAATGTAAATTTACAGAGCATTAATATTATAAATTAATTGATTTAAAATATGTTTTTTTTCGCTACACAGTGATAACCATGTTTCAAAAATGGAAGCTAAAGCCTTTGAATTGAATTTTGTTATTATATATATATATATATATATATATATATATATAATAAAAAAGGCTCATCCACTAATATACGATGGTTATAATTTATTACATTAGAATCGTTATCACGATCCAATTCATCAGACCTACAAATTCAAAAAGAAATCGGAAAATATAACTTTTAATAATATAAATAAAAAAATAAAATTTCAGTGAGAGTGTATGTGTGGGAGTGGAAAACAAGTGGGAGAGGGAAATGTCTGAAAGCTCTAGAGAGAAGTGAAACAGAAGAAAGAACAAATTACGATTCCAATGTAATAAATTATAAACATGGAATATTAGTGTTTTAGCCTTTTTTTCTTACTCTGTCCTGGACATTGAGTTCTACCTGGATTCTATCCTCTTGAGAATATATATATATATATATATATATATATATATATATATATATATATATATATATATATATATATATATATATATATAAATAAAGAATACATGCCGTCTAGTAGGATTCGAATCTGCGTCCTCCTTTTTAGGATAAACCGAAACGCTTTAAGTAACTAATCGAAAAAAAAAGCGTCGTGAATAAATAAGGTTTTATTTTCCCATTAAGTGCATGTTCCTCGTTGAGGTATTCGAATGCTCATAACGGCTCAGATTTGTATCCGAAATGTAAACAAAGAAAAATAATGGATTTTTATGTATTGCTCCAACATATTTTTAACGTTATTTCCATTGGATACTCATATTGAAGTAGACGCTCTTTTTAGTGCAAACTCTATTTAATTTCATCAACCAATTTGAACATTTGTTAAATCTTAAATAAAGAAAATGAGTCCTCTCTCAGAATTCGAACCTGCGTTGCAAATTGCAGAGGGGAAATATATTTATTACTTGACTGTGTACAACGATATTTTGGACAGGAAACGAAGAATGTCTCGTACTTGTTTTTCTTTAACAAAAAATTATCGAAAGAAGGCATGTTACTAAGGAATTCGGAAAGACACTTTGTCATAGATATTTATCTCCAAGAAAATGTGCCGAAATATTACAAAAGACAATCAGAACAGCAATCGAAGATAGGAAATTAATTAAAAAAGAAACTTTAACAGATTTGTCTGGGTAAAATTAAGTGCAATAAAAAATAAATACATGTATTTAATCAAAATACATGTATTTAATTAAAAGGAAATGGAAGTCTTTCTCACGAAGTTTTCTCTTTTTGCTGTCAGTTAATCGAAGCCAACTGAAATATACCCGAGATTTCAGCGGTCAGAAAATTTGTGATAGGAAATTCCCTTAATAATTCGCCTCCACACATGAAACTAAAATCTGTATTTTTCTATCGACGAAAGTGCAACTGAAAAAAAAAATGAACGTTTTCCCACTGTTATTTACTTGACGAAATCATTGTTAACATCCTGAATCAGTTTAGCATTTATACGTTACACTTTTACTTTTATATACGGAGGTGGGCAAGATGTCAGTTTCGGAAAAATGTTACCCCTTCCACTCAAAAATCTAAATATGACAATGGATTTTTTAAAAATCTGTCCTCTATAAAAGAACAGGTTTTCACCAACTACAAACATTGCGATCTTAAAAATTGATCTGTAAAGTTCTCCGCTCGAAAGAATTGTTTCAACAATACTTGCTTGATATCAACGAATTGACTTGTATCTTTCATCAACTGCCAGGGACTAACAAATCCTATCACATCGTGCTGTAAAAGAAACTCATACTGATAATTTTCTAAACATCGTTAATATTGTATATACAGGAAGAATAAGTAAGTGGCCGAAAAGTTCCTTATTAGCTTTTCACTTGAATTTCTTTGAAGAAATTATAAATTCTAGGTTTTCTATTTATTTCTTTAGTTATCTCTTTGCAGCTTCTTAATAATATTTCTCTCTTTTCTTTTTTAAAGTGCATCTTGTCAGAAGTTATTCTGCCTTCGTCGTCGTTATATTGGCTGCGTGTGTGTCATTCATTCATGGGGCACCAACATCGACCGGAGACGAAACAAGCAGGAAAGACTTAAAAAGAGGCGTACATTCAGCCTCACAAATCACCACATTGGCATTGACGGCAATAAACTATACATTTCAAAGTTATGTAAGTGTTTCCCTTTCTTACTAAGATTTCACGGAATCATCTTTGGCACTAAGAACTTTAAATTTTACGTTTAATAAATTAAACCCAGGTTTCGTTCATTTGAGTTATAATCATTGATTAATAATTTTACATAGATTTTATATAATTTACCTGATTTATTAATGTTGTGAAAATTGCCTCTTGAGTTTTTTTTACATCTCCGTTTTCAGTGCTAAAAATATTAATAAAGAAGATATTTTAATTTTTTCCTTTCCTTTTGGTTGTAGTGTACACACGTTCCACGGTTGTTCACCTCCGACTGCAACGAATTCGTCAACACGCTGAAGGCCAGAGCTGATTGGCAAATGCCACAGACGCTCAACGAGACTAAATTGAATTTTCAGGACGTCACATCTGTCCAGGTAAATTTCCAATTCCTGTGTTATGATTAATGATAATGGTGATATTTCATCATGTTGAAATAAAGATCTAAAAATTAAAAAAAAAACAACCTTTCCACCATTGAGGATTTATGATCATCATCATTCTAGAAATCAAGATTTAAAATTTCATCACTATAAAAAGAACCTTTCCAGTACAAGCAGGGCGGCAGTAGCAGTAGTAAAAGAACAACACAAACGAATCTTCTTCGCTCCGTGAGAATCCAGAGTTGACGGTTTCAAAAGCTTCCCTTAACTACGAAGTTCTCGGAACAATTATAAACATATATGCCCAAATGGTAAAGAAAAAAGAAACAATAACTCAGAATATTTAACACACACACAACCAATATTTTAAATAACATCACGAAAAGAAAAGGCTCATTCTTGTCATTAATTTCAACACGTGTCACAAAGTCAATTGCTTATGTTATTGTTCTACGTTTTATTCATTTCGTTTTCAGTATAAAAAAGAAAATAAAGAATCCTCTATCAACTAATAATGCATGTAACACGTGATAACTTACATTAAGACAACTACAACTCACCCGGTTACACCTATTTAACTTTCATTTACTGTTTTGTATTTTTTGTATTTTTTATTTGACCGAGAAAGCAAATTAAATGCTAAATGATATATTTAAGTCAGAACATTCCACTTCGATATAAACCATAAATGACTGACAAACAAAAATATCTGGTCTCTTCATTCCTTCATCAATCTGAAAAAAAGATTTTAAAATTATCAATTTATTCTTTCAGTGACGAAGTTTTTTTATAATTTTGCATGATTATCTGTTTCGAATTTCAGGAGGCGGTAAGCAACATGAGTCGAACAGTCAATCAATATTTGAATCTCATGAAACAACATTTGGATATCGAATATAACATTGTGTGTGAGCCTGCAAGAAAAATCGAACTCGAATGTCATTTTCCGAAAGACTGTCCTTCTCTGCCTAACACCAATGACGCCATCTTTTATTGCAATCTTCATACGACTTACAGTTACATTGAAAGCTTGAAGCTCCAGTTGTCGGTGAGTTAATTACATTGGAAAATAATTTATATAATTTATTACATGTCCTTAATTTAAAAAACTTTTTAATCAACATTTTTTAGTTTCTTAAAATAACGGAACGGATTCAAATAGAAAATTGAAATTATTTCCCGGCTTGACATTAGTTGACGTCTGATATTCAGTGACGTTTCTTTAATATGTGAGAATTTCATATGTGTTTTTCTTTCTTTTGCAGATTTCAAATTCTGATCTGACAAATGGTGATACGAGCAGTGAACCCATTGTGCCTCAAAACCTCCCAATTCTGTACGGACGATGGTTAACCATGCTAACACTACACTTGTCATATAATCAAGTACAGTCCGTTCAACAAACACTGACCGCATTGTCGCATGGGCTTTAGAAATGTGATGTAAACACAAGGATCAATGATACATGTGTGTCATTTCAACAAAGTGGAAGCGTTTTCGACTTCAGATACATACCTTTTATTTAAACACGACCTGGTTACAAATCAATTAACATTTATATCTATATTATTATTTATGATATTTTTTCAACTTCATATATATTCGGTATTTTTTTATCATCAATCAGAAAATTATTAAAAAATTAAAATTTATACATTTACCAATTTAAAATCTATTTTTACAAATTTCAGTTTGAAAACTTTTTCACTTTTTTCTTCTCTTCAATCGAGACGATTTTCTAATTGTACGAATGTTTCAAAGGGAAATAAATCTGTTTATAAACGAAATGCGCCTTTTTTATTTCTTTTTCTTTTTCCTTTGCAAAGTCATTTTTGAAATCTAAAATGAGATTTATTGCGTTATGTTATCACTGCAACATTTTTCCTGTCCAACAAATCCATTGTTTAAATTGGAATATTCATTTTGATAGAGCAAATAATCATCATTAATGCTAACACGTGAACTTAACCAGTGAAAATTCGGAATTCTAATGTTCTAGTGATATAGTTCCCAAACTGCATGAATTTAAATGTACCACTAGGTCGGCATCTCAGTCCCACCCTTTCACTGTCGAAACGGTTAAATGTAGCAATCTCCTCTACTCCAGTAGCTTCATGTCTTGCACTTCCCGTCAGTGGAACTCCCTTCCTCTTACTTGTTTCCCTGATAGCTATAATCTCCAATGCAATGTTAATCGACATCTCCAGATGCCTTGATCTATTCCACGCCCTTCTCTTCATCCCTTCCTCTTTCACGCCTTGCCCCCACTCTCTGTAACCCCAGTGCGTGCTAATGGCACCCCTGCCTTGCTTCGGGTGAAAAGCTTATATATATATATATATATATAT
>OZ038501.1:74689837-74712337 GCA_964036315.1 Acanthosepion esculentum
TAACATTCGATGATCTCATTTAGACACTTGAATGAAAGAAAGTAGGGTGTTTTGGAATCAGTTTTACAAACGGGAAATCTCACACACCTTCCTACACGAAAGCATAAGGATAGAAGCAGGAATGCAAAACTGGTCGATTCATATTCAGAATGAATTTTGTCAAAAAAAAATTTCTGACACGTTATTTGAGTAAAATTAGAAAATTTAAAGCTAAATTAATCTGATTTGAAATATCTCACATCCCAATTAAGTATATATATATATATATATATATATATATATATATATATATATATATATATATATATATATATTGTTATGGAACATTAACTATAATGACAGTGAACTCTTCCTGACACTATAAATACTGCGCCTTTCAAGAGGGAATCGAGTCGAGCCAATAGTAGTTCACTCCAAACCAGACTGACAGTAATACTAACACCTTCAACATCTTGTATTATTCTGTTTGTTATTTCTACTCTTGTGTTCGTGTTGTTCTTCCTTGGATCATAACAGTGGCGACGAGGATATTGGATCATAACATGTATTTACACACACACACACACACACACACACACACACACACACACACACACACACACACACACATATATATATATATTTCTATTGATACAGTTTTTCTTCCAGATGTCAGTGTGCTTGGCGATTTTTGGTTGTGGGCGTTAATTAAAAATAGAGAAAAGATATTTATATTAAACAAACAAAGAGAAAACACTTCCTTCAGGATGATTGTGTTAAAAATGCAGATCAAGAAGTGAACAGGATTTAAAATAATGTCCATGTTTAAAATAATAATACTCCATATTCATACACAATATCCTTGTAAGTTTTTACACATTTCTGTCCGACATCACGTTTATGTACGGGAAGATGGCGAATATTATACATTTTCTAGTTAATGAATAAGCCGAAGAGGTTCTGTTGAGTGACCACCGAGGTCACCAGAACTCACACCCTAGGATTTTTCTTTCTGTAGGTTCATTTGAAATCGGTTGTCTCTCGGACATCCCGATGAATTATTGAGGAACTTAAAATAAGAATTAAATATGAATGCAGAGGAAACTCTCCGACGTATTAGTGAATCAATTTATTTAGTGCTAGATCTTAGATGTTCAGTTGAATCTTAGCTTGAATGTAGATGATCAATTGTATCTTGGCTTGATGTTCTGTTAAAAATTGTGAAGAGCCATAGTCGTCTACGTGCAGAATAATAATAATAATAATAATAATAATAATAATAATAATAATAATAATAATAATAATAATAATTCACTTGTGATTAGTTGTTCATTTGTCACTTAGCATTAGATGTTCAATTTTGTATTAGCTTGAAATTGAGGAGAGCCTGGGCGGACGCGGCACATGAAGAATGAGAAGAAGTCACTTAAACCGATAATTGATGGATGTGCTGTGTCCTAGCTTGATGTTAGAGACTCAATTGTCTCTTCAAGAAACAATATTTTCGATCTATACAGTTCTATAAAATATGTGATATGGAAGATCTTATTTTCAGGCTTTTAGGTGTCATATAAAGTAAAAAAGTGAAAGAATAAAATATAGAAAGACATGCATTTGTTCTTTGAATTTAGAAACTTTTGCTTTAGTCTTTGTTCATATATATATATATATATATATATATATATATATATATATATATATATATATATATATATATATATATATATCTACATATGTATGTATATATATGTATATATATATGTATGTGTATATATATATATATACGTATGTATATATATATATGTGTGTATATATATATACGTATGTATATATATATATGTATGTATGTATATATATATATATGTATATATATACATATATGTATATATATATACATATATGTATGTATGTATATATATATAATATTTATATATATACATATATGTGTATATATATATATACATATATATATGTATTTATATATATATATATATATACATATACCTATATATATATACAGAGAAAGAGAGAGAGAGAGAGAGAGAGAGAGAGAGAGAGAGAGAGAAGGTGGGCATAGAGAGTGTGTGTAATAAATTAAAAAAAAACAATTTTTTTTCAAATTTACCGGTAATTTGAAAGCGACGTCAGGAAATCAACACAAAAGAAATTCCGAATTTTCGCTGATTATGTTCATGCATTAGTATTAATGATGGTTATTTGCCAGGGGAAAATGTCTATTTCGATTTAAATAATTGATTCGCTTCATAGGACAAGAATGTAGAAGTGATAAAATAGCACAAGAAATCTCTTTTTAGATTCCAAAAATAAAACATTTGAAAATGAAAAATGAAAAAGAAAAGGAAATAAAGAAAAGTCTCATTTCGTTTACAAACAGATTTATTTCTTTTTGAAATATTTATAAAATGAGAAAATCGTGTCGATTGACGAGGAGAAAAAAACGAAAAAGATTTAAAACAGATATTTGTAAAAAATAGGTTTCAAATTGGTAAATACAAAAATTTTGATTTTTTAATAATTTTCCGATTGATGAAAAAAATGACGAATACATCTGAAGTCTAGAAAATATTAATATGAAAATCAATTGTAAATGTGTTTAAATAAAAAGTATGTATCTGAAGTCGAAAACGCTTCCACTTTGTTGAAATGACACACATGTGTCATAGATCTCTGTGTTTACATCACATTTCTAAAGCCCATTTGACATTTCGGTCAGTGTTTTTTGAATGAACTGTACTTGATTATATGACATGTGTAGTGTTAGCATGGTCAACCATCGGCCGTACACAATTGTGAGGTTTTGGGGTACAACAAGTTGATTGTCCATATCACCATTTGTCAGATCAGAATCTGAAATCTGTAAAAGAAAGAAAAACGTAAATGAAATTCTCACATATGAAAGAAACGACATCAAATACCATACGTCATTAGAACTAATGTAAAACTGGGAAACAATTTCCATTTTCTAATTGAATCCGTTCCATTATTTTAAGAAAGAAACGAAGTTTGTAAATTAATGGCGCGGTCATAAATGATATAAATTATTTTCGCACATAGTTAACTCACCGGCAATTGGCGCTTTAAGTTTTCCATGTATGTATAAGTTCTATGAAGATTGCAATAAAAGATGGCGTCATTGGTTTCAGGAAGAGTGGAACAGAATTTCGGAAAATGACATTTGAGTTCAATTTTTCTTGCAGGCTCACACACAATGTTATATTCGATATCCAAATGTTGTTTTACCAGATTCAAATATTGACTAACTGTTCGACTCATGTTGCTGAAAGCTTCCTGAAATACAATCAGATAAAGATGTGAAGTTTTAAAAACAACGTCAATGAAAGGAATTATGTTAAATTGTTAAATGTTCAAATCTTTTTTTTCGATTGATGAATGAATAAAGAGTTTAAAATATTTTTGTTTGTAATTCTTTTTATGAAATTAGTTTTCTGCACGCTCAGAATAAGAGTTTACAAATATTATGTGCTCCAAATTCCGAGACATATTCTATATCGAAATTGCATGTGAAACATCTTGTCAACAATTCATTTTTCACTTAAATATGTCATTTACCATATAATTCGTTTTCTCGAAAAGATACTGACCAAAGTAAATATAAATAGAAAACAGTAAATTCAATTTCGGAATATTACTTGTATTATTCTGTAAGGAATTGGAAAATTACCTGGACAGATGTGACGTCCTGAAAATTCATTTTACTCTCGTTAAGTGTCTGTGGCATTTGCCAATCAGCTCTGGCCTTCATGATTTTGACGAATTCGTTGCAGTCGGAGGTGAACAACCGTGGAACGCGTGTACACTACAACCAAAACAAAAGCAAATATTTCAAATATCTTTTCTATCAATAGTTTTTTAGCATTGAAAGCGGAGATGCAATATAAAAACTAAAGAGGCAATTTTCACAAAATTATTAAATCTGGCAATTTATATAAAAATCTATGTAAATTTATTAATCAATGATTATGACTGAAATGAACGAAACCTGAAATTCATTTATTGAACGTAAAATTTAAAGTTCTTCGCGTCAAAGATGATTCCGTGAAGAAATCTTAGTAAGAAAGGGAAACACTTACATAACTTTGAAATGTATAGTTTATTGCCGTCAATGCCAATGTGGTGATTTGTGAGGCTGAATGTACGACTCTTTTTAAGTCTTTCCTGTTTGTTTCGTCTCCGGTCGCTGTTGGTGCCCCATGGATGAATGACACACACGCAGCCAATATAACGACGACGAAGGCAGAATAACTTCTGACAAGATGCACTTTAAAAAAGAAAAGAGAGAAATATTATTAAGAAGCTGCAAAGAGATAACTAAAGAAATAAATAGAAAACCTAATACAATTTATAATTTCTTCAAAGTAATTCAAGTGAAAATCTAACAAGGAACTTGTCGGCCACTTACTTATTCTTCCTGTATATACAATTTTAACGATGATTAGAAAATTATCAGTATGAATTTCTTTTACAGCACGATGTAATCGGAGATGTTTGTCTCTGGCAGTTGATGAAAGATACAAGTCGATATTTTGATATCAGTGAAGTATTGTTGAAACAAATCTTTCGTGTGGAGATCTTTACAGAACAATTCGTAAGATCACAATGTTTGTAGTTGTTGAAAAGCCAGTTCTTATATAGAGGAGAGATCCGAAAAATCCATAGTCATATTTAGATTTCTGAGTGGAAGTGGTAACACTTTTCCGAAACTGACATCTTACCAACCTCCGTATATAAAAGTAAAAGAGGAACGTATTAATGCCAAACTGATTCAGGATGTAGTCAAGCAGTGGAAAGCAATGGGAAAACTACAGTCATGGTTTCAGTTGCACTTTCGTCGATAGCAAAATACAGATTTTAGTTTCATGTGTGGAGGCGAATCATTAAGAAAACTTCTTATCAAAATGTTGTACAGTGAGAGTGGCAGATTTTGTGACCGCTGAAATCTCGCATGTTTCAGTTGGCTTCGATTATCTGACAGCAAAGAAAAGATTACTACCTGAGTAAAACCTCCATTTTTAAAAATTTAAACACATGTATTCATTTTTCTATTGCGCTTAATTTTACCCAGACAAATCTATTAATGTTTCTTTTTTAATTAATTTCCTTGCTTTGTTTGTTGTTCTGATTGTCTTTTGTATTAGGTTGGTGCAAAAATAATGTCATTATTTACATAAGTAACATATGTGAAAAAACGACATTATTTTTGCACCAACCTAATAATAATTCGACACATTTTCTTGAAGGTAAATGTTTATGGCAAAGTGTCTTTCCGAATTCTTTAGTAACATGCGTTCTTTGGATAATTTGTTGTTAAAGAGATAACAACTACGAAATGTTCCTCATTTCTTGTCCGAAATATCATTGCACATAATATATATATATATATATATATATATATATATATATATTAGGCAGCATATTTCCATTCAAGCATGTTTCGTTAAATAATTCAGACGTATTATGTCTATTTTAATTTTGCTACTTTCAAGCATTTAATTTAATTTTCAAATCGGTGAATTAAATTCTTGGTCATTATAGAAAATTGATTAGGAAAAATTTCCGAAATTTCTTTTCAAATAATTTTCATTTTATTTTTATTTTACTTTCAATCTCATCTGATATCATCTTCAAGTGTGTCATGCATGGATATGTTATGCGTTAACGCCGTAAATTCAAAAGATTTATTTACCTCGATGCAAGGGAAGTAAATTATGTGATGTAAGATTTTTTTAATTGTAGTAATTTAAATTAGGATTTTTTATTTGACACTTTTCTGTTACAAACATTTAAGAACTTTGTTACTATACTCGTACTTTATTTTATTTTGGCCGCAATAAAGGGCTTCCAGAATTTTAAGTTTTTTGCTTATTATTATTATTACGGTGAAGCACTGATGTATTTTCGACTAATATCTATCTAAACTGTTAATGTGGACATGTGTGTTCCTTTAGATATTCTGTGATTGAACTATGATCGTTCAAATGAAACGTAAGTCTTCTCGTAATCGAAGTCAAATAAAGGCAACCTCGTGTATAGCAACAAAGTTCTGGAATGTTTCTGACAGCAAAGTGTTATATAAAAATACTAAATCAAAATTCTACAACTAAAAAATCTTTAAAAAAAAATTGAAATTGAATTGAAAAATTTTTAAAAGAAAATTTTTAAAATGTCAGATAAAATATCACCCTGCCATAAGGACAAAAATATTTTGAATTTCCGGTGTTAACGAATAACACATCCATAGATATGCAACCCCTGAAGATGGTCTCAGATGAAATTGATAGCACTTGTGAAAATGAAAATTATTTGAAAGAAATTTTGGAATTTGCCATAATCAATTTTATATAGTTATCAAGAAATTAATTCTTTTACTTGAAAGGATTAAAACTAAAATTAATAAAGATAATACGTTTAAATTATTTAAAAAAGATGCTTGTATATATATATATATATATATATATATATATATATATATATATATATATATATATATATATATATATATAGTAATCCGTTGGTATAATCCGGTCGAGTCCTATGAACATAGAATTTGAAACATGTTAAAACTGGCACACAAAAGAGCTCTCAATGTTTATTTTCATTAAACAAAGAATTTTTTTTTACAATTGCAATTAAGATTGCTTTAGTTAATGACGATTTTCACCTACGAATTTTGATTTTAAAATTTGTAGGTTTTTTCACACTATCTATGATATCAGTTTGTAGTGGGATATTGGATAATTGGAGAAAGAAAGACAGAGAGCGGGCGTTATAGGAGACTAGTGGGAGACATGGAGAGAAGAATGTACTGTTATTGGAATTATATTGTGGAGTTAGGAGAGCCTAACGGTCACACCGCTAATGTTTAATTCGACGGGAATCCACGGAAATTAACGAAAACATGAAAAAACGATCAAGTTCAAGAGTTAAATTTAGTTAAACGAATGAGCCATAATTCGGAATTATTGGTACTAAAGTCATCCATATATCAGAGCTCTAAATGTGGGGGAATGTTTTCTAAGGTTTGGAGGGAATTTGAATGCATATATGCGTATCCATGCGTTAGTCCACGTCAAGAATATCTCTACTAGCATAGCTATCTATACTTACATACACTTAGATATCTCTTCCATGCGCATACCTACATATGCTAGCTGACATGCCTCTACAAATACACTATGTTAGGATGAAACATTTTCGAAAGATAAAAAGAGGACTTTAGTTAAGTTAGAATGAAACTTAATTAGGCAGAATTACAAGACAAAAGTGAGAACGAATTAAAATTATTGTTCGTTACGAATGCATAACCATTAATTGATATATATTCTTAGTTTACGTCTTCAACCCATAATCTAATATGTATCGGTAAATAACCCTTTAAATACTACCTATTAAATTCATATATTACCGTATGTGTATGTGTGTATATATGTGTGTGTGTGTGTGTTTCCGCAGAATATTTGAGTTTACCTAGAATCCCATAGAACCCACATAAACTATCATAGGAGGACGTTCACCTGAGAATCTCTATTCCTCAACAGTCCGGACTGAACTCAATTGAACTATTATCACTTAAGAGAAAATGAACTGATCAATTGTCACACTGCACATCTAGCTTCTCCTCCCCTCCTTTTATACCCTTACCAATTTCCCATTTACTAGCATCCATATTCATATCCCACCTCCATCACTAAGTCACCAATAATTCTTGATTCTGAGAATCAGACAGTTCCATGACAATTGTACATTTGTCAACAATCAAGACCAGATTTTCAAAGGCATGAAAAATGATGAGATTCCTGAGAAATTTGGCACCCAATCCAAATGAGGCACCATTTTTACACAAGAATAAGACGATCGTTATGTTATGGTGATGTTCTCAGTTTACATTTTTAATGTTTTGTTTTCTTTTTTCGTTTGTTTTTTCAACGTCTTATAATAGGTATCGCCATGAAAATCAATAAAAAGTTCATAGCATGACAAGAACTGCCTTAAATTTGATGAAAATTTTTTTTATCTGCTTAAGTATATATATCATTATTAAGAAGAAATGCCAAAGTATTTTTTGTTTATTTCTTTAATTTTTTACTCATTCTTAGCATGTCCGAAATTTTAGTTAAAATCCTTGTTTTTTTTTGTCAGCGAAATTACCAAAAAAAAAAGCCATTTTTAAAAATTTTGTAAACTAAGTTAAAATCCTACTTTAAAATCCGTCCACAAAACAATTATACGTTTTTCAAAATTTATTTGACGAAAATTAGCAAATTTTAAAATTATTTAATATATTTTGAAAAAAAATTTGACTTACTTTCTTCGAAGAAAAATGTTGTTTAAAATAAAAAGGAGGTGATCTTAACGTTGTTGGCGATTGACAAGTGATGAGTGATTGCTATCATCACATATCGACAGCTAACGTGAGATTCGAGTTATCATACGGAAGGACATAATTGACGTAACTTTTTTTACGTGAACCAGCTTATGTAGTACCTCGTAATTATTAAAGTAAAAAAACAACTTTCAGCATTCCAATTTCTTTTATTTTTTTTTATTACTGTAGCTTACACCATAAGTTTGTTGATACTATATGTAGAAATTATAAATATTATAAATAAATTAAAATACAAGTGCTGCACAGCTTTTTGAGGGCAACTATAGCCCCCTAAAGTCAATACAGATCTGCTATAATAAAACATTTCTATCCCAAGTAAAAATCATCACAAACATATCAAAAGTTATTTTGTTACACTACAGCCTATTTGCTCTGAAAAAAACTATTGAAAAATGACTTTTGTTATCATCTGAACAAGACATCAAGGACACTTTTGATCTGCACTCCATGAAACTAGTTATTTCCTGAAAGCAAAGAATTCTCTTGCATTTCTAAGTGAAATTGGTTGGTGTAAATGATTATAAATATTTTTTCTGGGGATAAAATATGCAAAAATAGTTAAAATTGCTATTCCTGAACATTGGAAACCAGGAATTTTTTTATATGTATTTTTTATTTGACTTTGACATTGTTGGATCAAATGCCAGCCAGCCGACAAGACCAAGCTGTCACCACCTTGTAAAAAATCCCATTTAAAAAAAAAAATCTATGTTTGAACAATGGCTTGATCTATATTTGTTTTTTAACACCTTTTGAGCAGGGTGATGACAACAACACTTAAGGAATGATTATGAGCTGCAGACAGAATGGATCGAGAACTGAGAAATGCTCAACATGTGTTTCGCACGAAGAATTTGCAATAATGAAATCGACGTTCAGCGGAGAATGCTTACACTCAAGCCACCCGACGTTTTATTGCTTGTGACCTTCCGTACTTTATAATTACAGCCATTTTAACGATTTTTATGAACACAAAATTACATTTTTAATTACTGCGGATCTTCTGATTAGTCAAAACGATACAATTTACAAAGCGCTAAAAAAGATCTATCTCATAAGGACACTTACGATAGCTGATGCGGCTTTTAACTCATTTTATAATATTTTAACAATTTAAATGTATAAATCTATTATAATTAAAGAGATAACAAATAATTGTATTAAAAATTCTTTTTTTCATCGTAAAATTTATGTGCTTTCAGAAAATATTGTACTTATTCATAAAAACAGCTAAAAGCAAATAAAAGCATTTGAAATTAAATAATATCTTTGTTTTATTGAGTTTTGTATGTTACAAATCAGAGCTGATTTTCAGGTACGGGCGGTCCAATTAAACATAAAAAACATGATTTGCATTCCTCAAAACGTTTGATCACTAAACCTGATGCGATCGAATTTCTAGCGGTTTCATAAAATTAGTTATGGTAGTGGTAATAAATATAAAAAAAAATTCTGCCATCACTTTAATAATAAAAAACATATTTATAATAATTTCGATCATCTGTGAATAGTTTCTGAAAGTTTCATTAACATTTGACAATTATTTTTATTTTTGCAAGATTTTCAAAATTAATGTGTGTCATACAAAAAAATCGTGCTAAAAATGTATATGTTATTTTAGTAGTTCCGGTGATACAAAGAGAAACAAGGTTTTTTAATCAAAATTTAATGTTCTAAAAAGAAGGAATTTCTTTTTTAAATAATTAAAAAACTTTGGTCTTTCCTCTTCATAATAACATAAACATTTAGACGATAAAATTTTGTTTTCGTAAAGTTTGGCGTCTTTTCATCATGCTATGCTCTTTTTTTGAGCGATTTCATGAAGATAGCTATCTTATAATCATATTTCTTCGTGCTGTGGTCATGATGATTCCATCCAGACATATTTAATTATTTTAATTAGATTCAAGATAAATACAAAAACCTCTTATTTATACATCTAATTATGGAGATTTTTCTTTCGACAGAATCAAATATGAATAGCTTAAAGCAGTTGTGTTCAGTAGAGTTCGATAATAGAACACTATCTGATTGGTTGAGAAGAGCTCATCATTTTTTCCTTCAATGTCACTGACAGATATGAGTCTTAAAACTGACTTGCTGACTTTTTATGAATGAACGGCGTTTACTACACAACTTGACTACGTTTTCATCTGACATGTTCCTTTCACTCCTCTTGTAACGCTTCGTTGTCTGTAAAACGCATTCACACGCACACAGAAATTCATTCATTCTCTCTCTCTCTCTCTCAGTGTCATGCGCATGCGCACAGACACATATTGCAAATACACACACACGCGCGCACACACACACGCACACACACACACACTCTCACGCGCGCGCGCACGCGCGCACACACACACACACACACACACACACACACACACACACACACACACACACACACACACACACACCAACTTCAACATTTCACTGACCAAAAGCCAATCCATTTTTAACATACGTATCCGGGTTTTCAAGTGTTTCTTTTTATAAATTTTTCAATTTTGAAATGTTTTACAAAACAGATTTTTCCATCTTTCAGATTCATATTTAGTTTCGTTTAATTCTCTTTCATTAAATTCCTTGTAGTTTTTAACGAATTTATTGCTAGTAAAATTTGTTATTATGTAAAATTACATTATAAAAACATTAGTGTATAATGTTGTGCCTGGCTAAATACTGGTAGTGACGTGAATACATTAGTTATGCTTGAATTCATCTTTTATATTAAATAATTATTTGGGGAAATAATTTTTCGATCAGAGATCTTTACAGATTGACTAAGTAGTTAAAACATTTACATTCCGTTACCACTTTTTCATCAACGTCGATTTCTGTGCAAAAAGCGGATCACAGCTTCATACATATTTTCAGAAAACCTTAACTTCTCATTGGACAATAAATATTAAAACTGTCTCGTGTATGTTCGCGTACATCGTTCTCAAATCAGCAAAACAAAACATATCAGGCTACAGACTTTTGTAAGACGCTTTCTGAGTGGCTGACAAATATTAAAAATACAATTTACCTGTTCCCAACTACGTCCGAAAAACATCAACCTAGTTTTTGACCTGAGGAAAATAAATGCTTTTTGGAGCCTGTCACATGACCTAAAAACATAAATTGAATGTACGAGTGAACCCAGTCAGTGAGAATTTACGACAACTAGAATTTGCTAAAAAACGAGTTCACGACGTTTCTATCATTACTGCAGCGAAGTACAAAGTTAGAATCTCAAGTTCTTTAACATGAAATAACTTCACTGTAATTCAAGCTAAAATTTCAACGAAACAACTCACTCACCAACGTCTTCTGGAACTTACTAAAAAGTTATAAATTGAAAACAAAACATATCAGGCTCCAGGCTGAGTTTTGTAAGATTCTTTATGAGTATTTAACAAATATTAAAAATACAATTTACCTAGGTATATTCATGAGATCGCTACAAACAGAGCATAGCGTGATGAAAAAGACGTCAAACTTGAAGAAAACAAAATTTTAGCGTCTAAATATGTATGTTATTATTAAGAGGAAAGAATAAAAAGAAACAGAAAAACTGGTTGACGAGTGACGGAATCAAATTTTAATGTCTTAAAACAGCGGTGACTAGAAAGTAGAACACTATAATCTGATTGGTTAAGTGGAGCCCCTCCTCCTCTTATATCAGCGTCAGTGCCATCACTGCCAGCGTCAGTTTCACCGATAAAACACTGTTTAGTTCTCATCAATGAACGGCGCTTACTAGAGAAATTTACTACGCCTCTTTTCATCTGACATGTTCCCTTCACTGGCTTTGCTCTTTGAAAAGCACATTCGCACACACACAAATTATTTCTATTTCTTTCTCTCTCACTCTCACTCACGCGAGCGCGCGCGCATACACACACACACACACACACAAAAAGTGATAGAAAATTGTCTGTTGAATTTAGTAGTTGTACTTTCATTTAGGGTAAAATAAAACTTCTGTTTGGAGAAACATAATGGATTTTAGTTTTCGTCTGTAGGAGATAAGAAAGTGAAAGATATGTAATGAGGATGAGAGCATTCATGGTCGCTGAATTGGTTGATATGCCTCAGAAAATCACAGTTAGCTGAGAATAAGAAAAAAAAAACAGTAAAACTGGTTGATGAGTGACGGAATCAAATTTTAATGGCTGAAAACAGCGGTGTTTAGAGAAGGACTAGAAAGTTGAACACTCTAATCTGATTGGTTAAGTGGAGCCCCTCCTCCTCTTATATCAGCGCCATTACTGCCAGCGTCAGTTTCACCAATAAAACACTGTTTACTTTTCATGAATGAACGGCGCTTACTAGAGAAATTTACTACGCCTTTTTTCATCTGGCTTGTTCCTTTCACTGGCTTTGTTCTTTGTAAAACACATTAGCAAAGACACAAATTATTTCTATTTCTTTCCCTCTCACTCTCACTCACGCGAGCGCACGCACACACGCACGAACACCCACACACATACACAAAAGCAGACACACAGATAAACACACACGCAATCACTCTCGCTCACTGTCTCTCATGCACGCACAAATAGGCACAAACTCACGCACAGATACTGACAACATTTTAAATTGCATCACTGTAAGATTGCATCACTGTAGGTGAACACTGAAATCGACTCTCAGAGGCCACAGACTGTTTCATGCTAGACGCAATCCTCAGGCCACCGGTGACCTGGTAATTGCGTCTCTGATATTGAGCACTCTATCACATAAATATAGCACACCTTAAAACTATATTTCTTCATATATATATATATATATATATATATATATATATATATATATATATATATATATATATATATGTATCCAGAACAAATTATGTATGGAAATATTTAAAATATTTCTTCGTAATGAAAAAATATAATCCTGTAAATGAACTCATGTAGACGGGAATCGTTTTACAGATGAAATAGAATCGGCGCCAATAAATCATTTGTATTTCTCTTAAAAAAAAAAAAACTTGATGACAGGTAAAAGCACTATATTAAGAAATGTCCCGGGAATCTGAAAACGAGGCTGAAATTCTTTAGACATTAAGAAATCAACACGATAACATAAAATAAAAACTCTAAATTTTCACTTTCTAAATTACCGTACTAGCATTAACAATGATTATTTGCTATTAAAAAAATGGATTCATTGGACAAGGCAAGAATGTTGAAGTGTTAATATAACGCAAAAAAATCTCTTTTTAGATTTCAATAATAAAAACTTTGAAAATGAAAAATGAACAAGAAAGTGAAATAAAAAAGACGCATTAGTTTATAAATAGATTTATTTTCCTTTGAAACTTTCATAAAATGAAAAAATCGTGTCGATTAAAGAGGAGAAAAAAAAAGAATTCAAGCAAAAATTTGTAAAAATAGGTTTTAAATTGTTAAATGTATAAATTGTAATTTTTTTTATATAATATTCTGATTAATGATAAAAAATATTAATATGAAAAATAATTATAAATTAAACATATTTTAAAATACGTTTGAATAAAAAATGTATCTGAAGTCGAAAACGCTTCCACTTTGTTGAAATGACACACATGTGTCATTGATCTCTGTGTTTACATCACATTTCTAAAGCCCATTCGACATTGCAGTCAGTGTTTGTTTAAGGGACTGTACTTGATTATACAACGTTTGTAGCGTTAGCATGGTTAACCATCGGCCGTACAGAATTGGGAGGTTTCGAGGCACAATGGGTTCACTGTCCATATCACCTTTTGTCAGATCAGAATTTGAAATCTGTAAAAAAAAGAAAAACACATATGAAATTCTTAGATATTAAAGAAACATCACTGAATATCATACGTCAACTAATGTCAAGCCGGGAAATAATTTCCATTTTCTATTTGAATCCGTTCCGTTATTTTAAGAAACTAAAAAATGTCGATTAAAAAGTTTTTTAAATTAAGGACATGTAATAAATTATATAAATTATTTTCCAATGTAATTAACTCACCGACAACTGGAGCTTCAAGCTTTCAATGTAACTGTAAGTCGTATGAAGATTGCAATAAAAGATGGCGTCATTGGTGTCAGGCAGAGAAGGACAGTCTTTCGGAAAATGACATTCGAGTTCGATTTTTCTTGCAGGCTCACACACAATGTTATATTCGATATCCAAATGTTGTTTTATGAGATTCAAGTATTGACTGACTGTTCGACTCATGTTGCTTACCGCCTCCTGAAATACGAAACAGATAATCATGCAAAATTATAAAAAAATAATTCGTCAGTGAAAGATATGTTTAATATTCTAAGATTTTTCCAATAAGTTTTGTGCCGATGTGACAGGCATAAAATTTATGTAATGTAGATAGTTGATTCAAATCGTTTCGATGCCTAATAAATTGATACATTTTGATGAATGAATGAAAATATTTTTGCTTGTAAATTTATTTCTGAGATTAGCTTTCTGCGCGCTCAGAATAAGGGTTTGCAAAAACAGAATGGTATTAAACATGTTTTCAACAATTCATTTTTCACTTAAATATATCACAATTTAATTCGTTTTCTTGAACCCACACTTATGAAAGTAAAACGAAATTACAAGAGTTAAACAGTAAATGAATGTGAAACAGGGATTGAAAATTTACCTGGATAGATCTGACATCCTGAAAATTCAATTTATTCTCGTTGACCGTCTGTGGTAAGAGCGAATCAGCTTTAGTCTTCAGCATAGTGATGAATTCGTTGCAGTTGGAGGTGAACACCAGTGGGACGTGTGTACACTACAACCAAAACAAAAGCAAAACATTAAAATATCTTTTCTATTAATATTTTTAGCACTGAAAACGGAGATGCAATGTAAGAAAACTGAAGAGGCAATTTTCACATTAATAAATCAGGTAAATTATATAAAATCTATGTAAAATTATTAATCAATGATTATGACTGAAATGAACGAAACCTGGAATTCATTTATTGAACGTAAAATTTAAAGTTCTTAGTGTCAAAGATGATTCCGTGAAGAAATCTTAATAAGAAAGGGAAACACTTACATAACTTTGAAATGTATAGTTTATTGCCGTCAATGCCAATGTGGTGATTTGTGAGGCTGAATGTACGACTCTTTTTAAGTCTTCCCTGTTTGTTTCGTCTCCAGTCGATGTTGGTGCCCCATGAATGAATGACACACACGCAGCCAATATAACGACGACGAAGGCAGAATAACTTCTGACAAGATGCACTTTAAAAAAGAAAAGAGAGAAATATCATCCAGAAATCGTTAAAGACAAATAAAGAAATAAACACAAAACTTAATAAAAGTCATAGCATCATAAATAACATTCAAGCGAAAAATTAAAAAGGAACTTATCGGCCACTTACTTTTTCTTCCAGTATACAATGTTAACTTTGATTAGAAAACGATCAATACGACTTTCTTTTATAGCACGATGGGATTGGATTTGTTAGTCCCTGGCAGTTGATGAAAGATACAAGTCGATTCGTTTATATCCAGCAAGTATTGTTGAAACAATTCTTACGAGCAGAGAATTTTACAGATAAATTGGTAAGATCACAATGATTGTAGTTGGTGAAAAGTCTGTTCTTATATAAAGGACAGATCTGAAAAAATCCATTGTCATATTTAGATTTTTGAGTGGAAGTGGTAACACTTTTCCGAAACTGACATCTTACCCACCTCCGTATATGAAAGTAAAAGTGGAACGTATAAATGCCAAATAGATTCAGGATGTTAACGCTGACTTTTGTCAAGTAAAAAAAAAGCAGTGGGAAATCGTCCGTGTTTTGTAGTTGCACTTTCGTCGATAGCAAAATACAGATTTTAGTTTCGAGTGTGGAGGCGAATTATTAAGAAAACTTCTTATCAAAATGTTGTACAGTGAGAGTTGCAGATTTTGTGGCCCCAGAAATTTTTCAGTTGTCTTTGATTAACTGAAAACAAAAAGAATAAACTTCGTGAGAAAGTCTTTGTTTTCTTTTTAATTAAATGCATGTATTCATTTTTGATAGCACTTAATTTTACACTGACGAATCTCTTAATGTTTCTTTTTAATTAATTTTCTTGCTTCGGTTGCTGTTCTGATTGTCTTTTGTAATAATTCGACACATTTTCTTGGAGATAAATGTCTATGATAAAGTGTCTTTCCGAATGCTTTAGTAACATGCGTTCTTTCGATTATTTTTTTGTTAAAGAAAAACAAATACGAAACGTTCTTCATTTCCTGTCCAAAATATAATTTCACATAGTCTAGTAATAAATATATTTTTCTCCTGCAATTTTCAATGCAGGTTCGAATTCTGAGGGAGGACTCATTTTCTTTAAGATTTCTCAAATGTTCAACTCGGTTGATAAAATGAAATAAAGTTTGAAATAAACGGAGCGTCTACTATAATATGGGTATACACTAAAATTAAAAACGCTAAAAGTAATAAAAATATGTCTGAGCAATACGTAAAAATCCATAATTTTTTTGTTTACATTTCGGATACAAATCTAAGCAGTTATGAACATTCGAAAATGTCAACGAAGAACGCGCGCTTAATGGGAAAATAAAACCTTGTTTATTCACGACGCTTTTTTTTTAGCTGAGGTACTTAAAGCGTACCGGATATAACGACGGTTTCTCCTGGAAAGGAGGACGCAGATTCGAATCCTACTGGAGGGCACTTATACATACATATATATATATATATACCCAAGTTTAGGATTGGTATATACGGAGTGAATTCCAATAACCAACAATTACTATTCTTTAAAGAGTGCTCAATACAGAGTAGAGCAGATATAATTATTTATTTGAATATTACTATTCTAGCTTATGTAACAGCGTTTACTCCTAGCTAAGGATCGTTAATTAATTTGAAACTTTTAAAACCATTTATTCTATATTCTATATCATCACATGACAAGATACCAGAAGTGTTGAAACAAAATGGCTATTTTTGTCGTGATTTTATAACATATTTATGTTGTAATATTCAAATAAATAATTATATATATATATATATATATATATATATATATATATATATATATATATATATATATATATCAAAGAGTCAATCATACCTTGAATCAATCAGCGATGTGAATGCGATTATTGGCGAAATCACTTCGCTAGTAGACATAAATAAGCATTCCACAACTGATAATCCTCCGAATGATGAGATCCTCATAATTAAATAAAATGGATATGGTGTATTTTTTATTTTTTATTTCTGCTAGTACTTTCGAATGCTTCACGTCATTCATCATCAGGCTTTATTATCCATCAGAATCAAAACTGGGAGACGATATATATAGTATTCCTGATAAAAATATTAGTAAAAAAACACTTTTTTAACTTTACCTCGAGAAGTCGTAGCCCAACGTATACTTTTTGGGATTCAGGCCACTCTGTGGATAAATTAAAAACATTCCGGGCCGCAATCCTGAAATTTTAGATTCCTAATTTTTCATTACTGCGATTGTTTTTGGTATTTTTTTACGTGATGTTTTAGCGTGGAAATAAATTTGGGAATAATCAAAATTAATTGCGAAATCCGGCAAAAGTTACCCATGAAATAAAAATAATAGTTTGTACGGAGATTAATTCCCTTCGTACATCAAATTGTTTTTAAATTAAGTGACGGCAGAAGAATTATCGTTGAACTTTCAAAAGCTTAAATATTAGTGCAATACTTAAATGCGGTTTTACCTCATTTCCAATTCTCCATACATTAATTGTTTTGGCATTCTGTCATCTGCCATACTGTTATGGTCCAAATTCCTTGTACCACGGTGATGGTCCCAGGTAGAACCAATGAAGAATAACTCGAACACAGGTATGGAATAACACAGATATATTACAAACAGAAATATATACAGAGAAGTAGAAGTATTAGTAATGACTATCAGATTTGGTTAGAGTGAACTATGTTGTCTCGACAAGTATCACTATTCCAATGTCTTACCGTAATCCTCCGCTCCCTCTTGAGGCGCAGTGTTTATAATGTCCGGAATAGTCCATTATTATTATGGGTAAGTTCCCATAACGCATACGAATAACGTGGTCTGTCCATCGCAATCTGTATTTTTGTATAATTGTTTCCAAGAGAATGAATTGGCCCTTTGTAGACGAACAGTATCAGGGGTGTTAGACATCCAGTGGATTTCAAGCACAGGCCGAAGGCATCATTGATGAAAACATTCCAGTATCTTCAGATGTCGCGATAGGCTACCCATGTCTCACATGATTATAGCAGCGATGACATAACGCAGTCATTATATATTCTAATTTTTGTCTGCTTTTTTATACTCTTCTGACTTCAGACACGGAACTTGAGTGCTGCAAATGCATCGACAGCCTTCTTAACCCGTAACGTTGTCTCATCATCAAGGGAGCAGTAGCGGCTGTGGGTGCTACCAAGGTATACAAATTTGTCTACTACCGCACGTCGACTACCATCAACATAAATTGATGGCTCTATATACTGAATTCCTCGGACAGGTTGATACATCACCACTGTCTTGTCAAGGCTGATGGACAGTCCAAAAGCCTTACATGACCCTGATAGTCGATCCATGAACTCCTGTGCGTGCTGAATTGTGTGTCCGATCAGCTCACAGTCATTGTCATAGAGAAGGTTGCACACGAAACTAAAAAAGACTTCTGTCTTTGCTGCAAACCTACGAATGTTGAAAAGCTTGCCCGTTGACCTGTATCTTGTCATAATACCATGATGGCAGTCCCCGAATGCATCAAGCAGTACAATTGAAAAGTAGATAGAAAACAGTGTAGGAGCCAGAAGATCTCCCTGCTTGACTCCATTTTCAACCTTGATGGGCCCCGTAAGCATATCGCCAAAACTGACGCTGGCTTCCATACCGTCATGGAAGAACCTCAGAATCTTGAGAAAGTCGGAGGGGCAGCCCAATTTTGAGAGAATTTCCAAAGAGCAGCACGATCAACAATGTGAAAAGCCCTTTTCAGATCTATGAATATTTGATAATGGTTCAATAGTTGTTGACGGCTCTTTTCCTGTATTTGTCGTGCTGTGAAAATCATATCTGCGGTCCCTCTGTGTTGGCGGAAACCACACTGTGACTCAGGCAGTATATTTTCTAGTTTAATAGTAATAGGAGAACAGAGACTACGATTTTACCTGCCGAAGAAAGGAGAACAATCCCTCTATAATTACCACATAATTCCCGGGCACCTTTACCCTTATATACAGGTGTTATATATATATATATATATATATATATATATATATATATATATATATATATATATATATATATATATCATTGTTGCGTCCCTTCAATCTTTTGGTACTTCTCCATCTCTCCAAATATTTACAATAAAATCATGCATAAGTTGACTTAAATGTGTTCCATCATAACGGAATATTTCAGCAGGAAGGTCATCAACTCCAACAGCTCTGCCCATATTGAGTCCCTCCATGCCATGCAGAACCTCGCCCAGCGATGGTTGGCTGTCAAGTTCTACCACTATGGGTCTTTGGAGAATTTTCTCGAGAACCTCAGGGTCAATATTTAAAGGCTTATTCAGTGGCCCATCAAACTGTTTCTTCCATCTCATAGCAATGCGATCCATGTCTGTGAGGAGATTATTGCCGTGCTCTGTCCTGAGAGGAGCAATCTTGGTGGATCTGGGGTCAAATACCTGTTTCATCAAATAGTACATCTGCTTGGTATTATTTGAATTCACTGCATTCTGTATTTCATCTGCTAGTTCTGACCACCATTTTTCCTGCATAGTTCAAAGAGCACGTTGAGGTTCTGCTTTTGCAGCTTTAAACTCCTCGTACAGTTTACTGTGTTGTTCTTTGAACAGACCTTTTTGCAACATCAAACTTCGTATCTGATACTTTCTTGCAATTATCTCCTTGATAGCATCATCATTTTCATCAAACCAGTCTCGATGTTTTGATGGTATTTTACCCAGAAATTCATCAGCCGCTTCATATATATTCTTCTTCAAAGAGTCACATGAAGATGTAACATTGATTTCAGTATGTCGTTGTCTTAGTGATTCCTGTATTTCCAGGGAATGCAGTTTTGCGACATGCAGACTTGTACAAGGCTTTCCATTGTTTTGTCTCGTTGCTGGTTTAACAACAAAATTCATGTTGGCCCTCACTAGGGCATGATCAGTCCAACAATCTGCACCACGCATAGACCTAGCAATATGGACGTCCTGCATATCTCTCTTGCGAGCGATGACATAATCAATGAGATGCCATTGGCGTGAACGGGGATGCATACTCATAGTAACATGATCACCCTTGTGCTTGAATTGAATGCTGGAGATAAAAAGATTAAACTCGGTGCAGGATTCAAGAAGCATTAAGCCACTTGTGTTGATTTCCCCGACGACATATTTTCCCAAACTACTCCAGGTCTCCCACTCTGCACCATCTAGGGCGTTGAAGTTACCAAGGAGGACAATCTTGTCATCTTTTGGAATCATGTTGAGTATACTTCTCAAAGATTCATAGAATTGAGTCTTTAAAATGTCGGTACTGTCCATTGTTGGAGCGTAGGCACTAATGATTGCAGCGTATCGTGATCCATTTAGATGTAAGCGGCGCGTCATTAAACGCTGGCTGACCCCTTTAGGGAGTTCAGCAAGTTTTGGTACAAGTGTGCTACGTACAGCAAAACCCACACCAGCTAATCTATCCTCCTCGGCGCACTTTCCATTCCAGAAGACAGTGTAGCCACCTCCAACTTGTTGAAGTTGACCATCACCATCTAAACGAGTTTCCGAGAGAGCAGCTATATCTATAGAATATCTCTCTAGCGCCCTAGACACCAGAGCTGTTCTGCGTTGAGGAGCAGACCCAAAGGATTATCTACGAGAGTCCGTACGTTCCAACAAGATAGTTTCAGTTTAATCATTAGTTTTTTTAAACTTTTGCCCGAGCGCCAAATAGACATCCGCCACTTGCGCTATACTGGCAGATGAATGAGACGGATTTTTTGGGACACTTATATATATATATATATATATATATATATATCCGCTTGTGCAGATCATCCGCCTAGTAATGCGGTGCAGACACTACCCATGTGATTTAGCCCGCCTGCTGAAGCGGTTTACAGGTTATGACTCTTGGAGATTTAAGAGATGGATGAAGACCAGTGTTGCCCGTCCATCTTAAAAGGAAAGGTGCAGCAACCGAGCAACAAAGGTACAAACTTCTACCCACTGCCCCTACCCACATAACACACACACACACACACACACACACACACACACATATATATATATATATTACATTTGATGTCGGAGTAAACAGATCGTTATCAATGTGCCAGTATATTACTATACATACTGTTATGGGAACTTACCCATAAGAATAACGGACTATTCCGGACATCATAAATACTGCGCCTCAAGAGGGAGCAGAGTTCAGAGTCAGTCCTTTTTGGACGACTCGGCCAGACGGTCGAACTCTCTGCCTCTGAGGCAGAGGGGAACTCTCTACCTTTGGGCAGAGAGGAACCCGGACGAGGTTCCGCCGAAGGGCAGAGCCTCGTTCGGGGAGGTTGACCGGCCCGATCCCGTTTATACGGGATCTACGGGCTATTTTTTGGCCGAGCCGACGCGGCTAGACGGTAGAACTCTCTGCCTCTGGGCAGAGAGGAAACCGGACGAGGCTCCGCCGAAGGGCAGAGCCTCGTTCGGGGAGGTTGACCAACCCGATCCCCTTTATACGGGTTCTACGGGCATTTTTTGGCCGAGCCTACGGGCTCGGGAATACCCACGGTAAACTCGGCCTTGTGCCACATCTATCCCTCGTGGGTGGGACAGTAAATACTGTTCAGAGTCAGTCAGAGACAGAGTCGCGTCAGACGATTACTGTAAGACATTGGAATAGTGGTACTTGTCGAGACAACATAGTTCGAGTTATTCTTCATTAGTTCTACCTTGGACCATCACCGTGGTACAAGGAACTTGGACCATAACACATACTAAAGTATAAAATTATTATAATGTATCAGAGAAACTTTTATTATTATTATTATTATTATTATTATTGTTGCTGTTGTTTAAAATTATTTGAAAGATAAATAATAAAACAGTATATATATATATATAT
>OZ038501.1:74714837-74732337 GCA_964036315.1 Acanthosepion esculentum
GAAGTCTTAATGACGAAACGCATTACACGAAAACTTTTTCCATTTTATCACACACACACACACACACACACACACACACACACACACACACACACACACACACACACACACACATACACACACACACATCTAGAAAGAGAGAGAGAGAAAGAGAGAGAGAGAAAGAGAGAGAGAGAGAGGTAATATCGTAAAAATGTCTTAAGCTACAAGCAACTATAATCTACAGAAGAACTCAAAACTGATCACTCCATTTAAATTTTAAGTATTGCCATAATATTTAAGCTTACCTTTTAAATGTTCAACGATAATTTTTCTGTCACCATTTAATTTAAAGACAATTTGATGTACGTATAATTACTTTCCGTACAAACAATTATTTTATTTCATGGCTGACTTTTGCAATGAATTTCGATTATTCCCAAATTTATTTCCAAGTTATGAAAATTGTCATCGTAAAAAAAAAAAATTCGTCGCAAAAAATCGTGAAAAAATTCGCTGAAAACAATCGCAGTAATTAAAACTGGGGAATCCAAAATTACAGGATTGCAGACCCGGAATATTTTTTAATTTACTCACGGAGTCGGCCTTATTTAAAAAAATGGTATGATATGTTGGGCTACGACCTCTAGGGGTAAAGATGAAAAAATGTGACACAGTGACACACTCACATCCCCATTATATATATATATATATATATATATATATTGATATGATTTTTCTTCCAGATGTCAGTGTGCTTGCTGATTTTTGATTGTGAACGTTAATTAAAAATACGAGAGAAGACATTTATATTAAACAATTATGTCTGGCAACAAATATTTCGACTGGTTTGAAATTGTGATTGGGAACATGGCGAATATTATACATTTTCTAATTTTCTTTATCGGGTTGAACCCAAGCAAGAGAGTAAAGCCACTAAGACGCAAAGGGTTAATGAGTGTTGAAGAATTAGAAAGCAGGAACATTACTAAGGAGCGAGAAAAAAAGAAGAGCAATCAGCATGATAGTAGATATCGATTGATATTGCATTTAAATGTTTGAAGGTCAAAGTTGACTCTAAAGCATGGAGCCTGAAGTGTGTTCAACAAACGAGATGTGAGAGAAAAGAAACTGTCAGTATAGAACTTACGGTTGCATCTAGCCAACTTGTTTGTAAATTGATGAGACACCCTCGTCAGTCTAGTACTGCGCTTAAATCCATAAAGTCTAGTTACCATAACGAATAATTCCTTCAAATGGTGGGAAGATGGCCAATATTATATATTTTCTAGTATTTACTGTTTATTGTCTTTCAAATCATTATTTATTCGTTTACTTTATATTTTCTTAAATATGGACAAATCGTCGGCCATTGATTTAGTCGATGAAGTAATATGTATATAAGATAGCATTTATGCTTCATACTTATGACAGTGTCTAGTCACTTCGATTGTATTGTGTGGCTGGCAGATATGGTGAATACCCAGGGCAAAGTATGTTCACCCTATTTAAGAACTGGGTGTGGTTTACACTCTTAATATTTGTCTCTATAAAATCACATCAATGTCCGAACCGATCATGATAATTTTTAATTAATCTAGTACCAGAAAAACGATATTATCGATTTCTATAGAATATGTGCCATGTAAGATCTTGCTAGGCTTTTATATATATATATATATATATATATATATATATATATATATATATATATATATATATATATATATATATATATATATATAGATATATATATATATATAGATATATAGACAGAACAAATTAAGTATGGGAATATTTAAAATATATTCTTAAATAAAAAAGTGCAATCCTGTAGATGAACTGTGGAAGTGAATAGTTTTATAGCTGAAACGGCGTTAATAAATCATTAATTTTTCTCTTAAGAAAACAAAAAAACTTGATGACATGTAAAAGCAATATATTAATAAATTAATAAATTTCCTGGAGATTTGAAAGCGAGTTGGAAATCCCGACAACTTTAAGAAATCAGAATAAACAGATGAAGTAAAAAATTCCGAATTTACACTTACGCTAAATTACCGTGTTAGCAATAATGATGATTATTTGCTGTGTCAAAATGTATATTCAAATTTAAACAATTAATTCACTAGATACGGCAAGAATGTTGAAGTGATAACATAATGCAAGAAATCTCTTTTTAGATTTAAATAATAAAAACTGCAAATGAAAAAGGAACAAGAAAGTGAAATAAAAAAGACGCATTTCGTTTATAAATAGATTTATTTTCCTTTAAAACTTTCATGAAATGAAAAAAATCGTGTCGATTAAAGAGGAGAAAAAAAAACAAAAAAGAATTCAAGCAGGAGTTTGTAAAAATAAGTTTTAAATTGTTAAATATATAAATTCAAATATTTTTTAATAATCATTTGACTAATGATAAATAAATATTAATATGAAAAATAATTATAAATTAAAGATATTTTAAAATCCGTTTGAATAAAAAAATATATCTGAAGTCGAAAACGCTTCCACTTTGTTGAAATGACACACATGTGTCATTGATCCCTGTGTTTACATCACATTTCTAAAGCCCATTCGACATTTCAGTCAGTGTTTGTTGAAGGGACTGTACTTGATTATACAACGTTTGTAGCGTTAGCATGGTTAACCATCGGCCGTACAGAATTGGGAGGTTTCGAGGCACAATGGGTTGACTCTCCATATCACCTTTTGTCAGATCAGAATTTGAAATCTGTAAAAGAAAGAAAAACACATGAAATTTTCACATATTAAAGGAACATCATCGAATATCATACGTCAACTAATGTCAAACCGGGAAATAATTTTCTATTTGAATCCGTTCCGTTATTTTAAGAAAGTAAAAAATGTCGATTAAAAAGTGTGCAAATAAAGGACATATAATAAATTATATAAATTATTTTCAAATATAATTAACTCAACGGAAAATGAAGACAGATGAAATGTGTGTAAATTAAGGAGATAAATAATTTCCATTTTCTATTTGAATCCGTTTCATTATTTTAAGAAACTAAAAATGTCGATTAAAAAGTTTGTAAATTAATGAGATGTAATAAATTATATAAATTATTTTCGGATATAATAAACTCACCGGCAATTGGAGAAGGAGCTTCAAGTTTCCCATGTAAGTATAAGTCGTATTAAGATTGCAATAAAAGATGGCGTCATTGGTGTCAGGAAGAGTGGCGCAGTATTTTGGAAAATGACATTCGAGTTCGATTTTTCTTGCAGACTCACACACAATGTTATATTCGATATCCAAATGTTGTTTTACCAGATTCAAATATTGACTGACTATCCGACTCACATTGCTTAGAGATTCCTGAAATACAATCAGATAAAGATGTGAAATTTAAAAGAATCATCAATGAAAGAATAAATTAAATGTTAAAATCTTTTTTTTTCGATTAATGAATGAATAAAGAGTTTAAAATATTTTTGCTTGTAAACCTTTTTATGATATTAGTTTTTCTGCACGCACAGAATAAGTGTTTACAAAACAGAATGTTATATGCTCCAAAGTCTAAAACATAGTCTCTATCAAAATTGCATGTAAAACATCTTTTAAATAATACATTTGTCGCTTAAGTGTCATTCACCATATAATTCGTTTTCTCAAAAAGGAACTGACCAAAGCAAAAAAATAAATACAAAACAGTAAATTAAATTTCGGAAAATTGTATTCTGTAAGGAAGTTAAATTACCTGCACAGATGTGACGTCTTGAAAATTCATTTTACTCTCGTTGAGCATCTCTGGTATTTGCCAATCAGCTCTGGCCTTCAGCATTTTGACGAATTCGTTGCAGTCGGAGGTGAACAAACGTGGAACGCGTGTACACTACAACCAAAACAAAAGCAAATATTTCAAATATCTTTTCTATCAATAGTTTTTTAGCATTGAAAGCGGAGATGCAATATGAAAACTAAAGAGTGAATTTTCACAAAATTATTAAATCTGGCAATTTATATAAAAATCTATGTAAAATTCTTAATCAATGATTATGACTCAAATGGACGAAAGCTGGAATTAATTTATTTAACGGAAAATTTTCTTTGGAGCAAAGATGTCCAGACAGTACTTTGTACTAATTTACTCAAATTAAGGAGTGACTGAGTCTGGCAACTGCTAGCCGAAATATTTCCATAAAAAAAATAATTCCTAGGAATTACAAGTTTTTTTTCTTTTAGTTAAAGTTTTTAGTGTCAAAGATGATTCTGTGAAATCTTAGTAAGAAAGGGAAACACTTACATAACTTTGAAATGTATAGTTTATTGCCGTCAATGCCAATGTGGTGATTTGTGAGGCTAAATGTATGTCTCTTTTTAAGTCTTTCCTGTTTATTTCATCTGTAGTCGATGTTGGTGCCCCATGAATGAATGACACACACGCAGCCAATATAACGACGACGAAGGCAGAATAACTTCTGACAAGATGCACTTTAAAAAAGAAAAGAGAGAAATATCATTAAGAAGCTGCAAAGAGATAAATAAATAAACACAAAACTTAATAAAAGTCATAGCATTATAAATAACATTCAAGCGAAAAATTAAAAAGGAACTTATCGGCTACTTACTTATTCTTCCAGTATACAATGTTAACGATGATTAGAAAACGATCAATACGACTTTGTTTTATAGCACGATGGGATTGGATTTGTTAGTCCCTGGCAGTTGATGAAAGATACAAGTCGATTCGTTGATATCCAGCAAGTACTGTCGAAACAATTCTTACGAGCAGAGAATTTTACAGATCAATTGGTAAGATCGCAATGTTTGTAGTTGGTGAAAACCTCTTTTATAGCACGATGTGATAGGATATGTTTGTCTCTGGCAGTTGATGGAAGATGCAAGTCGATTCGTTTATATCCAGCAAGTATTGTTAAAACAATTCTTTCGAGCGGAGAACTTTACAGATCAATTTGTAAGATCACAATGTTTGTAGTTAGTGAAAACCTGTTCTTATATAGAGGACAGATCTGAAAAAATCCACTGTCATATTTAGATTTTTGAGTGGAAGTAGTATCACTTTTCCGAAACTGACATCTTACCCACCTCCGTATATAAAAGTAAAAGTGGAACGTATAAATGCTAAACTGATTCAGGATGTTAACGACGACGACTTTTGTCAAGTAAAGAAGCAGTGGGAAATCGTCCGTGTTTTTAGTTGCACTTTCGTCGATAGAAAATACAGATTTTAGTTTCATTTGCGGAGGCGAATTTTTAAGAGAATTTCCTATCACAAATTTCTACAGTGAGAGTGGCAAATTTTGTGGCCGTTGAAATCGTGGATATGTTTCAGTTGGCTTCGATTAACTGACAGCAAATAAGAGAAAACTACACGAGAAAGACTTTCATTTCTTTTTAATTAAATACATTAATTTAGTATTTTTCTGCTTTTAAAAACTTTTTTAATACACTCATAGCTGACTTTATTTTTGATCGCAATTCTCTTATATAAAGGGCTTCCAGAATTTTAAGTTTTTGTTCAATATCCTTAATGCAATGAACCACTGATGCATTTTCAACAAATATCTATCTAAACTGTGAATGTGGATATGAGGGTTCCTTTAAATGTTCTGAGATTGAACTATGACCGTTCAAGTGAAACGTAAGCCCTCTTGTCATCGAAGTCAAGTGAAGGAAACTACGAATATAGGCACAAATTTCTTAAATGTTTGTAGCAGTAAAGTGTTATATAAAAATATTAAATTAAAATACTAAAATGAAAAAATCTATGAAAAAAAAATCTTTAAAAATAAATTTTAAAAAATCCACTTAAGTTAACTCCCTGGAATAGGGTAAACATATTTTGAATTTACGGTGTTAACGCATAACATATCCGTAGATATGCAACCCCTGAAGATGGTCTCAGCTGAGATTGAAAGTACCTGGGAAAATAAAAATTATTTGAAAGAAAATTTTGGAATTTTTTTTAATCAATTTTCTACAACGTGTGTGTGTGTGTGTGTGTGTGTGTGTGTGTGTGTGTGTGTGTGTGTGTGTGTGTGTGAAAATTATTAATAATAAAAGTTGTAAAATAAAGCGATCTCAACTGAGAATCAGTCAGTTCCAGCAGAATTGTATCATTTGTCAACAATCAAGACAAGTTTTTGAAAAGCTTGAAAAACGATGAAACTCCTGAGAAATTTGGCACCCGATCCAAAATGAGGCACAGACATTTTACAAGAAGAAGACGATCGATATATTATGGCGATGTTCTTAGTTCATATTGTTAATGTTTTGTTTTGCTTTTTCCACGTCTTATAATCATATTTCTTCGTGCTGTGGTCATGATGATTCCATCCACACACATTTAATTATTTCAATTAGATTCAAGATAAATCCAAAAACCTCTTATTTATACATCTAGTTATGGAGATTTTTCTTTCGACAGAATCAAATATTTAATAGCTTCAGTTGTGTTCAGTAGAGTTCGAAAATAAAACACTATATAATCTGATTGGTTGAGAGGAGCTCATCTTTTTCTTATTCCAACGTCACTGACAGATATGAGCCTTAAAACAGTGCTGACTTTTTATGAATGAACGGCGTTTACTACATTACTGTACTACGCTTTTCATCTGATTTACTTGTTCCTTTCACTCGTCTTGTATCGCTTTGTTTTCTCAAAAACACATTCACACGCACACGGAAATTCTTTCTCTCTTTCTCGCACGCACACGCACGCAAACATTCAGGATTCCACTCTCGAACAGCCAACCTGTGTTTACCTGACATATCCGGGTGCTCTGGTTGTTCTTTTCCTAAATAATTTTTTTTTTCATCATTCCATTTTCAAATTCTATTTCACTTAATATGACATATTGTTTTTCATTAAATTCATTATTTCAGTATTTTTAATGAATTCATTGCTCGAAATTATTGTATGTTTCGAGCGCTTTCTGTTAATCTGTAAAACATTTTCAAGGATTTAATTCCTGCATACGGTCAGTATTTTGCGGGGCCGGATGTACGCGTTGAGAGATTAACACCTGTGTCTGCTGAAATGCCCACAGCCAACATGGAAGACTCGAAGTATGAGTCCACTTAAAAAAATGTAAAGGAACAATAAGAATCGATATAATGATAATGTATTAACAACAAGTGTTTACAAGTAACAAAGACAATAATGTGTGTAACAAATGAATGTGGAATTTTTTTGGTCCAAAGTAGTTGAAGTGAGTGAATGTTCGTACGTGTGCGTGTGTATGTATGTGTGTGTGTGCATGTATTGTTCATGCGTGTCCCAAAAAGAGGGATCACGTTCTTTCATTAGAAATTCACATATTGACGTTTATGCGAAAAAGAGAATGATAAAATTTTATCGAAGAGTATTTATAGTGCCGGAAAGTGTCCCCTAGGAGCAGTTACGAAAATTAGCAGGAGGTAACACATTTTAATTAGATTTTTTAAGCAAGGGAGTTAATTCACCAATAGTCATATTGTTGGATGCGACAAGTATATTATGGCTGTTTACTTAGTTCATGTTATTAATTTCTTTTTCGTCTTCTAATACTTTTTCTTCTTGCTGTGGTCAGGATGATTCCATGTATTCAGAAGTACAATCACAAACAACACTCGTTTAATTATTTCATTAGAATAAAGATAAATGTAAAAACTTCTCATTTATGTATCTACAGGGTGATTGAAAAGTAACCCTCTATTTTGTGTATGAGTGGCCAGCCAGGTGTCCTGATTTTTGGTTAAAGAAGAAAGTCTACTATACCAAATTAAGACTGTGGAAGAACCTGAAGGGCGAATACAAGAAGTTATGTCTTCCATACCACAAGATTTTCTTGTGAAATCAGTTGACGCGATATCCTGGGTGGCTCGAGAAGAGATATCTGGTGTTCATTTTTTGCCACCTGCAGGTGTTTTTTCTAATTTTTGTTTCTTGGAATGTTTAGTCAAATTTTTTCCTTCCTCTCACTTTAGTTAGTAAATTTGTAAGCTAAATTTTTAGTTTCCACATAGTTTTTATTAACGAAGCTTTTATATTTATCATACCCTCTTTTTTTTTTTATTACCTAGTCTCACTTTAATCTTTTTATACGTGTGACTTGGTTGTTTTATTTACAGTAAATCGAGTTTTTCACCCCTGACTCTTTTTTGTTTTCTTATTTTTGTGTTTTATACGTGTGGCTTGTTTTTTTTTTGGCAAAGCCAAGTTTTATTTATTTTTCTTTTGTTTGCCCACTCTTGACTCTAGTTCGTTTTTTGTTTTGTTTGAAAATTCTAAAAGTTTAAAAAGAATTATTCTTGGCAGCACTAAATTAGAGCTACGGATGAGTGACGCAAACGAATCAGCGCCGGGGGTCCCGGCGAAATAAGGCAAACGGCCTGAAAAGAAAAAAGGTCGAAAAAGGGTGCGGCTTACTATGCCGATTTAAAAAGCAAATATGAGGAATTCATTAACGGAATTAAGTTCCTCACAATCCCGTAGGCGCTGAGCTCCGTGAATACACGTACAATCTCCCTGCTGATCACCAACGTGAAGAGTCAAAATTTAATTGGGGTCAGCAGGGAAACTATGGAAGAGACTTTGAAAGGCCTAAGTATTGCGTCGAAGGTCTGAGCGAAAAGAAACCATGCCATGTGGGACCTTCTTCTAGCTACGGAACAAGAGACGAAAAAACTCGCCAGAAGTGTGCTAACAACAGCAGCATTAAGATTCCAGACAGAGTACATGGGCACCCGACAGTGCATGGGGTGCCCGTGTATATAAGTGAAGGCCGTATGTGGGCCTTCTTTTCGAAATATGAACGAGTAGAAGAAGTGTCCTCCATCATAAGCAAGGCCGGAATTGCTACGGGCGACAAAGTGTTGCATGTGACGTTGACATGGCAGGCTTTTGGAGAAATTCTAAATGTATTAATGTGCAGGGAGAGGCTGATGTTGGTGGTGATTGAGGGGCGCAGACCATATTGTTGGTCTTGTTGATCCTTGGGGCACATGGCCAAGGCTTGCCCCGGCAAGAATTCTCAGCCTCCACCCCACCCCGCGACAACTGCAACAACATCTACAGCAACAACAACAGTACAAACAGCAGTACCAACAATAGCAGCAACAGAGAGGGCCCCGACGGTGATTGGAAGGAGATAAAGTGAGGACAGAAGACTACAAACACGCCCTCTCCTCAAAATTTGGTCGTGCCGCAACCGAAACAACTAGAAAAGCGACAACCACCACAAGAGTTTATAACATAGGGGAGGACGTGTGCCGGTTTTCTAAGGAATTGGAGTACAAGGCTTCACTTCCCCCCAAAATTTAAAAAAACTAAAAATACTTTTAAATTTCAGGAAAATCAACAATCTGGATGTAGAAGACCCATAGAACTTTCCTAATGCGAAAAGGCTCTTGACCGTAGTCCATGCTGATGAGGCGGCTCAGCAGATTTGGTCCATGGTTGCAGAAGCAAACCAAGTCATCACTATGTTTCCGCCCGTTTCGATAACGAAACTTTAAATAAGTTAAAACAATATTGTACAGGGAGGTTCCCGCTTTTTGTTCACCCCTCCCTGTATAGAGCACTAAAACTCACTTTACCCTTGGACATTGGTGGCCTGTCTCCTGATGGAACCGTCAAGACTGAGATGGGCACATGATTAATGGGAGAGGCCTTCGGCGTCTTTACCCCGGCCATGTTCATTGCAGGAGAGCAACCCTAATCGGTTTCATTATGACTGTCTGGTTAGCAAGTTTGAATGTACGGGGCATGAGGTCGAAGTCGCGAAGGCCGAGGCTCGATCGCGATCTTTAGCACCTCGCAGTGGGTATTTGTTGTGTACAGGAAACCCATTTTTTAAAAATCTCTGTTTAAGAGGTTCGTCCTTTATTCAGCATGTTTTGATGGATGCTCGAGGGGTATTTCCTGGCTGGTGAGCAAGTCTGTGGATGCGGCGTGTGCTCTTGTCTTCGCAGATCCGGGAGACAGGCTTTGCGTGCTGGATGTTACCATAAAGGATAAGGCTCTTCTCATTTATGCGCCCAATGACAATGCTCCGCAGTCTGATTTGTTTCAGCAGATCGCGCCGTTTTTGATGACATCTCGTTCGGTAGTTCTAGCGGGCGATTGAAATGCCGTCCTTGATCCCGATATAGATCGTATAGGGGAAAGATCGAGTACTAATAACCCGGATGTTAAGCCGTTTCGGGACTTTAGCGACGGGTTTGATCTCGTCGATAAGTATCGAAATGAGCACCCCCGGGAGGTAGTATGGACTTGGACTAGGGGTGGCAGCTCGGATTCGGTGGTGAGCGCAAGCTACATCGTCCCAGTTCTAGTTAAGAGAGTCGACGTAGGGCTCTTAGAATGTCCAAGTTTCCATTTTATAGTTTAGTTGGATCGGAGGCTTATCCGTATTCGGGTAAACTTAGATAAGCCTAGGGTTAAGATGGCTGGCTACTGGAAATTGAACGCATCATTATTTGGTGAGAAAGATTTCCAGGACCATCTTCTACTAATGCTACAGCGGGAATTGACGGGAGCTGTTGTTGGGAATAAGTGATGGTATCGTTTTAAATCAAAACTTAGGTCTTTTGCGGCTGATTTTAGCCGACGACTCAATCTAGCAGGATTATCAGCGCAAAAGTCTTGTGAGGAAAAAGTAGATCGGGCGATCAAATCCCGTGATAGTGGAGGCGTACCTGTCCTCCTTGAATACAAAGAAAGATCAAGCTCTAGTAGTTAGGGTTAGGCTAAAAGGATGTTTTGCGAGGCTACGAACATGGTCGCTTCATTGTGTGCAGAAGAAGCTCGTAGGGCATCTAGTCGGTATATCGGACAAGCGGGCTGTGACTACAGACGTGGCCATTTGTGAGGTGTTCCGCGACTACTTTCAAGAGCTGTTTAGCAGGGAGCCCGGTCTGAGCCCTGCTCAGTTCGTTGCCTATTTAGCCGACTTTCTTTGTCTCGATGCAGCTGAAGCAGGTTGGTCTGGACAAGATTCCGGGATTAGATGGTCTTCCTTACGAAATGTACTTGAGACAGTCGCCAGTGTTTGTCCCCTGGCTGGCACTGATTTACAAAATCTGGATGAAGCAAGGGTCTATACCTCAACGCTTCACCAGGGGTATGATCAAGTTGCTTCGCAAGAACAAAAAAAAAGAACAAAAACAAAGTGGGGATGGGATAGGTAATTATCGGCCTTTGATGAGGTCAAACACAGAGTTGAAGATTTTAGCCAAGGTCTTAGCTAGCCGTTTGCAGGCTGTCCTCTCTAGTCTGATTGGCCCCGAGCAGACTTGTGCTGTGAAGTGCAGGACTATTCTGGACAACCTTCATTTGGTACGCTTGATCATCGAGCAAGTCGACAGTGATGCCACGCTGATAAATTTAGATCAGTCAAAGGCTTTCGATAGGGCTGACTATCAATTTCTGGAGGCTGACCTTTCGGCCGCCGGTTTCGGGCCGTACTTTCGCACTTGGATCCGACTGCTGTATGCGTCCTCTGGTGCGCTGGTAGAAGTGAATGGAGTAAGATCGAAACCTTTCATTTTGTCTCGCTCCATTTGTCAAGGTTGTTCGCTGTCTCCATTTCTGTACGTTCTTGCGTTGGAACCTTTCCTACGGAAGTTGAAGACGAATCAGATTCTTCGTTGAATTTCCTTACTTAATGCTATCACCTCGGCCAGGTACTCCGCCTATGCTGATGACGTTTCAGTTCTTGTGTCGAGCAGAGCCGAAATCAACGAAGTCAGCAGAGAAATCAGAGGCTATGAGATGGTGTCAGGGGTCAAGATTAACCGCGATAAGTCTGTTGGCTTGCGGTTGGGTTCGTGGAAGAGAGTTTCTCTTCCCGGATCTTTCCTCTGGACGGACGGGCCGGTCAAGATACTCGGCGTCTGGTTCTGTCCCGACCTCCTGTTGGAAATGAATGGGTCGGAGGTGCGGGAGAAGACCGAGATCGCAATTCGTCCGTGCTCCTGGAGGAATCTTTCCTTGAAGGGGAGAGCGGAAGTATGTGCCTCGCACATTTACTTTATCGATTCTCCTTTACCAACTCTCCGTGCTTCCACTCCCTTCTAACACTTTATTGGCGCCATGGTTAGTCGCAAGATCTGCTAGCTCCACCCTTCTGATGGCAGTCTGAAGGTGCCTTGCGTTGGAATTCGGCGACATACGTTTCGCATTATTTACCTAGATCGGATGTCTTTGCAGTTGGATGAGAACGGCAAATTCTGGAAGGAAGACGCTCGTAAGAATTTTTCATCCTTGAGAAGTGCGCCCTAGTGCAAGGAGGAGGCCGGCCGTTTGCACCGAGGCGATGGCTCCTTTTATCGCGAATGTTGGCTTGCGCTCAAGCATCTCTTACGGGCGAAGGATGACCTCTCCGACATCCAGCCGTTGTCCTGTAAAGCATTATATCAGGTGTTAGTCAGGGGGAACGTTCAGGATGATTTGATAGGCAAGCTCGGTTTGACGAAGCGAGAGGTTCGCTGCTTATGGCCTTGGGCGCCCAGGTTGAAATGACTAATACTGAGGCATCACTCACCTGGCTGATAATTTCAGGGGTCCTCTGAGTCGCCAAAAGACTTCGTTCGGCGAGTTTGGTAAAGTCACCAAATTGCGTTCGCTGCAGTAGGGAGGTGGAAACACAAGGTAACGCCTTCTTTCATTGTAGGGTCGTAGGTCCCTTGTGCAAGTTTGTTGAAGGCATCATGTTTCGCATGCTGCGCGGAAAGTTCTTCGTAATCGAGCTGGTTCCGTTTGTAGCAATATAGCACCCCCGTTGACTAAGGCTGAGCACTGTGTTCTTTTGCTTACTGAGGGTTTTGCGAGTCGTGATATGGATGATGCGACAGAAGGAATTCCATGGGACCGAGAAATTTATCTCTTCCCAACAGATCCTGATCTTTAAGCATCAGCTTAAAGTCAAGATTAGGACGGAAAGTAAACAACTCCATCATAGGAATTTGGCAAATGTTGGGCGAGTCTTGCGCTTCTGATGCGAGTGAAAGGTGCTGACTACGAATGACATTTTGATGCCAATCAGGCCATAAAGGGCATTGTGTTTGTTGGATTGAACATTGTCAACCCCGCCCGTAATAGGTTAGGGTTAGATTTTTCTTTTTTGCTCTAGTTTCTTCTCTTCAGCCAAGTTAACTTAGCTAGGGTACGTATGCTCATTGGCCCCCATTTTTATTTCTGCTCCTATCTTTTTGTTATGTTTAATTCCGCATCCCACTCATCGTTAGATGGGTAGTGATGTCAGATCTCTGGTGGGCGCCGGGCGCCTTTTGTTTCCGGCGTGATTTTCGTAACTGCTGTTGTGTTTGAATGAGTGTGTATTTGAGTGGGTGCATAGGATGTATGAATGTTTTATATTTTTAAAATCCCGCATTGATTTCGTCCAGTTAACTGATATTTCTGCCGCATTTATTACTCGTGTGTGTGTATTGGTTTATAATTACTAACACTATTCTGTTTAGTTTCTTGTATATAGTTTTTGTACACATATTGTAAATACTCATTGGGGTTGTTAGATTTTTTAAATTATTATTTTATCTCCCCACAGACAATGAATTGTACATATGAAGGCTAGTTAGGACTTCATAGAGTTTCTGACGCATTATGGTGGATGAGGTAAGAATGGTAAATAAGAATGAGTCGTTTTGGTGGAAGGAATATTGTTTGTATGTTTGGATCAGTGTTTGTGGCTAGTTAAGTTTAACGTTAAGACAGAAGAAGACAATCCTTTCCCCCATTTCCCTTATTGGCCTTGTGCCACATTTGTACTTTATGTACAATAAATATTATCACTATTCCTTCTCTATAATCTACTACTATTTGGATCACACTTACTACACTATCCTCTATTCTCTATACTATTCACTATACTATTTCTCTATACGGAACACTACACGGATTACTATTCGGTGGTTACTTTTCGAGCGAGTATTATCGAGCAAGTACTATTAGTGCGAGTGATATTCGAAGGCGTCTGACACCAGTATTGTTCAACGGCGTTACTATAGTTTGTATCTGCGATTGCAAAGTCTCTACTACAACGGGCATTACGAAAATGACAACGAGTATTCGTTGACGTTACAAAAGTGGCAACGTGTGTCTGTCGATGTCTTTCTTCTGACTTGTTTGTTTCACTAGTTTCAGTCGCTTTGCTCTCTGCAGAATACATTCACGCGCACATACAATTTATTTCTATTTCTTTCCCGGGTTTTCAATTGATTCTTTTTTATAAATTGTTCAATGTTGAAATGTTTTACAAAATAGATGTTTCCATCTTTCAGATCCCTATTTAATTTCGTTTAATTTTCTTTCATTAAATTCATTGTATTTTTTTAACCAATTTATTGCTAGTAAAATTTGTTATTATTCCCCATCTATAATACGCACACCATGTTTGATATTATAAGGCAATTACTGTAGGGAAAATAGTATAATGTTGTGCCTGGCTAAATACTGGTAGTGTCGTGAATACTTCAATTATGTTTAGATTCATCTCTTAAATGAAACAATTATTTGAGGAAACAATTTTTCGAGATCTTTACAGATTGACTAAGAAGTTAAAACTCTTTTGAAATTGATGAAATATACGTTATCAATTTGAAAGGTTTCTTATCAATACTGAATCTTAACATTCGATGACCACATTTATACACTTGAATGAAAGTGAGAGGGGTGTTTTGGAATCATTTTTACTGGCGGGAAAAATCTCACACCCTTTTGTACACGAAAGCATAAAGATGGATGCAGGAGTGCGAAACTGGTCGATTCATATTCAGAATGAATTTTGTCATGTGAAGAAAATCGTGTGTTGAATTAGTTTAGGTATGTTCAATAATTCGCCAAAAAACAGCATAGCATGATGAAAGGAGGCCCCAAACTTAATAAAAACTAAGTTTTATCGTGAAAAAAAAACTGTGGTATTTAGTAGAGTTCGAAAATAGGACACAATATAATCTGATTGGTTGAGAGGAGCTCGTCATTTTCTTATTTCAATGTCACTGACAGGTATGACCCTTAAATTTTATGAATGAACGGCGCTTACTAGACAAATTTACTACACTTTTCATCTAACTTGTTCCTCTTGTAACGTTTTGTTATCAGTAAAACACATTCACAAGCACACAGAAATTCTTTCTTTCTTTCAAATCATGCGCGTGCGCGCACACACACACACACACACACACATCAACATTTCATTCACGAAGAGCCAAGCCATTTTAACTTGCGTATCCGGATTTTCAAGTGATTCTTTTTATAAATTGTTCAGTGTTGAAATGTTTTACAAAATAGATATTTCCAACTTTCAGATTCTTATTTAGTTTCACTTTAATTGTTTTTTCCTTTGTGGTGAATACGAAATAAAAATAACTCTCTTTTTTCCACTGTTTTCAATTTCGAGAGCCTATGCGAAAATTTATTTTAACCAATGGAAAAGATAGCGGCTTAAAAACTGAGAAGAAAGCCGATGTGAAATTGCTTTTTGATATAAATAAGCAGAGAAGGTTGTATCAAGCTTTTGTGCTGTTGGACGGCTTCGCTTGTCACTTTTGCCATGTCAAGCGAAACCTTGTTATCACTTCCAAAAAGAAGAGACTTCGTAGACGCCGAAACTAGTAATAACACCTTTCCTTTCATATCCATATTAGTAAAACTTGTTCAACTGGTAATCGCCAAATAGTACTTCAATTGTGTCCAAATTCCTCTTTTATTTTAAATGGTAGAAAAGTTAATGAATGTTTTGACTATGTGAAGAATCATTTCAATTTGGCCAGGATTTGTTTTCATGTTATTTAAGGTTTTGGTAAGGATTTGTTTTCATGTTATTTAAATATTGATAGCCTTACAACGTAGACTGACGTAACTATTATTTACCACCAAAATGGATGAGTTTTTTCTTCGAAATAAAAACGAAATATCGCTAGCCACTTTAAAAAAAGAAGAAGGAAAATATAGGGAAATTATCTATTTAAATAAAATCTTTAGTACTTATTTATTAATAAATGAACTGCATGCTGAATATGTCATTTTAATTAAAATATTGTGGGAACATTTGGGGGCCGGGTAATCAGTTTCACAAAACCTCTTTCGATATACATGAATATATTAAATAATATAAATAAATATATTATATAATATGAATAAATACCGTAATTCCCCATCTATAATACGCACACCATGTTTGATAATTAAACCCTATAAATTGCACCTCTCCATTTTCATTACGGCCAGCCTCTCCTACTCTTTTAAAAATGGTTTTAAACATAGAATAATATTATTCTAATTTAGTTTTATGATAATTCTTATTTTATTTTACAGCAATTTTTAAAAGACTTTTGTAGCTCTGCATATTACGCACCCCCTGATTTTGCTTATTATTTTTTTAGAAAAAAATGTATGTTTATTATACATGGGTAATTACGGTATGTGAATTAGGTACATCCACTTTTTCGCTAAAATTTTCGCTAAAATTTTCGCTACCTAATTTTTAAAATGAATAATTAAAAATGAAAAAGCATTCTTAAAGATATATCTTTAGCTTTAATTGAAAAGTAAATTATTAAATTTACTATTTCCAGTAAGTCAAATTTTCTGATGTATTTCAAATAGAAATTATATAGTTTGGAATCTCAACTTTTCGGTCGCTTTCAGAAAATCTTACAAGCCGCTATTTTCTAACTTTTAAGAAATTTGTATTAAAACAAAATTATCGGTTTCAAAAATATTCCAAAAATAAAATATATATTTGTGACACGTTATTTGAGTAAAATAAGCAAATTTAAAGTTAAATTACTCTGATTTAAAAAAAAAAAAATTAATTATAACATAGAAAAGTAATTTACAAGCATTTTCAACTACGTGTACTATTTTTCTTTTGTCTTTATTGACGTATCGATGAACTCCGAGGTGTTGACATCTTGTATGGATGACCAGAATTGACATAAATTTACGAAATCTAAGTGAAGACATTTTTTTTTGGTTTTTAACTACCTAGTAATTTTTACAAGTTAACATATTTTCAGCAATTATCTAATATTTTATTGACTTTTTGTTACGCTTGAAGATGCTTTATGAAAAAATAATAGAATTTAAAATAATATAAAATTTTCTTAGATTAATTTTAAAATTTAATAACTCAAATGAAATACCATGATAGAGGTAACTCAATAATTTATGAAATATTGTGTTTTTTATTATTAATTTATATATTTATTAAATATATATTTTATTTTATTCTTTATTATCAATTGTTATCATGATAGTTATTTTATTTCTGAATTTTTATAGTACTTTAAATTTTATTATTAATTACGTAATTGTTTAAACTTTTACTATTTTAACCCAATACCCTAAACAATATATAAAATGTAAAACTTTAAAATTTTGAAGGGATGATTTGCAAAGACGTAAACAATGAAACAAAACTGAATAAGGAAAGTCAATGAATTGCAGTGCGCCAGACAACTGTAAATCACTTGTCCTTTTAAGGATAATGTCATGTATAGATTACCATAGTTGCAAAAACGTTTATA